>LR738715.1:113689663-113766008 GCA_902687465.1 Secale cereale
GGGGGGGGGCGCCAGGGGGGCGCCTGGACCCCCTGGAGGTCGTCTCCGGCTCCACTTAGGCTCAGAATTTTACTAATTTTGCAAAAACTCGTAATACGGAACTTTTATGGCGGTTCGCGATGTTTCCTTACCGTACTACATACCTTTTCTTTATTCTGCTTCTGCTGGTGTCTGAAACAGGGCTGCAACATGTTCTTCGTGAGTTGTTGTGTATATTATATTCACATCAACATTGACAGGGTCTCCTGCTATGTAATGTTTAAGTCTTTGCCCATTCACAACTTGAGGTTTGGTGCATTCAAAATTATTAATCTTAATTGCACCAGACCGATAAACTTCTTCAATATGAAATGGTCCTTCCCACCTGGAAAGTAGTTTACCTGGAGAAAACCTGAAACGGGATCTAAACAACAAAACTTTATCACCAACATTAAATTCACGTTTCAAAATCTTCCTATCATGCCACTTTTTTACCTTTTCCTTGAACATTTTAGCGCTCTCGTAAGCTTCACTTCTCCATTCATCTAGAGAAGTCAAGTTCATGAGACGCTTCTCACCAGCTAATTTTGGGTCAGCATTAAGCTCTCTAACAGCCCAGAAAGCTTTGTGCTCTAACTCTAATGGCAAATGGCAAGCCTTTCCATACACCATCTTATAGGGGGACATGCCCATGGGGTTTTTGTAAGCAGTTCTATATGCCCACAAAGCATCTCCTAACTTATTTGACCACTCCTTTCTATTTCTGTTTACTGTCTTCTGCAAGATCAACTTAATCTCTCTATTGGTGAGCTCAACTTGCCCACTAGTTTGAGGATGATATGGTGAAGCAATTCTATGATTAACATCGTATTTAGCCAAAGCTTTTCTAAAAGCTCCGTGCGTGAAGTGTGATCCCCCATCAGTCATGAGATACCTTGGTACACCAAACCTAGGAAAAATTACATATTTAAGCATTTTCAAAGATGTCTTGTGATCAGCACTTTCAGTGGGGATTGCTTCAACCCACTTGGTCACATAATCAACAGCTACTAAAATGTGAGTGTACTTGTGCGAAGAAGGAAAAGGACCCATAAAATCAAAACCCCAACAATCGAAAGGTTCAATCACTAGTGAGTAATTCACAAGCATCTCATTCCTTCTACTAATGTTACCAACTCTCTGACATTTATCACAGGCTAAAACATAATTTCTAGCATCTTTAAAGAGAGTAGGCCAATAAAAACCTGATTGAAGAACCTTATGTGCAGTCCTCTCACCAGCATGATGTCCTCCATAGGGACTATCATGACACCGTCTGAGAATGTCCTTCTGCTCATGTTCCGGAGTGCATCTCCTCACGATCCCGTCGGGACCTTCTTTGAAAAGATGTGGGTCATCCCAGAAGTAGTGCCTCTAATCATGAAAGAACTTCTTCCTTTGCTGAAGTGTTAAACCTGGAGGCAAATACTTTGCAACAATAAAATTAGCATAATCTGCATACCAAGGGTCGGAAGGAGATTGTACTTTTACAACGGCAAGTTGCTCGTCTGGAAAACTATCGTTGACTGGGATGGGATCATGCGGTATATCTTCCATCCTTGAAAGATTGTCCGCTACCGGATTGTCTTCTCCTTTCCTATAAACAATCTGCAAATCAAATTCTTGAAGAAGGAGTACCCATCTGATAAGCCTTGGCTTGGCATCCTTCTTTGTCATAAGGTACTTAATGGCAGCATGATCAGTATGAATAATAACTTTGGAATCAACAATATAATGTCTAAATTTATCACAAGCAAAAACTACATCTAAGAATTCCTTCTCAGTAGTAGCATAATTCCTTTGAGCACTATCAAGAGTTTTGCTAGCATAATGTATAACATTCAATTTCTTATCAACTCTTTGTCCTAAAACAGCTCGAACAGCAAAATCACTTGCATCACACATAATCTCAAAAGGTAAATTCCAGTCAGGTGGTTGTACTATAGGAGCGGTTATTAAAGCTTTCTTAAGGACTTCAAAAGCTTCCTTACAATTTTCATCAAATACAAAAGGAACGTCCTCCTGGAGAAGATTAGTGAGGGGTCTTGAGGTTTTAGAAACGTCTTTAATAAATCTTCTATAAAAACCTGCATGACCGAGAAAACTGCGGATACCTTTGATGTCCCTTGGGTAGGGCATCCTCTCAATAGCTTCGATCTTAGCCTTGTCCACTTCAATTCCCCTTTCAGAAATTTTGTGACCAAGAACAATTCCTTCATTAACCATGAAGTGGAATTTTTCCCAGTTGAGTACCAAATTTGTCTCCTCGCATCTCTGCAAAACTTTATTAAGATTGTGAAGACAATGGTCAAAAGAAGTTCCATAGACGGAGAAATCGTCCATGAAGACTTCCATAATATCCCCGCAGAAACCATGAAAGATAGCAGACATACACCTTTGAAAAGTAGCAGGGGCATTACATAAACCAAAAGGCATACACTTGTAAGCATAAGTACCAAAGGGACAAGTAAAAGTGGTCTTCTCTTGATCGGCAGTGTTAACATGAATTTGAGAGAAGCCAGAATAACCATCGAGATAACAAAAGTGGGTATTTTTGGATAACCTTTCAAGCATTTGGTCGATGAACGGCAACGGGTAGTGATCCTTCCTAGTTGCCTTGTTCAACTTCCTGTAATCAATACACATTCTATATCCAATAATAATTCTCTGAGGTATTAATTCATTTTTATCATTAGGAACCACAGTTGTACCTCCTTTCTTAGGAACACAATGTACCGGACTTACCCACTTACTATCAGCTATAGGGTAGATAATACCTGCGGCCAGAAGCTTGAGAATCTCAGTTCTCACAACATCCATCATCATCGGGTTCAACCGTCGTTGATGATCAACAACTGGTTTAGCATCAGGCTCAAGGTTGATAGTATGTTGACAGATAGATGGACTAATCCCCTTAAGGTCATCAAGGGTATAGCCAATTGCACCTCGGTGTTTACGAAGTACTTCCAATAATCGCTCTTCTTCATATCCTGAAAGGTTAGAATTGATAATAACATGATATACTTTCTTTTCATCTAAATAAGCATACTTGAGCGTATCGGGCAGAGGTTTAAGATCGAACACCGGATCTTCTTTCGGTTTTGATAAAATTCCCAAAGGTTCAACCGGAAGGTTGTGCTTCAGAATAGCAAGTTGCCTCAAGAATATTTCATCTAGTTCATTTCTTTCCTGCATATGCAAATCATTCTCGTGGTCCTCCATGTATTGCTGCAAAGGATAATTAGGGGGAATAGCAATAGAGGCAATACTTTCAATAATTTTATCATCACTGGGTAAATCAGTACCACGAGGCTGCTTAGAGAACTTAGAAAAATTAAATTCATATGGCTCACCATCGAATTCAACAGAAACTTTAACTTTCTTGCAATCTATTATAGCTCCACAAGTCCTAAGAAAAAGTCTACCAAAAATAATTGGACAAAAATTGTCCCTCTCTGAACCAAGTACTAGAAAGTCGGTAGGGTATTTTACCTTTCCACATAGGACTTCAACGTCCCTCACAATCCCGATAGGAGAGATAGTTGTTCTGTTTGCAAGATGAATGGTAACATCAACTTCTTCAAGTTCACAAGGGGAAATCTCACCGATGATTTCTTCATAAAGTAAATAGGGGATAGCGCTTGCACTCGATCCCAAATCGCATAGCCCATAATAATTGTGATCTCCTATTTTAACAGATACCACTGGAGTACCTGAAATTGGGCCTTTATTCTTGGCTGTGACAAGGTTAGTGGAAACAGCACAAAAATTTATATTGGAATCCAAAACATCATTAGTAGCAAGGTCTTTAATCAATGCAACTTGAGGATCGACCCTGATCTGGTCCTCATGCTCATCAACTCTTCTCTCACTTTTATTTATTATGCCTGTCACAAGAGAGTGCCCCCTTATCCTTGTGGGAAAAGGAGGCTGTTCATATATAACTGCAGGCAAAATAGGGTCAGCAACATAAATATCAATAGGTGGCTCTTTAAAAGGTTCATGGTGCTGGTTTCTCTTCTTTTTAAAAGAATCAACGTGAGAGGCAAAATTCTTACAGAAATCAATCACTAGATGGGAATCAAGACCAATCTTAGAGCAAAAAGTATTGCAGTAATCAGTTTTCACATAGCTCTCAATATAATCATGTTCATAATTTATAGCGGGTTCAATACCTTTATCAATTTCCCAATCTTCGGTATTCCTCTGGATCCTTTCAATGAGATCCCACCTTTCTTCAACACTCTTCTTCTGAAATACCCCACTAGAGGAGGCATCTAGCATCTCCTTATCCTGACGAGAAAGCCTGGCATAAAAGTTTGTAAGTATAATTTCCTTGGGAAGCTTATGAATAGGGCATTTGAGCATTAGGGACTTCAATCTCCCCCAAGCTTGAGCAATGCTTTCTCCGTCACGACACCTAAAGTTATAGATATAGTTCCTGTCTCGATGAATTTCATGAAGAGGATAAAACTTAGTATAAAAGAGAGACATAAGCTCCTGCCAGTCAAGCAAGTGTGAGTTATCGAGAAGCCTATACCAATCTGAAGCTTTATCTATAAGTGATACGGCAAACAATTTTCTCATGACAAACTCCCTCGATACACCTGCAAGCTTAAATAATGAACTTAGTTGTGACAGATATAGCAAGTGTTCACCGGGATGTCTGTCTCCTGCATAATGATTAGCCAAAACATAATCGATAATGCCAGCTGGTATTTTATAAGGCACAATTTCAGTAGGGGGAGGATCAACCACCACAGGTGTGGGGCGTCTTCCCGCAAGCAACACTCCAATAACAGGGTTATCCATAAGGACAAAGAGCAGTAATAGCAAAAACAAAAACAGAATTATAAAAACTTCCTTACCAGTTTCACTTTACCAATAGCGCTACGCTCCCCGGCAATGGCGCCAGAAAGCGGTACTTGATGACCCACAACCGTAAGGGATCTATTGCAGCGTTTTCGATAAGTAAGAGTGTCGAACCCAACGAGGAGTAGAAGGTATTGATAAGCGATTCTGAGCAAGAAATTACTGCAAGCACTGAAAGATAACTTTTTAGTGGTTTTCTCGATATAGGCAACAGGAAGGTAAAAGCAACCAATGTAAAAGGCACTGAGAGTAACAAGTGGCCCAATCCTTTCTTAGCAAAGGAGAGGCCTAGCAACTGAACTTATAAAGACTAAAGCGTTCCTGAGGACACACGGGAGAGGTAGTCATGTGCTTTCACCATATTCCGTATCGATACTATGTTATGTGTTTATAAGTGTTGAGTGGGTGGATCTATGCAAGTACACTCTCTAGACAAAGATGAGTGCACTCTTATGATTAAACACCTTGCAAGCATCCGCAAATACAAGATAGAATTTAAGGCAAAAGCCTAACCATAGCGATACGATCGAGGATCCATTATTCCCTTATGCAAAAGCGTGCGAACTGGGGTTCAGGTTTCTGTCACTTCGGCAACCCACCATAAGCATTCTTTATACACAATGTATTCTCCTAGGTCCTTAATAAGGCGAAGTGTTGGGTGTTCGACTCACACAACACAACTAGTAGAATGACAACGCAACTTAAGTATCAAACAACACATATTACTTCAACAGCATATGACTACTAACAATAAGACTTTCCCCATGTCCTCAAGAACTAAGGTAACTACTCACGAGACATAAAGGAGATCATGATCAGTGGGGATAAATAGGTGTTAAACAATCTGGACATAATAATATTTCTCCAACAAAACTCAATAGCATTCACCACAAAGTAGTAATCAACACCGATGGAGTAGAGAGGATAGGTAGTACGAGTTACAACACAAGTTGCGATTGTAAGATGAGATTTGGATGAAGATGGAGATGGTGCTGGTGTTGGGGATGATGTTGATGATGATCTCGATGATGCCCGTGACGATGGTGATGACGATGGTGACGATCTCCCCTTCCGGGAGGTGATCTCCCCGGCGGAATCTACCCGCCGGATATGGCTTTTTCTTCTCTGTAGGTTTTCGCCACGGAGCGGCGGCGGAACTCTGTAAAAATTCCCGTCCTTAGGGTTTTTGGATAACGGAGAGCATATATGCAAAAGGGGGCGGCCAGAGGTGGGCCAGGGGCTCCAGGCGCCCCCCGGCACGGTAGGGGGGGGGGGGGCGCCCCCAGGGCGCCTGGGCACCCTGTGGCCCCCCTCTGGTTGCCCTTTCGCGTGCCTTCGTGATTCGTCTGAAAAATATCTCCCGTCAATTTTCAGGTAATTTGGAGGTATTCTTCTTCAGCAACTCAGTGTCCACTTTTTACTGCTGAATCCTGCGTCTGCTGCTTCGGCATCGGAAAGTTTGCAAACTGTGTAAAATAGACCAAAACAACATAAGAACATCACCGTAACGTGAAATATATCAATGTATAAGGATAAATTATGATACAAAATAGTGATGCATTTTGGACGTATCAGCTGTGCCTCAGGCCGATCTCACCTTCGACTCCAAAGACCACCCGGTGGTCACCGCAGGTGCGGTCGCGCTCCCGGTGCTCTGCACCCCCACCATCTCCCATGTGGCGGTAACCAAGACCCTGATCGACGGCGGGGCCAGACTCAACATGCTCTCCCCAGAAACATTCGGCATACTCCATGTGTCGCCCGAACGGCTCCGTCCCACCAGGCCATTCTCCGGGGTCGTCAACATCTCCACCAGCCCCATGGGGCAGATCCGGCTCCTCGTCACCTTTGGCACCCGTAACAACTACCGCGCCGAGCTTATCGACTTCGACATCCCCACATTGGCCTCCCGTACAATGCCATTCTTGGGTATCCAACTCTAGCCAAGTTCATGGTGGCAACTCACCCAGCCTACAAACTCATGAAGATGTCGGGGATCAAAGACATCCTCACTGTGGCCGGAGACACCAAGGAGGCCCTAGGGGCCCTCAAGCTCGCCTTCAGGGCCGCGGCTGTGGCACGCCCGGCCAACGAAGCAGCTCCGGAGGCCGTGGGGGCTGCGCCAGCCAAAAAGAAGCAGCTTTTCTCTCAAGACCGGGCCGAGACGAAGCAAGTGCTGGTTGATGAAGATGGGGCATCGGGAGCCACCTTCACCATAGGCGCTGGTCTTGCTCCAGCTCAAGAGAGGGCACTGGTCGGTTTCTTGCGTGCCAACAAGGAGGTGTTCGCATGGGAACCCAAGGACCTGGCGGGAGTCCCAAGGGGGGTGATCGAGCATCACCTAAACGTATGCCCCAACATGGGCCCAGTAAAGCAGAAGGCCCGGCGTCAGTCCACTGAGAGGCAGTCTTTCATCATACACGAGACTCGCAAGTTACAAGAAGCTGGTGTGATCCGTGAGGTGTGGTATCCAGAGTGGTTGGCGAATCCAGTAGTCGTGCCCAACAAAGGTGGGAAAGAGCGCATGAGTGTCGACTTCACCAACCTCAACAAGGCCTACCCACAAGACCCGTTCCCGCTGCCGCGCATCGACCAGATTAGACTCCACCGCCGAGTGCGACCTGCTGTGTTTCCTGGATGCCTTTTCGGGCTTTCATCAAATCAAGATGGTGGTACAAGATGTTGAGAAGACTGCCTTCCTCATCCCGTGCGGGGTATACTGCTACAGTTGTATGCCATTCGGGTTGTGGAATGCAGGAGCAACTTTCCAACAACTAATGCACATCGCCCTAGGAGAGCAGCTCGGGAGGAACGTTGAGGCCTACGTTGATGACATTGTGGTAAAATCTCGGGAGGCTAAGACCCTCGTTGATGATTTGGAAGAGACCTTCGCCAGCTTGCGCAAGGTAGACCTGCGGCTCAACACGGAAAAGTGTGTGTTCGATGTTCCGTCAGGCAAGCTGCTAGGTTTCCTGGTGTCACAGAGAGGAAATGAGGCTATCCCCGAGAAGGTCAAGGCCATAGAAAAGATGAGTCCCCCGAAGACCCTCAAAGAGATGCAGAAGCTAGCCGGCTGCATGACGTCGCTCGGGCATTTTATCTCCAAGCTGGGGGAGCGAGCCCTCCCCTTCTTCAAACTAATGAAAAGGAAATACCCGTTTGAGTGGACCCCTGAGGCCGATGCAGCATTCCAAGACCTCAAGAAATACATCACGAGCCCGTCGGTGATGGTGGCACCAAAACCTTAAGAGCCCTTGGTGCTTTACCTAGCCGCCAAACTACACTTCGCCAGCGCAGCGTTGGTGGCAGTCCGGGAGGGGTGCCAGGACAAGGCCACACAGCCCCGAGGCGATACTCCCAAGGCTCAGGCAGGGCCAGCCGACGACCAGGTCCCACAAGATGACGTTCCTGAAGCTGTGATTTCCACGTCCGACGACCAAGCTCCTGAGGCCTCCCGGCCTCAGGAGGCACCTTAGCCCCAGGAGAGCTCAAACTCCACCAACACTTCCACCCTCGTCGAGCACCCAGTATACTTTGTCAGCATGGTACTTCGCGATGCTCGGGCACGCTACCCCATGCCACAGAAGCTCCTGCTCACGCTCCTCGTCGCTTCGCACAAGCTGCGCCACTACTTCCAAGGCCATCCTATCAAGGTGGTATCTGTTTACCCGTTGGAGAGGATGCTGAGGATCCCCAATACTGCGGGAAGGGTCGCCGAATGGAACAACGAGCTACAAACATTCTTGCTGGAGTTCAGAACCACTAGGGTAGTCAAGGGCGCCGCGCTCGCCGACTTCGTGTCGGAATGGACCGACACCCCAGAACCCGAGGCGGCAGAGGATCGGTCCCTCTCGCCAGGGAGTGAAGCACCGGACGGCTGGGTCATGTACTTTGATGGCTCCTTCGCACGCCAGGGCGCAGGGGCTGGTGTCGTACTCATCTCGCCCACAAAGGACAAGCTCTACTACGCCGTGCAACTCTGCTTCCAACACGGCGAGAAGGTCTCCAACAACATTGCAGAGTATGAAGGCCTGATCGCCGGCCTAAAGGCTGCGGCTGCCCTGGGTGTGAGGCGTGCTACCTCTTGAGCATGCGTTGGTTTTCCCATGAAGAGGAAAGGGTGATGTAGCAAAGTAGCGTAAGTATTTCCCTCAGTTTTGGAGAACCAAGGTATCAATCCAGTAGGAGACTACACTCAAATCCCTCATACCTGCACAAACAAATAAGAACGTTGCAACCAACGCGATAAAGGGGTCGTCAATCCCTTCACGGCCACTTGCAAAAGTGAGATCTGATAGAGATAATAAGATGAATATTTTTGGTATTTTTGTTGTATAGATTGAAAAGTAAAGATTGCAAAATAAAAGATAGCTAGTTAATTGAAGATTAATATGATGAAAGATAGACTAGGGGGCCATAGGTTTCACTAGTGGCTTCTCTCAAGATATCATATTCTACGGTGGGTGAACAAATTACTGCCGAGCAATTGATAGAAGAGCGCATAGTTATGAGAATATCTAGGCATGATCATGTATATAGGCATCACGTCCATGACAAGTAGACCGAAACGATTCTGCATCTACTACTATTACTCCACACATAGACCGCTATCTAGCATGCATCTAAAGTGTTAAGTTCATAAGAACAGAGTAACGCCTTAAGCAAGATGACATGATGTTGAGAGATAAACTCATGCAATATGATATAAACCCCATCTTTTATCCTCGATGGCAACAATACAATACGTGCCTTGCTGCCCCTGCTGTCACTGGGAAAGGACACCCCAAGATTGAACCCAAAGCTAAGCACTTCTCCCATTGCAAGAAAGATCAATCTAGTAGGCCAAACCAAACTGATAATTCAAAGAGACTTGCAAAGATATTTAAATCAAGCATATAAAAATTCAGAGAAGAATCAAATATTGTTCATAGATAATCTTGATCATAAGCCCACAATTCAACGGGTCTCGACAAACACGCCGCAAAAAGTATTACATCAAATAGATCTCCATGAAGATCGAGGATAACTTTGTATTGAGATCCAAGGAGAGAGAAGAAGCCATCTAGCTGATAACTATGGACCCGAAGGTCTGTGGTAAACTACTCACAACTCATCGAAGAGGCTATGATGTTGATGTAGAAGCCCTCCATGATCGATTCCCCCTCCGGCGGAGCTCCAGTAAAGGCCCCAAGATGGGATCTCATGGGTACAGAAGGTTCCGGCGGTGGAAATAGGGTTTCGTGGTGCTCTCGGATGTTTTCAGGGTATATGAGTATATATAGGAGGAAGAAGTACGTCGGTGGAGCTACGAGTGGCCCACGAGGGTGGGGGCGCGCCTAACCCCCTGGGCGTGCCCTCATTCCTCGTGGCCGCCTCATGGCTTCCAGGCGTGTACTCCAAGTAGAGCCTTTGGGAAGACTCGGGTGAAGTCTTTGCGATCATGCTGTAAAAAACAGAAACTTTTGCGCTCATGAGATTAGCCGCCATTTTTTACCGGAGAGTGCTTTTAGGTTGATTCTTTTTGCAGATGATTAATAGACAAATTCCTCATGTCCACCAATTTATTTCAGAATTCTAAGAGTAACAGAAGTATTCGAAAGTTACAGATTGCTACAGACTGTTCTGTTTTTGATAGATTCTGTTTTTCGTGTGTTGTTTGCTCATTTTGATGAATCCATGGCTAGTATCGGGGGGTATGAACCATAGAGAAGTTGGAATACAGTAGGTTTACCACCAATACAAATAAAGAATGAGTTCATTACAGTACCTTAAAGTGGTGGTTTAATTTCTTATACTAACGGAGCTCACGAGATTTTCTGTTAAGTTTTGTGTTGAGAAGTTTTCAAGTTTTGGGTAAGGATTTGATGGACTATGGGACAAAGAGTGGCAAGAGCCTAAGCTTGGGGATGCCCAAGGCACCCCAAGGTAAAATTCAAGGACAACCAAAAGCCTAAGCTTGGGGATTCCCCGGGAAGGCAATCCCTCTTTCGTCTTCATCTATCCGTAACTTTACTTGAGACTATATTTTTATTCACCACATGATATGTGTTTTGCTTGGAGCGTCTTGTATGATTTGAGTCTTTTCTTTTTAGTTTACCACAATCATCCTTGCCGTACACACCTTTTGGGAGAGACACACATGAATCGGAATTTATTAGAATACTCTATGTGCTTCACTTATATCATTTGAGCTGTATAGTTTTGCTCTAGTGCTTCACTTATATCTTTTTAGAGCACGGCGGTGGTTTTATTTTATAGAAATTATTGATATCTCATGCTTCACTTATATTATTTTGAGATTCCTTTAGAACAACATGGTAATTTGCTTTGGTTATAAAATTAGTCCTAATATGATAGGCATCCAAGATGGGTATAATAAAAACTTTCGTATAAAGTGCATTGAATACTATGAGAAGTTTGATACTTGATGATTGTTTTGAGATATGAGGATGGTGATATTTGAGTCATGCTAGTGGAGTAATTGTGAATTTGAGGAATACTTGTGTTAAAAGTTTGTGCTTCCCGTAGCGTGCACGTATGGTGAATCGTTATGTGATGAAGTTGGAGCATGATTTATTTATTGATTGTCTTCCTTTCTGTGGAGGTCGGGATCGCGCGATGGTTAACTCCTACCAACCCTTCCCCTAGGAGCATGCGTTTAGTGCTTTGTTTTGATAACTTGTAGATTTTTGCAATAATTAAGTATATGAGTTCTTTATGACTAATGTTGAGTCCATGGATTATACGCACTCTCACCCTTCCACCATTGCTAGCCTCTCTTAGACCCGGGGGCCATAGGTTTCATTAGTGGCTTCTCTCTAGATAGCATATTCTACGGTGGTTGAACAAATTACTGTCGAGTAATTGATAGAAGAGCGCATAGTTATGAGAATATCTAGGCATGATCATGTATATAGGCATCATGTCCATGACAAGTAGACCGAAATGATTCTGCATCTACTACTATTACTCCACACATTGACCGCTATCCAGCATGCATCTAGAGTATTAAGTTCATAAGAATAGAGTAACGCCTTAAGCAAGATCACATGATGTAGAGGGATAAACTCATGCAATAAGACATAAACCCCATCTTTTTATCCTCGACGGCAACAATACAATACATGCCTTGCTGCCCCTGTTGTCATTGGGAAAGGACACCGCAAGATTGAACCCAAAGCTAAGCACTTCTCCCATTGCAGGAAAGATCAATATAGTAGGCCAAACCAAACTGAGAATTTGAAGAGACTTGCAAAGATATTTAAATCATGCATATAAGAATTCAGAGAAGAATCAAATATTGTTCATAGATAATCTTGATCATAAACCCACAATTCATCAGATCTCGACAAACACACCGCAAAAAGTATTACATCGAATAGATCTCCAAGAAGATCGAGGGGAACTTTCTATTGAGATCCAAAGAAAGAGAAGAAGCCATTGAGCTGATAACTATGGACCCGAAGGTCTGTGGTAAACTACTCACAACTCATTGAAGAGGCTATGGTGTTGATGTAGAAGCCCTCCGTGATCGATTCCCCCTCCGGTGGAGCTCCGGAAAAGGCCCCAAGATGGAATCTCACGGGTACAGAAGGTTGCGGTAGTGGAAATAGGGTTTCGTGGTGCTCTTGGATGTTTTCAGGGTATATGAGTATACATAGGAGGAAGAAGTACGTTGGTGGAGCTACAAGGGGCCCACGGGGGTGGGGGCGCGCCTACCCCCTTGGGCGTGCCCTCCTACCTCGTGGCCGCCTCGTGGCTTCCCAGGCATGTACTCCAAGTCTTCTGGATTGCGTTTGTTCTAAAAACGATCCTCGCGAAGGTTTCATTCCATTTGGACTCCGTTTGATATTCCTTTTCTGCGAAACACTGAAATAGGCAAAAAACAGCAATTTGCACTGGGCCTTGGATTAGTAGGTTAGTCCCAAAAATAATATAAAAGTGCATAATAAAGCCCATTAAACATCTAAAACAGATAATATAATAGCATGGAACAATAAAAAATTATATACACGTTGGAGACGTATCAAGGCGCCTCACCATCAAGGGCTACTCGCAGCTCCTCTTCAACTTCTCCAACAAGGTCTACGAGCCAAGGGATGAGCACATGGAGGCATATGATACGTCCATTTTGCATAAGGCATATATGTTGATATTTATTACATTATGGGCTGTTATTACACGTTATGTCACAATACTTATGCCTTTTCTCTCTTATTTTACAAGTATTACATGAAGGGGGAGAATGCCGGCAGCTGGAATTCTGGGCTGGAAAAGAAGCAAACCCTGGAAAATTATTCTGCACAACTCAAAAAGCCCCGAAACTTCACAGGACACTATTTTAGAAAATATAAAAAATATCTGGCGAAAGAAGATCACCAGGGGGCCACCAGTTGTCCACGAGGGTGGGGGGCGCGCCCACCTCTTTGGGTGTGCCCCCTGCCTCGTGGGCCCCCCGATGGCCATCTTCTCCTATATGAGGTGTTTTTACCTGAAAAAAAATCATAAGGAGGCTTTCGGGACCAGACGCCGCCGTCTCGAGGCAGAACCTTGGCGGAAACCAATCTAGGACTCCGGCAGAGCTGTTTTGCCGGGGATACTTCCCTCCGGGAGGGGGAAATCGTCACCGCCATCTCCTCTCAAACCCTAGTTCATCTCTTGTATCCAATCTTTGTACCCAAACCTCAGATTGGTACCTGTGGGTTGCTAGTAGTGTTGATTACTCCTTGTAGTTGATGCTAGTTGCTTTATTTGGTGAAAGATCATATGTTCAGATCCATTATGCATATTAATACCCCTCTGATCATGAACAATATTATGTCTTGTGAGCAATCACTTTTGTTCCTGAGAACATGGGAGAAGTCTTGCTATTAGTAGTCAGGTGAATTTGGTATTCGTTCGATATTTCGATGAGATGTATGTTGTCTCTCCTCTAGTGGTGTCATGTGAACGTCGACTACATGACAGTTCACCATTATTTGGGCCTATGGGAAGTAATAAGTAGATGATGGGTTGCTAGAGTGACAGAAGCTTAAACCCTAGTTTATGCGTTGCTTCGCAAGGGGCTGATTTGGATCCACTTGTTTCATGCTATGGTTAGGTTTACCTTAATACTTCTTTTGTAGTTGCGGATGCTTTCAATAGAGGTTAATCATAAGTGGGAGGCTTGTCCAAGTAAGGATAGCACCCAAGCACCGGTCCACCCACATACCAAATTATCAAAGTACCGAACGTGAATCAGATGATCGTGATGAAAACTAGCTTGACGATAATTCCCATGTGTCCTCGGGAGCGCTTTCCTTTATATAAGAGTTTGTCTAGGCTTGTCCTTTGCTACAAAAAGGATTGTGCCATCTTTCTGCACCTTATTTACTTTTACCTTTTGTTACTTGCTACCAATTACCTTATCACAAAACTATCTGTTACCCATAATTTCAGTGCTTGCAGAAAATACCTTACTGAAAACTACCTATCATTTCCTTCTGCTACTCATTGGATTTGACACTCTTACTTATCGAAAGGACTACGATAGATACCCTACACTAGTGGGTCATCAAGATTCTTTTCTGGTGCCGTTGCCGGGGAGTGAAGCACCTTTGGTAAGTGGAATTTGGTAAGGAAAAAATTATATAGTGTGCTGAAATTTATTGTCACTTTTTACTATGGCTCATATCATTTGAGGGGCTTGTTCGGGGTATCTTCACCCCGACCAGAAGAGCAAAGAGTTTCTCCTCAACCTACTGCACCTACTGAAAATGTTTGCTTTGAAATTCCTTTGGGTATGATAGAGAAACTGCTAGATAATCCTTTTACAGGAGACGGAACACTGCATCATGATTTACACCTAATCTACGTGGATGAAGTTTGTGGATTATTTAAGCTTGCAGGTATGCCCGAGGATGTTATCAAGAAGAAGGTCTTCCCTTTATATTTGAAGGGAGATGCATTGACATGGTTTAGGCTATGTGATGATATTGGATCATGGAACTATAACCGTCTGAAGTTGGAATTTCATTAGAAGTTCTACCCTATGCACCAGGTTCATCGTGATCGTAATTATCTATAATTTTTGGCCTCGCGAAGGAGAAAGCATCGCTCAAGCTTTGGGGAGGCTTAAGTCAATGTTATATTCATGCCCCAATCATGAGATCTCAAGAGAAATGATTATTCAAAAAATTTATGCTCGGCTTTCTCTCAATAATCGCTCCATGCTCGATACTTCTTGGTCTAGCTCTTTTATGATGAAGACTATTGAATTCAAATGGGATTTATTGGAAAGAATTAAACGCAACTCTGAAGATTGGGATCTCAACGAAGGTAAGGAGTCAGGTATGACCCCTAAGTTTGATTGTGTTTAAGCTTTTATGGATACCGATGTTTTTCGTGAGTTTAGCACTAAATATGGACTTGACTCTGAGATAGTAGCTTCTTTCTGTGAATCATTTGCTACTCATGTTGATCTTCCCAAGGAGAAGTGGCTTAAATACCATCCTACCATTGAAGTAAAAGTAGTTGAACCTGTTAAAGTTGAAGAGAAGACTATCACTTATAATGTTGATCCTATTGTTCCTACTGCTTATATTAAGAAACCACCTTTCCCTGTTAGAATAAAGGATCATGCTAAAGCTTCAACTGTGGTTCGTAAGAGTAGTACTAGAACACCTACACCCTCTGAGCAAATTAAAGTTGAACCTAGTGTTGCTATGGTTAAAGACCTCTTGGTTGAGGATTTAGATGGACATGTTATTTACCTCTAAGAGGAAGCTACTAGAATAGCCAAACCTGATGCTAGGAATAAACATAGACCTATTATAGGCTTGCATGCTATCTCTGTTAAGATAGGAGATCATTGCTATCATGGTTTATGTGACGTAGGTGCTAGTGCGAGTGTAATACCTATATCCCTATATGATGAAATTATGCACGATATTGCACACGTTGAGCTAGAAGGTATAGATGTTACTATTAAACTTGCTAATAGAGACACTATCTCACCAATTGGGATTGTTAGAGATGTTGAAGTCTTGTGTGGGAAAGTTAAATACCCTACTGATTTTCTTTTTTGTGGTTCCCCACAAGATGACTTTTGTCCCATTATATTTGGTAGACCCTTCTTGAACACTGTAATGCTAAGATAGACTGCGTGAAAGATATCGTTACTGTTGGTTTAGGGGATATGTCTCATGATTTTAACTTTGCTAAATTTCGTAAGCAACCCCTTGATAAAGAATTACCTAGTAAGGATGAAATTATTGGTCTTGCTTCTATTGCTATGCCTCCTAATGATCCTCTAGAACAATATTTGCTAGACCATGAAAATGATATGCATATGAGTGAGAGAAGGGAAATAGATGAAATATTATTTAACCAGGGACCCGTATTGAAAAACAACTTGCCCGTTGAAATCCTAGGGGATCCTCCTCCACCCAAGTGTGATCCCGTGTTTGAACTTAAACCTTTACCTGATAATCTTAAGTATGTTTATCTTGATGAAAAGAAGATATATCCTGTTATTATTAGTGCTAACCTTTCAGAGCAGGAAGAGGAAAAATTATTGAAAACTCTGAAGAAGCACTGTGCTGCTATTGGATATACTCTGGATGATCTTAAGGGCATCAGTCCCACTTTATGCCAACACAAGATAAAATTGGAAGAAAACGCTAAATCGATTATTGATCATCAATGACGGTTAAATCCTAAGATGAAAGAAGTGGTAAGGTAGGAATTCTAAAGCTTCTAGAGGCAGGTATTATCTATCCAATTGCTGATAGCCAGTGGGTAAGTCCTGTCCATTGTTTCCCTAAGAAGGGAGGTATGACTATTGTTCCTAATGATAAAGATGAATTGATACCACAAAGAATTGTTACAGGTTATAGGATGGTAATTTATTTCCGCAAATTAAACAAAGCTACTAAGAAAGATCATTACCCCTTGCCTTTTATTGATCAAATGATAGAAAGGTTATCCAAACATACTCACTTTTGCTTTCTAGATGGTTATTCTGGTTTCTTTTAAATACCCGTGTCAAAAGGGGATCAAGAAAAGACCACTTTTACTTGTCCTTTCGGTACCTTTGCTTATAGACGTATGCCTTTTGGTTTATGTAATGCACCTGCTACCTTTCAAAGATGCATGATGGCTATATTCTCTGATTTTTGTGAAAAGATTGTTGAGGTTTTCATAGATGATGTCTCCGTCTACGGAACTTCTTTTGATGATTGCTTAAGCAACCTTGATCGAGTTTTGCAGAGATGTGAAGACACTAACCTTGTCTTGAATTGGGAGAAGTGCCACTTTATGGTTAATGAAGGCATTGTCTTGGGACATAAAATTTCTGAAAGAGGTATTGAAGTTGACAAAGCTAAAGTTGATGCTATTGAAAAGATGTCGTGCCCTAAGGACATCAAAGGTATACGAAGTTTCCTTGGTCATGCCGGGTTTTATAGGAGGTTCATAAAGGACTTCTCTAAAATCTCCAGTTCTCTGACTAATCTCTTACAAAAAGATATTCCTTTTGTCTTTGATGATGATTGTCTAGAAGCATTTGAAATACTTAAGAAAGCACTGATCTCTGCACCTATTGTCCAGCCTCCTGACTGGAATTTACCTTTTGAGATTATGTGCGATGACAATGATTATGATGTAGGTGCTGTTCTAGGACAAAGAGTTGATAAGAAATTGAATGTTATCCAGTATGCTAGTAAAACTCTAGATAGTGCCCAGAAAAATACGCTACTACTGAGAAAGAAATTTTAGCAGTTGTATTTGCTTGTGATAAGTTTAGACCTTATATTGTTGATTCTAAAGTAACTATTCACACTGATCATTTTGCTATCAAATACCTTATGGAAAATAAATATGCTAAACCTAGACTTATTAGATGGGTTCTCTTGCTGCAAGAATTTGATTTGCATATTATTGATAGAAAGGGAGCTGAGAACCCCGTTGCAGATAACTTGTCTAGGCTAGAGAACATACTTGATGACCCACAACCTATTGATGATAGCTTTCCTGATGAACAATTAACTGTCATAAATACTTCTCGTACTACTCCATGGTATGTTGATTATGCTAATTACATTGTTGCTAAGTTTATACCTCCTAGCTTCACATACCAGCAAAAGAAAAAGTTCTTCTATGATTTGAGGCATTACTTCTGGGATGACCCACATCTTTATAAAGAAGGAGTAGATGGTATTATTAGACGTTGTGTACCTGAGCATGAACATGAATAGATCCTACGCAAGTGCCACTCCGAAGCTTATGGAGGGCACCATGTTGGAGAGAGAACTGCACATAAGGTATTGCAATCTGGTTTTTATTGGCCTACTCTCTTCAAGGATGCCCGTAAGTTTGTCTTATCTTGTGATGAATGTCAAAGAATTAGTAATATCAGTAGACGTCAAGAAATGCCTATGAATTATTCACTTGTTATTGAACCATTTGATGTTTGGGGCTTTGATTATATGGGACTATTTCCTGCCTCTAATGGGTACACACATATTTTAGTTGCTGTTGATTACGTTACTAAGTGGGTAGAAGCTATTCCAACTAGTAGTGCTGATCACAACACCTCTATTAAGATGCTTAAAGAACTTATTTTTCCGAGGTTTGGAGTCCCTAGATACCTAATGACTGATGGTGGTTCACACTTTATTCATGGTGCTCTCCGTAAAGTGCTTGCAAAGTATGATGTTAATCATATAATTGCATCCCCTTATCACCCACAGACTAGTGGTCAAGTTGAACTAAGTAATAGAGAGTTGAAATTAATTTTGCAAAAGACAGTTAATAGGTCTAGAAAGAATTGGTCCAAGAGACTTGAGGATGCACGGGCCTATAGAACTACATACAAAAATCCTATGGGTATGTCTCCATATAAAATGGTTTATGGAAAGGCTTGTCACTTACCTCTTGAGCTAGAACATAAGGCATATTGGGCTATTAAAGAGCTCAATTATGATTTCAAACTTGCCGGTGAAAAGAGGTTATTTGACATTAACTCTCTTGATGAATGGAGGACCCAGGCCTATGAGAATGCCAAGCTGTTTAAAGAAAAAGTTAAAAGATGGCATGACAAAAGGATACAAAAGCGTGAGTTTAACGTAGGTGATTATGTCTTGCTATAAAACTCTCGTTTAAGATTTTTTTGCAGGAAAACTTCTCTCTAAGTGGGAAGGACCTTACGTTATCGAGGAGGTCTATCGTTCCGGTGCCATAAAAATCAACAACTTTGAAGGCACAAATCCGAAGGTGGTAAACGGTCAAAGAATCAAACATTATATCTCAGGTAATCCTATAAATGTTGAAACCAATGTTATTGAAACCGTAACCCCGAAGGAATACATAAGGGACACTTTCTAGAACGATTCAGACTCCGAAAAGGAAGAGGTACGTGGTACGGTAAGTAAACCGACTCCAAAACTGTTCTAAAGGCAATTTTTCATCGTTTTGGAATATTTGAAAAAATAGAAAAATAAGTGGCAGTCCGGAAGAGACACGAGGCATCCACGAGGGTGGAGGGCGTGCCCCCTTCCCCTGGGCGCGCCTCCCTGCCTCGTGGGCACCTCGTGTGCCTCCCGGACTCCGATTTCTTGTATGTTACTCCTTTTAGTCAGTAAAAATTCATTATATATACTCCCGAAGGTTTTGACCTCTGTATCACACAAAAATCCTCTGTTTTCGTTTCGAGGTGCAGTTTTTGATAGATCTAGATCATCATGGCGTCCTCCAACACCCCCAAGGACAAGTTCTTCGAGAAGGTCATCAACCCCTACCTTGCGGAGGTGCTCCATCACCCTCAAACCATGGAGTTGCATGAGGGGGTGCTGCACATCCGTAATGTTGAGGGGCCAAGGAGGACCAGAAGCATGGACACAAGACTCGAAGCAATGGAGCAGCAAGTTTTCAAGTGCCACGGTATGGTGGAACGAGGTCTCAACGCCAACCACATGATGATCTCGGAGCTCGCCAACAACCTCAAGCTGGACTCAAGGATCTTCGAGGAAGCTATCTCCAATCTTCAAGACAAAATCGAACACCTCCAAGCCCAGATCTATGACCTGCAAAACCAAAACTGAGAGTATGAATATAGATTCAAGAAGATGAGTTTGGCTGCAGATTTGAGTATCCCGGAGGCTCAGTCATCCTTCTACGATGGTGAGCCCATGCCTTGGAAGGTGGACAACAAGCCTACATCATCGACAACTCCTACATCACCACCCCGGAAGAAGGAGACATAATCACATGGGTATGGGCACTCCCCTTGGCAACTGCCAAGCTTGGGGGAGTGACCCCGGTATCGTATCGCCATCACCCCTATCTTTACCATTTTTCTTAGTTCGATCCTTTTGGTAGTATTTTGATCTAGTAGAATAAAGTTAGCATGATCTAGTTGTGAGCTTTTGCCTTATGATCTTTACCCTTTGTAATTGAGTTCGTGAGCTATATAATAAAGATTAGTGTTGAGTCAAGGGCTTGATTTCCTCACTTTGGTCATGATAGAATAAAAGAAACTATAAAAAGTATCAAAGAGATCATATTGATCTTATGGGAAGTAATGACTTCACATATAAAGAGTATGATGAATAAAAGTTGTTGGCAGTTGACAAACATAGTTTTGGTCATCCTTGCAATTAATAGGAAGTAATAAAGAAAGAGAGGCTTCACATAAAAATATACTATCTTGGACATCTTTTATGATTGTGACCACTCATTAAAATATGACATGCTAAAGAGTTGATGTTGGACAAGGAAGACAACATAATGGTTATGTTTTCTTATATCTGAAATAAAGTATATTGTCATGGATCATCCAACATGTTGAGCTTGCCTTTCCTCCTCATGCTAGCCAAAACTCCTCGCACCAAGTAGAGATACTAATTGTGCTTCCATACATCTTTAAACCTAGTTTTTCCATGAGAGTCCACCATACCTACCTATGGATTGAGAAAGATCCTTCCAAGTAAGTTGTCATGTTGCAAACTCGATAAAATATGTATGATTTATTAGGGTGGAGGAAATAAGCTTTATACGATCTTCTGATATGGAAGTAATAAAAGCGACGGACTGCATAATAAAGGTCCTTATCACAAGTGGCAATATAAAGTGACGTTCTTCTGTGCTAAGACTTTGTACATCCAACCATAAAAGTACATGACAACCTCTGCTTCCCTCTGCGAAGGGCCTATCTATTATTCTTCCTTAAGAGTCAAGGTGGAAATCACCTTTCCTTTTTACATTTTATCCTTTGGCAAGCACATTGTGTTGGAATGATCCTGACATATATACCCACTTGGATGTAAGTTATCATGGTCCATTACTATTGACATTATCGTTGAGGTAAAAGGTTGGGAGGCAACACCATAAGCCCCTATCTTTCTCTGTGTCTGATTTAAAACTCCATAAACATAAGTATTGCGTGAGTGTGAGCAATTGTGAAAGACTATATGATAGTTTAGTAAGTAGGCTTGCTGAAAAGCTCTTATATTGACTCTTTATGATGTTACGATAAATTGCAATTGCTTCTATGACTGAGATCATAGTTTGTTGGTTTTCAATGAAAATTCTGATTCATGCTTGATATTGTGAATGAATTGTTACTTTAGCATAAGAATCATATGACTATATATATAGTCATATTGCTGTTATGAGAATGATCATGATGTCCTCATGTCCGTATTTTATTTTTATCGACACCTCTATCTCTAAACATGTGGACATATTTTTCGATATCGGCTTTCGCTTGAGGACAAGCGAGGTCAAAGCTTGGGGGAGTTGATATGTCCTTTTTGCATCATACTTATATGTTGATATTTATTGCATTATCGGCTATTATTACATGTTATGTCACAATACTTATGCCTTTTCTCTCTTATTTTACAAGGTTTACATGAAGGGGGAGAATGCCGGCAGCTGGAATTCTGGGCTGGAAAAGAAGCAAACTCTGGAAACCTATTCTGCACAACTCAAAAAGCACCGAAACTTCATAGGACACCATTGCAGAAAATATAAAAAATATCTGGCGAAAGAAGATCACCAGGGGGCCATGAGCTGTCCACCAAGGTGGGGGCGCGCCCTCCTCTCTGGGCGCGCCTCCTGCCTCGTGGCCCCCCGATGCCCATCTTCTCCTATATGGGGTGTTTTGACCTGGAAAAAAACATAAGGAGGCTTTGGGGACCAGACGCCGCCGTCTCGAGGCGGAACCTTGGCGGAAACCAATCTAGGGCTCCGACAGAGCTATTCTGCCGGGGATACTTCCCTCCGGGAGGGGGAAATTGTCACTGTCGTCATCACCAACAACTCTCCCATCTTGGGGAGGGCTATCTTCATCAACATCTTCACCATCACCATCTCCTCTCAAACCCCAGTTTATCTCTTGTATCCAATCTTTTTACCCAAACCTCAGATTGGTACCTGTGGGTTGCTAGTAGTGTTGATTACTCCTTGTAGTTGATGCTAGTTGGTTTATTTGGTGGAACATCATATGTTCATATCCATTATGCATATTAATACCCCTCTGATTATGAACAATATTATGTCTTGTGAGTAGTCACTTTTGTTCCCGAGGACATGGGAGAAGTCTTGCTATTAGTAGTCATGTGAATTTGGTATTCGTTTGATATTTTGTTGAGATGTATGTCGTCTCTCCTCTAGTGGTGTCATGTGAACGTCGACTACATGACACTTCACCATTATTTGGGCCTAGAGGAAGGCATTGGGAAGTAATAAGAAGATGATGGGGTGCTAGAGTGACAGAAGCTTAAACCCTAGTTTATGCGTTGCTTCGTAAGGGGCTGATTTGGATCCACTTGTTTCATGCTATGGTTAGGTTTACCTTAATACTTATTTTGTAGTTGCAGATGCTTGCAATAGATGTTAATCATAAGTGGGAGGCTTGTCCAAGAAAGGACAACACCCAAGCACCGGCCCACCTACATACCAAATTATCAAAGTACCAAACGTGAATTAGATGATCGTGATGAAAACTAGCTTGATGATAATTCCCATGTGTCCTCGGGAGCGCTTTCCTTTATATAAGAGTTTGTCCAGGCTTGTCCTTTGCTACAAAAAGGATTGGGACATTTTGCTGCACCTTATTTACTTTTAGCTTTTGTTACTTGCTACCAATTAACTTATCACAAAACTATCTGTTACCTATAATTTCAGTGCTTGCAGAAAATACCTTACTGAAAACTGCCTATCATTTCCTTCTGCTCCTTGTTGGGTTCGACACTCTTACTTATCGAAAGGAGCGGCCCTTCAAGCCCTCAGCAGCCCCCCGGCTGCGGAGCCGGCACTGCCTCGAGAGGAGCATCCCCCTCCACCAACCTTGGGAGCTCCTGCCTGTGGCCCTACCTCGGGAGCGCGCTTACTCCTTGATGTCGAGCCCCAGGAGGGGTGCTGGACTCAGGAGTTCAAGGCCTACTTGCTGCAGGGAACTCTGCCGGAGAAGGAGGAGGACACAGAGCGCGTGGCCTGGCAGCCCACGCTTACTGCCTCCAGGATGGTGAGCTGTACCGGAAACGAGCCAATGACGTTTCTTTGAGATGCATCTCCAGGGAGCAGGGGCATGAGCTGCTACCTGACATACATAGCGGGGACTGCGGGCATCACTCATCCTCGTGCACTCTGGTGGGCAACGCGTTCCGTAGTAGATTCTACTGGCCAACAGCGCTCCGCGACACTGCCGAGCTGGTGAAATCCTATGAAGCCTGCCAGTTCCACGCCAAGCAGATGCACCATCCCGCTCAGGGCCTTCAGACCATCCCGCTCTCGTGGCCGTTCACGGTCTGGGGGCTGTTCATATTGGGGCCATTCCCTCGAGCGCCCAGGGGTTACCGCTACCTATACGTCGCCATCGACAAGTTCACCAAGTGGGCAGAGGTGGAGCCAGTGCGCACCATCCCTACCGGCTCACGGTCAAGTTCATCAGGGGCCTCGTGAGCCGGTTCAGGGCCCCTAATTGCATCATGACCGACAACGTCTCACAATTCACTAGCAACCTCTTCAAAACATATTGTGCTAACCTTGGAACGCAGATATGCTATGCCTCAGTGGCACACCACATGAGCAACAGGCAAGCTGAGCGCGCCAACGCGGAGGTCCCGAGAGGCCTCAAGGCGAGGACCTTCAAGAAGAAGCTCGAGGCCTGCGGCAGGGGCTGGCACGACGAGCTCCAGGCCGTGCTGTGGTCCATCCGCACCACCGCCACCAAGCCAACGGGCAAGACCCCGTTCTTCCTCGTCTACGGAGCCAAAGAAGTTCTCCCTCACCAGGTCAAACATCGCTCCGCGTGGGTCTTGGCGTTCGACGAGGCACGCAAGAACGCCGCGCAGGGGATGGATATCGTCCTATAGCAGGAGTGCCGCTGTCAAGCCTCGCTCCGAGCAGCAAGGTACCAGTAGGCGCTGCGACGGTACCACTGCCGCAACATATGCTCCAGGACGCTCGAGGTGGGCGATCTAGTCCTGAGGCGGGTGCTGAAACGTCTCCGTCGTATCTATAATTTTTTATTGTACCATGCCAATATTATACAACTTTCATATACTTTTGGCAACTTTTTATACTATATTTGGGACTAACATATTGATCCAGTGCTCAGTGCCAGTTCCTGTTTGTTGCATGTTTTTTGTTTTGTAGAATATCCATATCAAATGGAGTCCAAACGGGATAAAAATGGACGGAGATTTTTTTGGAATATTTATGAATTTTGCGAAGAAGAATCAATGCGAGATGATGCCCAAGGGGGCCACGAGGCAGGGGGCGCGCCCCTGACCCTCGTGGCCACCCCGTAAGGTGGGTTGTGCCCTTCTTTCGCCGCAAGAAAGCTAATATCAGGATACAAATCGTGTCAAAAATTCAGCCCAATCGGAGTTACGGATCTCTGAGAATATATGAAACGGTGAAAGGCCAGAATACAAGAGTGCGGAAACAGAGAGAGACACAGAGACATATCCAATCTCGGAGGGGCTCTCGCCCCACCGCCGCCAAGGAGGCCATGGACCAGAGGGGAAACCCTTCTCCCATATAGGGAGAAGGTCAAGGAAGAAGAAGAAGGAGGGGCCGCTCTCCCCCTCTCTCCCGGTGGTGCCGGTACGCCGTCGGGGCCATCATCGTGCGACGGCGATCTACACCAACACCTTGCTACTTCTCGATCTTCTGTTGTATTCCCTCAAAGAGGAAAGGGTGATGCAACACAGTAGCGTAAGTATTTCCCTCAGTTTTTGAGAACCAAGGTATCAGTCCAGTAGGAGACCACGCGCGAGTCCCTCGTACCTGCACAAACAAATAAGAACCTTGCAGCCAACGCGATAGAAGAGGTTCTCAATCCCTTCTCGGTCACTTACAAAAGTGAGATCTGATAAAGATGATAAGATAATATTTTTGGTATTTTTGGTATAGAGAAAAAGTAAATAATGCAAAGTAAACCAACGGCAAAATAAATTGGCAAGTTAACGGGAAACTAATATGATAAAGACAGACCCGGGGGCCATAGGTTTCACTAGTGGCATCTCTCATGATAGCAGATTTCTACGGTGGGTAAACAAATTACTGTCAAGCAATTGATAGAAAAGCGCATAGTTATGAGAATATTAGGCATGATCATTGTATATAGGCATCACATCCGTGACAAGTAGACCGAAACGATTCTGCATCTACTACTATTACTCCACACATCGACCGCTATCTAGCATGCATCTAGAGTATTAAGTTCATAAGAACAGAGTAACGCCTTAAGCAAGATGACATGATGTAGAGGGATAAACTCAAGCAATATGATATAAACTCCATCTTTTTATCCTTGATGGCAACAATACAATACGTGCCTTACTGCCCCTGCTGTCACTGGGTAGGACACTGCAAGATTGAACCCAAAGCCAAGCACTTCTCCCATTGCAAGAACTATATATCTAGTAGGCCAAACCAAACCGATAATTCGAAGAGACTTGCTAGGATATTTAAAACATGCATAAAATATTTCAGAAAAGAATCCAATATTGTTCATAGATAATCTTGATCATAAACCTACAATTCATCGGATCTCGACAAACACACCGCAAAAAGAATTACATCGAATAGATTTCCTCGAAGATTGAGGAGAACTTTGTATTGAGATCCAAAGAAAGAGAAGAAGCCATCTAGCTAATAACTATGGCCCCGAAGGTCTATGGTAAACTACTCACAACTCATCGGAGAGGCTATGGTGTTGATCTAGATGCCCTTCCTGATCGATGCCCCCTCCGGTGGAGCTCCGGAACTGGCCCCAAGATGGGATCTCAGGGGTACAGAAGGTTTCGGCGGTGGAATTAGGGTTTCGTGGTGCTCCTTGATGGTTTCAGGGTACATAGGTATATATAGGCTGAAGAGGACGTCGGGGAAGCAACATGGGGCCCATGAGGGTGGGGGCGCGCCTACCCCCCTGGGCGCGCCCTCCTGCCTCGTGGCCGCCTCGTGTTTTCCCTGGTGTGTACTCCAAGTCTTCTGGGTTGCATTTGTTCCAAAAACGATCCTCGCGAAGGTTTCATTCCGTTTGGACTCCGTTTCATATTCCTTTTCTGCGAAACACTGAAATAGGCAAAAAACAGCAATTTGCACTGAGCCTTGGGTTAGTAGGTTAGTCCCAAAAATAATATGGAAGTGCATAATAAAGACCATTAAACATCGAAAACACATAATATAATAGCATAGAACAATAAAAAATTATAGATACATTGGAGACGTATCAAGCATACCCAAGCTTAATTCCTACTCGTCCTCGAGTAGGTAAATGATAAAAACAGAATTTTTGATGTGGACTGCTACCCAACATAATTCTCAATGTAATTTTCTTTATTTTGGCATGAATTTTCAGATTCGAAAGATTCAAGAATTTTTTTTAATATTGACATAAGAATAATAACACTTCAAGCATACTAACAAAGCAATTATGTATTCTCAAAATAACATGGCCAAAGAAAGCTATCCCTACAAAATCATATAGTCTGGCTATGCTCTATCTTCATCACACAAAAGTATTTAAATCATGCACAACCCCAGTTTCAGCCAAGCAATTGTTTCATACTTTAATTTTTTCAAACTTTTCAACTCTCACGCAATACATGAGCATGAGCCATGGATATAGCACTTATAGGTGGAATAGAGTGGTGGTTGTGGAGAACACAAAAGGAGGAACATAGTCACACATCAACTAGGCATATCAATGGGCTATGGCGATGCCCATCAATAGATATCAATGTGAGTGAGTAGGGATTGCCATGCAATGGATGCACTAGAGCTATAAATGTATGAAAGCTCAACTAAAGAAACTAAGTGGGTGTGCATCCAACTTGCTTGTTCACGAAGACCTAGGGCTTTTTGAGGAAGCCTATCATTGGAATATACAAGCCAAGTTCTATAATGAAATTCCCAATAGTATATGAAAGTGACAAAATAGGAGACTCTCTATCATGAAGATCATGGTGTTACTTTGAAGCACAAGTGTGGAAAAAGGATAGTAGCATTGCCCCTTCTCTCTTTTCCTCTCATTTTTTATTTTGGGCCTTTTCTTCTTCTTTTTATGGCCTCTTTTTTTTTTCTTTTTTTTTTCATCCGGAGTCTCATCCCGACTTGTGGGGGAATCATAGTCTCCATCATCCTTTCCTCACTAGGATAATGCTCTAATAATGAAGATCATCACACTTTTGTTTACTTACAACTCTAAGCTAGAACAAAATATGACTCTATGTGAATGCCTCCGGCGTTGTACCGGGATGTGCAATGAATCAAGAGCGACATGTATGAAAAGTTATGCATGGTGGCCTTGCCACAAATGCGATGTCAGCTAGATGATCATGCATGGCAATATGACAATGATGAATTGTGTCATAATAAACAGAACGGTGGAAAGTTGCATGGCAATATATCTCAGAATGGCTATGGAAATGCCATAATAGGTATATGGTGGGTGTATGGTACCGGCGATAGTTGCGCGGTATAAGAGAGGCTAGCAATGGTGGAAGGGTGAGAGTGCGTATAATCCATGGACTCAACGTTAGTCATAAAGAACTCACATACTTATTGCAAAAATCTACTAGTCATCAAAACAAAGCACTGCACGCATGCTCCTAGGGGAAGGGTTGGTAGGAGTTAACCATCGCGCGATCCTGACCTCCACACAAAGGATGACACACAATGAAATACCTCATGCTTCAAATTTGTCACATAGCGGTTACCATACGTGCATGCTACGGGATTTGCAAACCTCAACACAAGTATTTATCAAATTCACAACTACTCTACTAGCATGATTCTAATATCACCATCCTCATATCTCAAAACAATCATCAGGTATCAAACTTCTCATACTATTCAATGCACTTTATATGAAAGTAATGACTTCACATATAAAGAGTATGATGAATAAAAGTTGTTGGGAGTTGACAAACATAGTTTTGGTCATCGTTGCAATTATTAGGAAGTAATACAGAAAGAGAGGCTTCACATACAAATATACTATCTTGGACATCTTTTATGATTGTGAGCACTCATTAAAATATGTCATGCTAAAGAGTTGATGTTGGACAAGGAAGACAACATAATGGTTTATGTTTTCTTATATCTGAAATAAAGTATATTTTCATGGATCATCCAACATGTTGAGCTTGCCTTTCCTCCTCATGCTAGCCAAAACTACTCCCACCAAGTAGAGATACTACTTGTGCTTCCATACATCTTTAAACCCAGTTTTTCCATGAGAGTCCACCATACCTACCTATGGACTGAGAAAGATCCTTCCAAGTAAGTTGTCATATTGCAAACTCGCTAAAATATGTATGATTTATTAGTGTGGAGGAAATAAGCTTTATACGATCTTGTGATATGGAAGTAATAAAAGCGATGGACTGCATAATAAAGGTCCTTATCACAAGTTACAATATAAAGTGACGTTCTTCTTTGCTAAGACTTTGTACATCCAACCATAAAAGCACATGACAACCTCTCCTTCCCTCTGTGAAGGGCCTATCTATTATTCTTCCTTAAGAGTCAAGGTGGAAATCACCTTTCCTTTTTACATTTTATCCTTTGGCAAGCACATTATGTTGGAACGATCCTGACATATATACCCACTTGGATGTAAATTATCATTGTCTATTACTGTTGACATTACCCTTGAGGTAAAAGGTTGGGAGGCAACACCATATGCCCCTATCTTTCTCTGTGTCTCATGTAAAACTCCATAAACATAAGTATTGCGTGAGTGTGAGCAATTGTGACAGACTACATGATAGTTGAGTAAGTAGGCTTGCTGAAAAGCTCTTATATTTACTCTTTCCGATGTTACAATAAATTGCAATTGCTTCTATGGCTGAGATCATAGTTTGTTGGTTTTCAATGAAGTTTCTGATTCATGCTTGATATTGTGAATGAATTGATACCTTAGCATACGAATCATATGACTATATATATATATATATATATATGTTGCTGTTATGAGAATGATCATGACGCCCTCATGTCCGTATTTTATTTTTATCGGCACCTCAATTTATAAGCATGTGGACATATTTTTCGATATCGGCTATCGCTTGAGGACAAGCGAGGTCTAATCTTGGGGGAGTTGATACGTCCATTTTGCATCATGCTTATATCTTGATATTTATTGCATTATGGGCTGTTATTACACGTTATGTCACAATACTTATGCCTTTTCTCTCTTATTTTACAAGGTTTACATGAAGGGGGAGAATGCCGGCAGCTGGAATTCTGGGCTGGAAAAGAAGCAAACTCTGGAAACCTATTCTGCACAACTCAAAAAGCCCCGAAACTTCACAGGACACCGTTGCAGAAAATATATAAAATATCTGGCAAAAGAAGATCACCAGGGGGCCACCAGCTGCCCATGAGGGTGGGGGCGCACCCACCTCTCTGGGCGCGCCCCCTGCCTTGTGGGCCCCCCGATGGCTCCCCGATGCCCATCTTCTCATATATGAGGTGTTTTGACCTGGAAATAATCATAAGGAGGCTTTCGGGACCAAACGCCGCCGTCTCGAGGCGGAACCTTGGCGGAAACAAATCTAGGGCTCCAGTAGAGCTGTTCTGCCGGGGATACTTCCCCCCGGGAGGGGGAAATCGTGACCGCCGTCATCACCAACAACTCTCCCGTCTTGGGGAGGTTTATCATCATCAACATATTCACCAGCACCATCTCCTCTCAAACCCTAGTTCATCTCTTGTATCCAATCTTTGTACCCAAACCTCAGATTGGTACCTGTGGGTTGCTAGTAGTGTTGATTACTCCTTGTAGTTGATGCTAGTTGGTTTATTTGGTTGAAGATCATATGATCAGATCCATTATGCATATTAATACCCCTATGATCATGAACAATATTATGTCTTGTGAGTAGGCACTTTTGTTCCTGAGGACATGGGAGAAGTCTTGCTATTAGTAGTCATGTGAATTAGGTATTCGTTCGATATTTTGATGAGATGTATGTTGTCTCTCCTCTAGTGGTGTCATGTGAACGTCGACTACATGACACTTCACCATTATTTGGGCCTAGAGGAAGGCATTGGGAAGTAATAAGTAGATGATGGGTTGCTAGAGTGACAGAAGCTTAAACCCTAGTTTATGCATTGCTTCGTAAGGGGCTGATTTGGATCCACTTGTTTCATGCTATGGTTAGGTTTATCTTAATATTTCTTTTGTAGTTGCGGATGCTTGCAATATAGGTTAATCATAAGTGGGAGGCTTGTCCATGTAAGGACAGCACCCAAGCACCGGTCCACCCACATACCAATTTATCAAAGTACTGAACGCGAATCAAATGATCGTGATGAAAACTAGCTTGACGATAATTCCCATGTGTCCTCGGGAGCGCTTTCCTTTATATAAGAGTTTGTCCAGGCTTGTCCTTTGCTACAAAAAGGATTGGGCCATCTTGCTGCACCTTATTTACTTTTACCTTTTGTTACTTGCTACCAATTACCTTATCACAAAACTATCTGTTACCTATAATTTCAGTGCTTGCAGAAAATATCTTACTGAAAACTGCCTATCATTTCCTTCTACTCATCATTGGGTTTGATACTCTTATTTATCAAAAGGACTACGATAGATCCCCTACACTTGTGGGTCATCAGCATACCTAGCGGAGGTACGCAAAATGGAAAATCGATTCTTGGGCCTGGAGCTGCAGCACGTACCTCGCGTTACGAACAAGGAGGCAGACGACATCGCCAAGAGGGTGTCCAGGTTCCAGCCACAGGAGCCCGGCGACTTCGAGGAGCGGCCCTTCAAGCCCTCAGCAGCCCCCCCCCCCCCGGCTGCGGAGCCGGCACTGCCTCAGGAGGAGCTTCCCCCTCCGCCAACCTCGGGAGCTCCTGCCTGTGGCCTTACCTCGGGAGCGCGCTTGCTCCTTGATGTCGAGCCCTAGGAGGGGTGCTGGACTAAGGAGTTCAAGGCCTACTTGCTGCAGGCAACTCTGCCGGAGAAGGAGAAGGACACAGAGCACGTGGCGTGGCAGTCCACGGCTTACCGCCTTCAGGATGGTGAGTTGTACCGAAAATGACCCAATGCCGTTTCTTTGAGATGCATCTCCAGGGAGCAGGGGCGTGAGCTGCTAACTGACATACATAGCAGGGACTGCGGGCATCACTCATCCTCGTGCACTCTGGTGGGCAACGCATTCCATAGTAGATTCTACTGGCCAACAGCGCTCCGCGACACTTCCGAGCTGGTGAAATCCTACGAAGCCTGCCAGTTCCACGCCAAGCATATCCACCAGCCCGCTCAGGGCCTTCAGACCATCCCGCTCTCGTGGCCGTTCGCGGTCTGGGGGCTGGACATATTGGGGCCATTCCCTCAAGCGCCCAGGGGTTACTGCTACCTATACGTCCCCATCGACAAGTTCACCAAATGGGTGGAGGTGGAGCCAATGTGCACCATCCCCACCGGCTTGGCGGTCAAGTTCATCAGGGGCCTCATGAGCCGGTTCAGGGCCCCTAATCGCATCATCACCGACAACGGCTCATAGTTCACTAGCAACCTCTTCAAAACATATTGTGCTAACCTTGGAACGCAGATATGCTATGCCTCTGTGGCACACCACATGAGCAATGGCACACCACAGGAGCAACAGGCAAGCTGAGCGCGCCAACGCGGAGGTCCCGAGAGGCCTCAAGGCGAGGACCTTCAAGAAGAAGCTCGAGGCCTGCGGCAGGGGCTGGCACGACGAGCTCCAGGCCGTGCTGTGGTCCATCCGCACCATCACCACCAAGCCAACGGGCGAGACCCCGTTCTTCCTCGTCTACGGAGCCAAAGCATTTCTCCCTTATGAGGTCAAACATCGCTCCGCGCGGATCTTGGCGTTTGACGAGGCACGCAAGGACGCCGCGCGGGGGATGGATCTCGTCCTAGAGGAGGAGCGCCGCCGACAAGCCTCGCTCCGAGCAGCAAGGTACCAGCAGGCGCTGCGACGGTACCACTACCGCAACATATGCTCCAGGACGCTCGAGGTGGGCAATCGAGTCCTGAGGCGGGTGTTGATACGTCTCCGTCATATCTATAAGTTTTTATTGTACCATGCCAATATTATACAACTTTCATATACTTTTGGCAACTTTTTATACTACATTTGGGACTAACAAATTGATCCAGTGCCCATTGCCAGTTCCTGTTTGTTGCATGTTTTTTTGTTTCACAAAATATCCATATCAAATGGAGTCCAAACGGGATAAAAATGGACGGAGATTTTTTCGAATATTTATGAATTTTGGGAAGAAGAATCTACGCGAGACGATGCCCGAGGGGGCCACGAAGTAGGAGGCACGCCCCTGACCTTCGTGGCCACCTCGTAAGGCGGTTGGTGCCCTTCCTTCGTCGCAAGAAAGCTAATATCTGGATACAAATCATGTCAAAAATTCAGCCCAATCGGAGTTACGGATCTCCGGGAATATAAGAAACGGTGAAAGGCCAGAATCCAAGAGTGCGGAAACAGAGAGAGACAGAGGGACAGATCTAATCTCGGAGGGGCTCTCGCTCCTCCACCGCCATGGAGGCCATGGATCAGAGGGGAAACCCTTCTCCCATCTAGGGAGAAGGTCAAGGAGGAAGAAGAAGGAGGAGGCTCTCTTCCCCTCTCTCCCGGTGGCGCCGGAATGCCGCCGGGGCCATCATTGTGCGACGGCGATCTACACCAACACCTTGCTACTTCTCGAGCTTGTGTTGTATTCCCTCAAAGAGGAAAGGGTGATGCAGCAAAGTAGCGTAAGTATTTCCCTCAGTTTTTGAGAACCAATATATCAGTCCAGTAGGAGACCACGCGCGAGTCCCTCGTACCTGCACAAACAAATAAGAACCTTGCAGCCAACGCGGTAAAAGGGGTTGTCAATCCCTTCTCGGTCACTTACAAAAGTGAGATTTGATAAAGATGATAAGATAATATTTTTGGTATTTTTGGTATAGAGAAAATGTAAATAATGCAAAGTAAAGCAACGGCAAAAGAAATTGGCAAGTTAACGGGAAACTAATATGATAAAGATAGACCCGGGGGCCATAGGTTTCACTAGTGGCTTCTCTCATGATAACAGATTTCTACGATGGGTAAACAAATTACTGTCAAGCAATTGATAGCAAAGCTCATAGTTATGGGAATATCTAGGCATGATCATTGTATATAGGCATCACATCCGTGACAAGTAGACCGAAATGATTCTGCATCTACTACGATTACTCCACACATTGACCGCTATCCAGCATTCATCTAGAGTATTAAGTTCATTAGAACAGAGTAACACCTTAAGTAAGATGACATGATGTAGAGGGATAAAATCAAGCAATACGATATAAACCCCATCTTTTTATCCTCGATGGCAACAATACAATACGTGCCTTGCTGCCCCTGCTGTCACTGGGAAAGGACACCTCAAGATTGAACCCAAAGCCAAGCACTTCTCCCATTGCAAGAACTATAGATCTAGTAGGCCAAACCAAACCGATAATTCGAAGAGACTTGCCATGATATTTAAATCATGCATAAAATATTTCAGAAAAGAGTCCAATATTGTTCATAGATAATCTTGATCATAAACCCACAATTCATCGTATCTCGACAAACACACCGCAAAAAGAATTACATCGAATAGATCTCCACGAAGATCGACGAGAACTTTGTATTGAGATCCAAAGAGAGAGAAGAAGCCATCTAGCTAATAACTATGGACCTGAAGGTCTGTGGTAAACTACTCACAAGTCATCGGGAGGCTATGGTGTTGATGTAGACGCCCTCCGTGATTGATGCCCCCTCCGGAACTGGCCCCAAGATGGGATCTCACGTGTACAGAAGGTTACGGCGGTGGAATTAGGGTTTCGTGGTGCTCCTTGATGGTTTCAGGGTACGTAGGTATATATAGGCTGAAGAGGGACGTCGGGGAAGCAACAGGGGGGCTACAAGGGTGGGGGCGCGCCTACCCCCCTGGGCGCGCCCTCCTGCCTCGTGGCCACCTCGTGTTTTCCTTGGCGTGTACTCCAAGTCTTCTGGGTTGCATTTGTTCCAAAAACGGTCCTCGCGAAGGTTTCATTCCGTTTGGACTCCGTTTGATATTTCTTTTCTGCGAAACACTGAAATAGGCAAAAAAAAAACAACAATTTGCACTGGGCCTTGGGTTAGTAGGTTAGTCCCAAAAATAATATGAAAGTGCATAATAAATCCCATTAAAGATCCTAACCATATAATATAATAGCATGGAACAATCAAAAATTATAGATACGTTAGAGACGTATCAAGCATCCCCAAGCTTAATTCCTGCTCGTCCTCGAGTAGGTAAATGATAAAAACAGAATTTTTGATGTGGAATGCTACCCAACATAATTCTCAATATAATTTTCTTTATTGTGGCATGAATGTTCAGATCCGAAAGATTCAAGACAAAAGTTTAATATTGACATAAGAATAATATTACTTCAAGCATACTAACAAAGCAATTATGTCTTCTCAAAATAACATGGCCAAAGAAAGCTATCCCTTCAAAATCATATAGTCTGGCTATGCTCTATCTTCATCACACAAAAGTATTTAAATCATGCACAACCCCAGTTTTAGCCAAGCAATTGTTTCATACTTTAATTTTTTCAAACTTTTCAACTTTCACGCAATACAGGAGCGTGAGCCATGGATATAGCACTTATAGGTGGAATAGAGTGGTGGTTGTGGAAAAGACAAAAGGAGGAAGATAGTCTCACATCAACTAGGCGTATCAATGGGCTATGGAGATGCCCATCAATAGATATCAATGTGAGTGAGTAGGGATTGCCATGCAACGGATGCACTAGAGCTATAAATGTATGAAAGCTCAACTAAAGAAACTAAGTGGGTGTGCATCCAACTTGCTTGCTCACGAAGACCTAGGGCATTTTGAGGAAGCCCATTATTGGAATATACAAGCCAAGTTCTATAATAAAAATTCCCACTAGTATATGAAAGTGACAAAACAAGAGACTATCTATTGTGAAGATCATGGTGCTACTTTGAAGCACAAGTGTGGAAAAAGGATAGTAGCATTGCCCCTTCTCTATTTTCCTCTCATTTTTATGGTCTCTTTTTCTTATTTATTTTTCATCCGGAGTCTCATTCCGACTTGTGGGGGAATCAGAGTCTCCATCATCCTTTCCTCACTAGGACAATGCTCTAATAATGAAGATCATCACACTTTTGTTTACTTACAACTCAAAGATTACAACTCGAAGCTAGAACAAAATATGACTCTATGTGAATGCCTCCGGCGGTGTACCGGGATGTGCAATGAATCAAGAGCGACATGTATGAATAATTATGCATGATGGCCTTGCAAAGATACGATGTCGGCAACATGATCATGCATGGCAATATGACAATGATGAATCGTGTCATAATAAACGGAACGGTGGAAAATTGCATCGCAATATATCTCAGAATGGCTATGGAAATGCCATAATAGGTATATGGTGGGTGTATGGTACCGACAAAAGTTGTGCGGTACAAGAGAGGCTAGGAATGGTGGAAGGGTGAGAGTGCGTATAATCCATGGACTCAACATTAGTCATAAAGAACTCACATACTTATTGCAAAAATCTACAAGTCATCAAAACAAAGCACTGCACGCATGCTCCTAGGGGAAGGGTTGGTAGGAGTTAACCATCGCGCGATCCCGACCTCCACACAAGGGATGACACACAATGAAATACCTCATGCTTCAAATTTGTCACACAACGGTTACCATACGTGCATGCTACGAGACTTGCAAACCTCAACACAAGTATTTATCAAATTCACAACTACTCTACTAGCATGACTCTAATATCACCATCCTCACATCTCAAAACAATCATCAAGTATCAAACTTCTCATAATATATGAAAGGTTTTACTATACCCATCTTGGATGCCTATCATATTAGGACTAATTTTATAACCAAACCACATTACCATGCTGTTATAAAATGCTCTCAAAATAATATAAGTGAAGCATGATAGATTAATAATTTCTATAACATAAAACCACCACCGTGCTCTAAAAGATATAATTGAAGCACTAGAGCAAAACTATCTAGCTCAAAAGATATAAGTGAAGCACATAGAGTATTCTAATAATTTCCAATTCATGTGTATCTCTCTAAAAGGTATTTCTAGCAAGGATGATTGTGGTAAACTAAAAAGCAAAGACTCAAATAATACATGATGCTACAAGCAAAACACATGTCATGTGGTGAATAAAAATATAGTCTCAAGTAAAGTTACCGATAGACGAAGACGAAAGAGGGGATGCCTTCCCGGGGCATCCCCAAACTTAGGCTTCTGGTTGTCCTTGAATTTTACCTTGGGGTGCCTTGGGAATCCCCAAGCTTAGGCTCTTGACACTCTTTGTTCCATAGTCCATCAAATCCTTATCCAAGAACTTGAAAACTTCACAACACAAAACTTAGCCAAAAATCTCGTGAGTTCCATTAGTATAAGAAAACAAAGCACCACTCAAAGGTACTGTAATGAACTCATTCTTTGTTTATATTGGTGTTAAACCTACTGTATTCCAACTTCTCTATGATTCATACCCCCCGATACTACTCATAGATTCATCAAAATAAGCAAACAACACACAAAAAACAGAATCTGTCAAAAACAGAACAGTCTGTAGCAATCTATAACTTTCGAATACTTATGTAACTCTAAAAAAATTGAAATAAATTGGTGGACATGGGGAATTAGTCTATTAATCATCATAAAAAATAATCAACTAAAAATCACAATCCAGTAAAAATGGAAGCTAATCTCGTGAGCGCTTAAGTTTCTGTTTTTTTACAGCATGATCGCATAAACTTCACCCAAGTCTTCCCAAAGGTTCTACTTGGCACAAACACTAATTAAAACACAAAACCACATATAAACAGAAGCTAGATGCAAAATTTATTCCTAAACATAAGCAAAAACAAAGAAAATAAAATTGGGTTGCCTCCCAACAAGCGCTATCGTTTAACGCCCCTAGCTAGGCATGATACAAGAATACATCTAGGTATTGCCATCTTTGGTAGGAAATCCATAAGTGGCTCTCATAATAGATTCATAAGGTAATTTGATTTTATTTCTAGGAAAGTGTTCCATGCCTTTACTTAACGGAAATTGGAATCTAATATTTCCTTCCTTCATATCAATAATTGCACCAATCGTTCTAAGGAAAGGTCTACCAAGAATAATAGGACATGTAGGATTGCAATCTAAATCAAGAACGATGAAATCTACGGGCACATAATTCCTATTTGCAACAATAAGAACATCATTAATCCTTCCCATAGGTTTCTTAATGGTAGAATCAAAAAGATGCAAATTTAAAGAGCAATCATCAAGTTCATGGAAACTTAACATATCACACAAAGCTTTTTGAATTGTGGAAACACTTGCACCAAAATCACACAAAGCAAAGCATTCATGATCTTTAATCTTAATTTTAATAGTAGGTTCACACTCATCATAAAGCTTTCTAGGAATAGAAACTTCTAATTCAAGTTTTTCTTCATAAGATTGCATTAAAGCATCAACTATGTGTTTAGTAAAAGCTTTATTTTGACTATAAGCATGAGGAGAATTTAGCACGGATTGCAACAAGGACATACCATCTATTAAAGAGCAATTATCATAATTAAATCCCTTGAAATCCAAAATAGTGGGTTCATTGCTATGTATAGTTTTGACCTCTTCAATCCCACTTTTAACATTTTTAACATCAAGATCTAAAAACTCCGAATCATTGGGACGCCTTTTAACTAAAGTAGACTCATCTCCAATCCCATCTTTATCAAGATTCATACTAGAAAACAAGGATTTAATAGGAGACACATCAATCATCTTTATTTTCATGAAAACTAGAAGAACACGCTTTCATAAAGCAATCTCTTTTAGCACGCATCCTAGTGGTTCTTTCTTTGCATTCATCGACGGAAATTCTCATGGCTTTGAGAGACTCATTAATATCATGCTTAGGTGGAATAGATATAAGTTTCAAAGAATCAACATCAAGAGAGATTCTATCCATGTTTCTAGCCAACTCATCAACCTTAAGCAATTTTTCTTCAAGCAAAGCACTGAATTTCTTTTGCGAATTCATAAATTCTTTAACACTAGTCTCAAAATCAGAGGGCATCTTATTAAAATTTCCATAAGAATTGTTGTAGGAACTACCATAATTATTAGAGGAAATACTAGTAAAAGGCCTAGAATTAAAGTTTCCTCTATAAGCGTTGTTACCAAAATTATTCCTACCAACAAAATTCACATCCAAAGATTCATTAGTATTCTCAATCAACGTGGACAAAGGCGTATCATTAAGATCAGAAGAAGCACTCTTAGTAGCAAATAATTTCATAAGTTCATCCATCTTTCCACTAAAACACTAATCTCTTCAATAGAATGTACTCTTTTACTAGTGGATCTTTTGGTGTGCCATTGAGAGTAATTAACTATAATATTATCTAGGAGTTTAGTAGCTTCTCCTAAAGTGATTTCCATGAAAGTGCCTCCCGCGGCCGAATCTAAGAGATTTCTAGAAGCAAAATTCAAGCCAGCATAAAAGTTTTGTATAATCATCCATAAGTTCAAACCATGTGTAGGGAAATTACGTATCATTAATTTCATCCTCTACCAAGCTCGTACAACATGCTCATGATCTAGTTGCTTAAAATTCATGATATCGTTTCTAAGAGAGATAATCTTAGCGGGAGAAAAAAAATACTTAGAGGTAAAGGCATCTTTGCACTTATTCCATGAATCAATACTATTTCTAGGCAAAGAAGAGAACCAAGTTTTAGCATGATCTCTAAGAGAAAACGAAAATAGCATTAATTTGACAATATCATTATCCGTATCTCTCTTCTTTTGCATATCACACAAATCAACAAAGTTGTTTAGATGGGTAGCGGCATCTTCACTAGGAAGGCCAGAAAATTGATCTTTCATGACAAGATTCAACAGAGAAACATTAATTTCACAAGATTCAGCATCGGTAATAGGAGCAATCAGAGTGCTAATAAAATCATTATTGTCGGTATTGGAGAAATCACACAATTTGGTATTGTCTTGAGCCATAGTGACGAGCAAGCAATCCAACACACAAGCAAACAAGAAGCAAGCGAAAAGAGGCAAACGGAAAAAGAAGGGCGAATTAAACGGCAAGGGTGAAGTGGGGGAGAGGAAAACAGGCAAATAATGTAATGCGAGGGATAAGGGTTTGTGATAGGTACTTGGTATATGAATTTTGCATAGATCTCCTCGGCAACGGCGCCAGAAATTCTTCTTGCTACTTCTCAAGCTTGCGTTGTATTCCCTCGAAGAGGAAAGGGTGATGCAGCACAGTAGCGTAAGTATTTCCCTCAGTTTTTGAGAACCAAGGTATCAATCCAGTAGGAGACCACGCACGAATCCCTCGTACCTGCACAAACAAATAAGAACCTTGCAGCCAACGCGATAAAAGGGGTTGTCAATCCCTTCTCGGTCACTTACAAAAGTGAGATCTGATAGAGATGATAAGATAATATTTTTGGTATTTTTGGTATAGAGAAAAAGTAAATAATGCAAAGTAAAGCAACGGCGAAAGAAATTGGCAAGTTAATGGGAAACTAATATGATAAAGATAGACCCGGGGGCCATAGGTTTCACTAGTGGCTTCTCTCATGATAGAAGATTTCTACTGTGGGTAAACAAATTTCTGTCGAGCAATTGATAGAAAAGCGCATGGTTATGAGAATATCTAGGCATGATCATTGTATATAGGCATCACATCCGAGACAAGTAGACCGAAATGATTCTGCATCTACTACTATTACTCCACACATCGACCTCTATCCAGCATGCATCTAGAGTTTTAAGTTCATAAGAACAGAGTAACGCCTTAAGCAAGATGACATGATGTAGAGGGATAAACTCAAGCAATATGATATAAACCCCATCTTTTTATCCTCGATGGCAACAATACAATACGTGCCTTGCTGCCCCTGCTGTCACTGGGAAAGGACACCACAAGATTGAACCCAAAGCTAAGCACTTCTCCCACTGCAAGAACTATAGATCTAGTAGGCCAAACTAACCAATAATTCAAAGAGACTTGCAAGGATATTTATATCATGCATAAAAGATTTCAGAAAATATCCAATATTGTTCATAGACAATCTTGATCATAAACCCACAATTCATCGGATCTCGACAAAGACACCGCAAAAAGAATTACATCGAATAGATCTCCTCGAAGATCGAGGAGAACTTTGTATTGAGATCCATGGAGAGAGAAGAAGCCATCTAGCTAATAACTATGGACCCAAAGGTCTGTGGTAAACTACTCACAACTCATCGGAGAGGATATGGTGTTGATGTAGAAGCCCTTCATGATCGATGCCCCCTCCGGTGGAGCTCCGGAACAGGCCCCGAGATGGGATCTCATGGGTACAGAAGGTTACGATGGTGGAATTAGGGTTTCGTGGTGCTCCTCGATGGTTTCAAGGTACATAGGTATATATAGGCTGAAGAGGGACGTCGGGGAAGCAACAGGGGGCCCACGAGGGTGGGGGCGCGCCTACCCCCCTCGGCGCGCCCCCTGCCCTCCTAGTCATCTCTCTCGCTTCCTGGCGTGTACTCCAAGTCTTCTGTGTTGATATTGTTCCAAAATTAACTCTCCCGAAGGTTTCATTCCGTTTGGACTCCATTTGATATTCCTTTTTTGCGAAACACTAAAATAGGCAAAAAAACAACAATTTGCACTGGGCCTTGGGTTAATAGGTTAGTCCCAAAAAATATAAATGTGTATAATAAAGCCCATTAAACATCCAAAACAGAATATATAATAGCATGGAACAATAAAAAATTATAGATACGTTGGAGACGTATCACACCTCCGTCATCTTCACAAACATCTTCATCACCTTCCCCCGTCTATCTACAACGGTCCACTCTCCCGTATCCCGATGTACCCTCTACTTGAACATGGTGCTTTGTGATTCATATTATTATCCAATGATGTGTTGCCATCCTGTGATGTCTGAGTAGATTTTCGTTGTCCTATCGGTGATTGGTGAATTGCTATGATTGGTTTAATTTGCTTGTGGTTATGTTGCTGTCCTTTGGTGCCCATCATATGAGCGCACGCGTGGATCACACCATAGGGTTACTTGTATGTTGATAGGACTACATATTGGAGGGCAAGAGTGATAGAAGCTTAAACCTAGCGTAGAAATTGATGCATATGGGATTGAAGGGGGACCAATATATCTTAATGCTATGGCTGGGTTTTACATTAATGAACGTTAGTAGTTGCAGATGCTTCCTAATAGTTCCAATCATAAGTGCATAGAATTCCTAGTCAGGGATGACATGCTAGCAGTGGCCTCTCCCACATAAAACTTGCTATCGGTCTAGTAACGTAGCCAATTGCTTAGGGACAATTTCGCAACTCCTACCACCACTTTTCCACACTCGCTATACTAACTTTATTGCTTCTTTATCTAAACAGCTCCTAGTTTACATTTACGTGCTCTTTATATTCTTGCAAACCTATCCCACAACACCTACAAAGTACTTCTAGTTTCATACTTGTTCTAGGTAAAGTAAACGTCAAGCATGCATAGAGTTGTATTGGTGGTCGATAGAACTTGAGGGAATATTTATTCTACCTTTAGCTCCTCGTTGGGTTCGACACTCTAACTTATTGAAAGAGGCTACAACTGATCCCCTACACTTGTGGGTTATCAAAACCTTTTTCTGGCGCCGTTGCCGGGGAGTTATAGCGTGAGGTGAATATTCTCGTGTGTGCTTGTTTGCTTTATCACTAAGAAGATTTTATTTGTTGTTCTAAGTTGTTCTCTATCTTTAGTTATGGATATGGAACTTGAAATACCAAAAAAATAGGTGTACTTGCTACTCATGGACATGGCGAACCTCCTAAAACCCTCGATGCTCATTATGTGAAAGATATTATGTACTACTTTGGTAATCCTGAGAAAACCCCATTCAACTATATATTGGGAGTAACATTGGATCAACGTGAATACTTTACGGATTATCGCTTGACACAAAAATGGAAACTATTATGGGATCAAATTCATATGTTGCATTGGTATGCTCGGCAATTATGCTTGAGATATGATTATACTTGTTGTTCTAGGATGAAGGCTCCACACTTTCCCTTTTCATGCAAATTTAATGATGATGAAACCTTAGCTTCTTATGCTAATGGTATATATGATTATTATGATATGGAACAAATAGAAGAATTTGTTGCTTTTAAGGGTGCTTATGAAATTGAATCTCTGTTTAAAAGGTATGAAGCTTTTGATGATGATGTTTATAAGCTTTTGATGATGATGTTTATAGGCCTGATTTTTTTTGCTATATTGAAATATTGCTATGAGAATTATGAATACAATGCCAATATTGATGCGTTTATTGAGAAGGTCTCCGCTGTCCAAGAAGAGACTAATAATTTGCAGGAAACTATGGAAGAAGGAATTGATGACACTGTGAGCTCATTAGATGAAAATAATGAGGAGGAAGGCGAAGAACAAAAGGAGGAGGAGCAGATTAGCTACCTGTGCCCTCCTTCTAATGAGAGTAACTCTTCAACTCATACATTGTTTAATTTCCCTTCGTGCTTACCGAAGGATGAATTCTATGATGATTGCTATGATCCCTTTGATTCGTTTGAAATACCCCTTTTTGATGAAATTAATGCTTGATATGCTTGTGGCCAGGATCCCAATATGAATTGTGCTTATGGAGATGAACTTGCTATAGTTCCTTATGTTAAACATGAAATTGTTGCTATTGCACCCACACATGATAGTCCTATTATCTTTTTGAATTCTCCCAACTACAATATATCGAAGAAATTTGCACTTATTAAGGATTATATTGATGGGTTACCTTTTACCGTTGCACATGATGTTTTTGATGAATATAATATGCATGAGCTTGCTGCTCCTACTTGCAATTATTATGAGAGAGGAACTACATCTCCGCCTCTCTATATTTCCAACATGATAAAATTGCAAGAAACTGCTTATACTATGCATTGGCCTTTACTTGATGTGCATGAATTGTTCTTGTATGACATGCCTATGCATAGGAAGAGAGTTAGACTTCGTTGTTGCATGATATATGTTACTTTGTGCTCACTACTAAATCAAAAATCATTGTTAATTAAAATTGGTTTTGATACCTTGGGATCCGGGTGGATCCATTACTTGAGCACTATATGCCTAGCTTAATGGCTTTAAAGAAAGCGCTACCAGGGAGACAACCCGAAAGTTTTAGAGAGTCATTTATTTCCGTTGTGTGCTTTTATAAAGTTTAAAAACAAAAAAAAAAATAGAGGGGAACTGATACGTCCATTTTGCATCATGCTTATATGTTGATATTTATTGCATTATGGGCTGTTCTTACATGTTTTGTCACAATACTTATGCCTTTTCTCTCTTATTTTACAAGGTTTACATGAAGATGGAGAATGCCGGCAGCTGGAATTCTGGGCTGGAAAAGGAGCAAACTCTGGAAACTTATTCTGCACAACTCCAAAAGCCCTGAAACTCAACATAACATTGTTTCAGAAAATATAAAAAATATCCGGCGAAAGAAATCCACGAGGGGGGCCACAGGCTGTCCACGAGGGTGGGGGCGCGCCCCCTTCCCAGGGCGCGCTCCCCTGCCTCATGGGCCAGCCGGCAGGCCCCCGATGCCCACCTTCTCCTATATTGTTTTGACCTGGAAAAAATCATAAGGAGGCTTTCGGGACCAGACGCCGCCGTCTCGAGGCGGAACCAAGGCGGAAACCAATCTAGGGCTCCGGCAGAGCTGTTCTGCCGAGGATACTTCCCTTCGGGAGGGGGAATTTGTCACTGCCATCATCACCAACAACTCTCCCATCTTGGGGAGGGCTATCTTCATCAACATCTTCACCAGCACCATCTCCTCTCAAACCCTAGTTCATCTCTTGTATCCAATCTTTGTACCCAAACTTCAGACTGGTACTTGTGGGTTGCTAGTAGTGTTGATTACTCCTTGTAGTTGATGGTAGTTGGTTTATTTGGTGGAAGACCATATGTTCATATCCATTATGCATATTAATACCCCTCTGATCATGAACAATATTATGTCTTGTGAGCCATTACTTTTGTTCCTGAGGACATGGGAGAAGTCTTGCTATTAGTAGTCATGTGAGTTTGGTCTTCGTTCGACATTTTTGATGAGATGTATGTTGTCTCTCCTCTAGTGGTGTCATGTGAACGTTGACTACATGACACTTCACCATTATTTGGTCCTAGAGGAAGGCATTGGGAAGTAATAAGTAGATGATGGATTGCTAGAGTGACAGAAGCTGAAACCCTAGTTTATGCGTTGCTTCGTAAGGGGCTGATTTGGATCGATATGTTTCAGGCTATGGTTATGTTTAACTTAATACTTCTTTTGTAGTTGCCGATGCTTGCTTTAGAGGTTAATCATAAGTGGGAGGCTTGTCCAAGTAAGGGCAGCACCCAAGCACCGGTCCACCCACATACCAAATTATCAAAGTACTGAACACGAATCAGATGATCGTGATGAAAACTAGCTTGACGATAATTCCCATGTGTCCTCGGGAGCGTTTTACTTTATATAAGAGTTTGTCCAAGCTTGTCCTTTGCTACAAAAAGGATTGGTCCACCTTGCTGCACCTTATTTACTTTTACCATTTGTCACTTGCTACCAATTACCTTATCACAAAACTATCTGTTACCTATAATTTCAGTGCTTGCAGAAAATACCTTACCGAAAACTGCCTATCATTTCCTTCTGCTCCTCGTTGGGTTCGACACTCTTACTTACCGAAAGGACTATGATAGATCCCCTAAACTTATGGGTCATCCGGAACCCTAAATTTTTCAAAAATAAAAGTGAAAGTAAGAAGGACGAGCACCGTTGAAATGGGGGAGCTCCTTGAACTTTGTTCATGCCCATGGAAACCTTGCAACTCTTGAATTACAGAAACTTTTCAACAAATATAATTATCCGCTTGTACAATTCCATTGTATTATAGAAAAAATGTGCCAAGAGTTTCCTTTAGGATGATTAAACTGCTTGTTGGTTTGTGCGGTGCAAAAACAGAAATTTTGGCTGTAGTGTGCGATTTAATATATTTTTACTGGAACGTCGAAAGGATATGAAACTTTTTACAAAGTCTTTCTATACAAATTGTCGAGTTTTCCTAATTTTTCCAGAATTTTTAGATTTACATAAGTATGGTTAATATTCAGATTACTACAGACTGTCCTATTTTCACAGATTGCTGTTATAGCTTCATTATTTGCATATGTTTGAATTCTTGTTGAAGCCTCCTTGACTTGGGGCCATAGAATTGTGATAGCATACAGTGGGTAATGTTTGTTCATAATTATACAATAATGTTAGAGCAGTACATGATGGGATTTCATTAATCATATGCACTAACCCCGCCACTAAAAGTTCAGTTAAGTTTTGTGTGGATGAAGTGTTCGAAGATCGAGGAGATCTCGATGTGAGAAGAAGGATGAGAGGCAAGAGCTCTAGCTTGGGGATGCCCAAGGCACCCTAAGCAAATATTCAAGGAGACTCAAGCGTCTAAGCTTGGGGATGCCCCGGAAGGCATCCCATCTTTCTTCAACAAGTATCGGTATGTTTTTAGATTCATTTCGTTCACATGATATGCATAAATTCTTGGAGCATCGTGTGCTTTTTATTTTTTCTTTAATAAATGCACCATGCTGGTATGAGATAGTCCTTGTTTGATTTATAGAATGATCTTTGCACTTCACTTATATCTTTTGAGTATGGCTTTATAGAATGCTTCATGTGCTTCACTTGTATCATTTGAAGTTTGGATTGCCTGTTTCTCCTCACATAGAAAACCACCATTTGTAGAATGCTCTTTTGCTTCACTTATACTTGTTAGAGCATGGGCATATCTTTTGTAGAAAGAATTAAACTCTCTTACTTCACTTATATCTATTTAGAGAGTTGACATGAATTGGTCATTCACATGGTTAGTCATAAAATCCTACATAACCTTGTAGATTGCTGAATATGATTTGTTTGATTTCTTGCAATAGTTTTGCGATATAGAGATGCTAATATGTGGGAGGTACTAGTGAATGATTGTGGTTTAGTAAAAATATTGGTGTTAAGGTTTGTGATTCCCGAAGCATGCACGTATGGTCTCCTAACTATGTAACCAAATTGACGTGCATTGTATTTTGATTGTTTATCTTTGCGTGAAGGTCGGGGGTGCGCGATGGTTAACTCCTACAAACCTCCCTCCTAGGAACATGCGTCGTAGTATTTTGCTTCGAGGGCTATTTTTTTTTTGCAATAAGTATGTGAGTTCTTTATGACTAATGTTGAGTCCATGGATTATACGCACTCTCACCCTTCCACCATGCTAGCCACTCTAGTACTTCGCAATTTTCGTCGGTGTATCAAACCACCTTATACCCTTACTCAAAACAACCACCATACCTACCTATTATGGTATTTCCATAGCCATTCCGAGATATATTGCCATGTAACTCCACCGTTCCGTTTATTATGACACACACCATCATTGTCATATCGCCTTGCATGATCGTAAGACAGCTAGCATGATGTTTTCATGGCTTGTCCGTTTTTTGATGTCATTGCTATGCTAGATCATTGCACATCCCGGTACACCGCCGGAGGCATTCATATAGAGTCATACTTTGTTCTATCATCGAGTTGTAATATCGAGTTGTAAGTAAATAAAAGTGTGATGACCATCATTATTAGAGCATTGTCCCTAAAAAAAGAAAGGCCAAATAAAAAAGGAAGAAAGGCGAAATAAAAAAAGAGAAAGGCCAAATAAAAAAAGTAAGGCCCCAAAAAAAAAGAAAAAAAAGAGAAAAAAGGGGACAATGCTACTATGTTTTTTCCACACTTGTGCTTCAAAGTAGCACCATGATCTTCATGATAGAGAGTCTCCTATGTTATCACTTCAATATACTAGTGGGAATTTTCATTATAGAACATGACTTGTATATTCCAACGATGGGCTTCCTCAAATTGCCCTCGGTCTTCATGAGCAAGCAAGTTGATGCACACCCACTAGTTTTCCTTTGAGCTTTCATACACTTATAGCTCTAGTGCATCCGTTACATGGCAATCCCTACTCACTCACATTGATATCAAAATTGATGGACATCTCCATAGTCCATTGATTTGTTTTGTCGATGTGATACTTTCTCCCCACTTTTGTCTACTACCACCTTCTATTCCACACATAGTGCTATGTCCATGGCACATGCTCATGTATTGCGTGAAGAGTTGAAAAGGTTCAAAAAAGTAAAGTATGAAAACAAGTGCTTGGATGACACCGGGATGGGCATGAGGGGTACCTTGTGTTAAGAAAAGGGAGCATAAAAGACTATATGATTTTGTAGGGATAACGTTCTTTAGCATTGATATTTTGAAAGACTTGATTGTTTGTTGGGATGCCCGAGTATTAAATTCTTTTATGTCAAATGATAGATTATTGCTTTGAATCACCCGTGTCTTAATATTCATGCCATGATTAGATTACAGGATTAAGATTATGCTAGGTAGCATTCCACATCAAAAATTATCTTTTTTTATCATTTACCTACTCGAGGACGAGCAGGAATTAAGCTTGGGGATGCTGATACATCTCCGTCGTATCTATAATTTTTTATTGTGCCATGCCAATATTATACAACTTTCATATACTTTTGGCAACTTTTTATACGATTTTTGGGATTAACATATTGACCCAGTGCCTAGTGACAGTTCCTGTTTGTTGCATGTTTTTTGTTTCGCAAATATCCATATCAAACAGAGTCCAAATGGGATAAAAACGGGCGCAGTTTTTTTTTTTGGAATATTTATGAATTTTGGGAAGAAGAGTCAACGCGAGACAATGCCCGAGGGGGCCACGAGGCAGGGGGCGCGCCCCAGGGGGTGAGCGCACCCCTGACCATCGTGGCCACCCCGTATGGAGGTTAGCTCCCTTCTTTCGCCGCAAGAAAGCTAATATCCGGATACAAATCGTGTAAAAAATTCAGCCCAATCGGAGTTATGGATCTCTCGGAATATAAGAAACGGTGAAAGGCCAGAATCCAGGAGCATGGAAACAGAGAGAGACAGAGAGACATATCCAATCTCGGAGGGGCTCTCGCCCCTCCGCCGCCATGGATGCCATGGACCAGAGGGGAAACCCTTCTCCCATCTAGGGAGAAGGTCAAGGAAGAAGAAGGAGGGGGCTCTCTCCCCCTCTCTCCTGGTGGCGCCGGAACGCCGCCGGGGCCATCATCGTGCGACGGCGATCTACACCAACACCTCCGTCATCTTCACCAACATCTTCACCACCTTCCCCCATCAATCTACAGCGGTCCACTCTCCCGCAACCTGCTGTACCCTCTACTTGAACATGGTGCTTTATGCTTCATATTATTATCCAATGATGTGTTGCCATCCTATGATGTCTGAGTAGATTTTCGTTGTCCTATCGGTGATTGATGAATTTCTATGATTGCTTTAATTTGCTTGTGGTTATGTTGCTGTCCTTTGGTGCCCATCATATGAGCGCGCACGTGGATCACACCATAGGGTTAGTTGTATGTTGATAGGACTACGTATTGGAGGGCAAGAGTGACAGAAGCTTCAACCTAGCGTAGAAATTGATGCATATGGGATTGAAGGGGGACCAATATATCTTAATGCTATGGTTGGGTTTTACCTTAATGAATGTTAGTAGTTACGGATGCTTGCTAATAGTTCCAATCTTAAGTGCATAGAATTCCAAGTCAGGGATGACATGCTAGCAGTGGCCTCTCCCACATAAAACTTGCTATCGGTCTAGTAACGTAGTCAATTGCTTAGGGACAATTTCGCAACTCCTACCACCACTTTTCCACACTCGCTATACTAACTTTATTGCTTCTTTATGTAAATAGCTCCTAGTTTACATTTACGTGCTCGTTATATTCTTGCAAACCTATCCCACAGCACCTACAAAGTACTTCTAGTTTCTTACTTGTTCTAGATAAAGTAAACGTCAAGTATGCGTAGAGTTGTATTGGTGGTCGATAGAACTTGAGGGAATATTTGTTGTACCTTTAGCTCCTCGTTGGGTCCGACACTCTTACTTATCGAAAGAGGCTACAACTGATCCCCTACACTTGTGGGTTATTAGGTGCTCTCCAGGGAAGGGCCGCACAAGCTCTCACCCATGTGGGAGGGCCTATTTAGGATTGCGCATGTCTCCAAGCCTAGCGCCGTGCGCCTGGAGACGGGGTACAACGTCCCCATCCAGAACGCCTAGAACATCTAGCACCACCGGAAGTTCTACCCATGAAGCAAGGCCAAGTGCGTGTGAAGCTAAGGCCCTGTGCCTGTGAAGCAAGGCCCAGTGCCAGTGAAGGTCTCCGCCCATGACACTCTCACGTAATAATGAGTGGGGATGTACACACCCTGGAGTCTCCGGAGTGCCGCCCTCAGGCCTCGGGGGCTCCCTCCCACGTCCTATTGGCATCACTTAGCTCTGCGCTAGTGAGAAGACTAGACTAGGTGCCAGACGCGGCTGTTCATATGCTTTCTATATATGGTTGAGATCTTTCAATGGATTTGGAGTTCTTGTGTCCCTTGGTTGCTTGGTTCAGTTTCCCCCCTTTTTCGATTTTTTCGCCCCTTTTTCTTACCTCAGGGAGAACGACAGTTGCTTGACGTTCTCCCTCGCGCACCTCGCACGGGGGCTAGGCAGGAGTGTCCGTGTCCGCGCGCTGGCCAGCTCACGTCATAGGCACACCTTGCCAAAACTCTCTTGCCGCAGGGCTTGGGCCTCCTTGATTTTCGTGAGGCACTGATAACCCTCAACCGTAAGGGATCGAGATAGTCTTCGCGGGTAAGAATAACCCAATTTATTGATTCGACACACGGGGAGCCAAAGAGTATTTATAAGCTTTGACAGTTGAGTTGTCAATTCAACCGCACCTGAAATATACTTACTTGCAACAAAAGATAAGTGGTAACAGTGATATGATAGTGATGATAGTAATAGTAAAAGTAAACAGCAAAAGTAAATAGCAGTAGTAAACGGCAAAAGTAGCAACTAGTGACAAGCAGGGTTTAAAACACTGTAGGCTAGGGAGATGGATGGTTGGGCGCTACATGGATGAGATAGATTTAACTTGGGGCACGGCACACGGAAAAGTAATGATCATCTAGGCAAATATCAAACATTAGGCATGTATCCCGTAGGTAGTTGTACGTGCTTGCAATAAGAACTTGCACAACATCTTTTGTCCTACCATCCCGCTACGAACGGGGCCAAAAGGAACTTATGGATATTAAGGTGCTCCTGTCAAAGAGCACCGGAACAAAGCAATGAACTCAATGGATACATGTAATCCTCAAACTACGGACCATCCCCTTTGGTGTCCCAAGCTGTCACTTTTGGGATCGCCGGTTCCGGACCGTAACAGGTGCAAACAACTCATAGATAGGATCACGAACACAAATATATTCATGCAAACACATATGGTTCAGATCTGAAATCATGGCACTCGGGCCCTAAGTGTCAAGCATTAAGAGTAATAAGTTGAGGCAAAGATGATAAACACCATAGTAGATGATAGGCAACATGCCCCCAACGATCTGATAAACTATTACATGATCTAACTCATCCAATCCCTACCATCCCCTTCGCCTATAGCGGGGGAATTACTCACACATGGAGGGAGAAGTCATGGAGGGATGATGGAGTGGTGATGATGATGACGATGGCGACGATCTCCCCTCTCCGGAGGCCAATTCAGCCTCCAGATTAGCCCTCCCGAGGAAGAACAGAGGGTGGCGGCGGCTCCGCAACGTAAAACTACGAAAGAACTTCCGATCTGGGGTTTCTGCGTCGGGAGTAAAAAGGTAAAGTAGGGCACCAGGGGGTGTGGGACCCACCCAGGCGGCCTCCCGGCGCGGCCCAGGGGGGGGGCCCACAGGGCGCCTGGGCACCCCCTGGCCCCCCTCTGGCCCCACTTCTGGCTCCTGGTTCCTTCGGGTGCGTGGATTTTCTATGATTTTTCGTGGATTTTTCTGAGGTACCTAAAAATCCGTTTTCCTGCACACAAATAAACCATGCAGGCAGCTCTGCTGAAAACAGCGTCAGTCCGGGTTAGTTTAGTCCAAATCATGCAAGAATGAGGCCAAAACAATATCAAAAGTGTTTGGAAAAGTAGATACGTTTGAGACGTATCAACTCCCCCAAGCTTAGCATATTGCTTGTCCTCAAGCAATTCAGTTCAACGAACTGGAAGCGACAAAGAAAACTTTGACAAACTCTTTTGCTTCATTAGATGTATATAAGCATGTACTATGAAAAGAGTTTAGCAAGTATTGAAACAGTACTTATGAGGACAATGCAAGGAGCAATCCTTCTCTCAAGTGACCAGTCACAAATACTTAAAAGTAAATAATCTATTACTGAAAATCAAGACAAGATTACATTGCACATAGCTTGAGCATATTAGGGTGGTATCTCGCTAGCCTCCATGAGTGAAGCAAAACATAAATGCAGAGACTCCTCCAGAGTTTTAAAGGAGACTAGAACTAAGAATTTCAGAATAAATCATATCACAAGTATGCAGAAGACAATGTAATACTTTGGGACAATGCACATTACACTCAGAATGACAATTATGCTCTCATAGTTGGTGCTTTGAAGAAAGAAGGTGAGACTCTCGAACCGTGGCTTTTATTGGCAAGGTTGAAAACCCGTGGTCGGAAATAAAAACTAAATATGTACCAGAGCTCTTGGTTTTAAAAACAGAAGTAAACATGTTTTGAGAAGTGCATATTTCGTCAACGAATGCTAGCAGATAACTCAATCACTTTTTAAGTGGACAAGTCTGGAGGAACGGCTCCCGCATGAGGACGATCACATCCTCTTAATCTCCTTTGTTTATCACTGCCAAAGTTTTCTGATTTCTCATGAACAAAGCGTGAAGGAGGGTTTGCTTGTTATATTATCTTTTTGAGCCGGGCGCACTCAATGCCAGTTCCTTTTCGTATTAGGGGTTTGCACATTAGACATACAATCCAGGGGTGAAACTTGTCCAACTAAAAAGATCATGAATTAGCTACTACTTCCTCATGAGCTAAAACATAGGCACAAAAGAGAAATGCTTTTGATTAGTTTCGAGATGGTACATGAAAGTCTTTGTTAGGAATGGCAGGTAAATACCATGTATAGGAAGGTATAGTGGACTCATATGGCATAACTGGTTTTAAGGATTTTGGATGCACAAGTAGTCAGTCCGCTTAGTACAGGTGGAGGTTTAGCAAAAGACTGGGAAGAGACCAACTAGAGAGCAATAACGGTCATAATCATGCAGAGCGACAAAGCAACATTGAATCGGGCATGAAAGTGATATAATGAAAGTGCAACTAATCCCCGGGTGGTTTTGGTAATTAATAACAACATATATATCATTGAACTAATATTATCTTGAGAATCATTTCAGAGAAGTTCGATGATATGGGTATGGAAATGTCTGAAGAAGTGGACCCCTCAAAATGCTAAGACAAGCATTGGCAAAAGCTCAAGACTCCATTTTTGGTTTAGTGATCAAAGATCACATTGAGTCCATAGGAAAAGCCAATACTATTAAAAGGGGATGAGGTTGTGTTAATGTTCTTGTTGCTCAAGTGCTTGGTGATCTAACTCCCTCAACTATCAGCACTATTCACTACTTAACACACACCCATAAGTAATCTCGGTCAAACCAACTCTGTCTCACCGAGATGAAGTTATCTCTACAAACCCTAACATCTCGGTCACACCGATTTATCCAACTCAGTCCCACCGAGATGAACCACTTCAATTGTTTCTCCAAACCCTAGCTTCTCGGTCAAACCGATTTCGAGTTTCGGTCTCACCGAAAAAGGGCTGCCAACCTTCTGTGATCAGTTGACATCAATTCGGAATATCCGAGTTTATATTTTCGGTCTCACCGAGATGGCAAACCCTAACCTTTGACTCACTTCGGTCTCACCGAGATGGTATTTTCGGTCCCACCGAAAATCCCAACGTTCACTATATTTGAACTTTCGGTCTGACCGAGTTTTCACTTCGGTCTGACCGAGATTGGTCAAATGTGTGTGTAACGGTTGGATTTTGTGTGGAGGCTATATATACCCCTCCACCCCCTTCTCATTCGTGAGGAGAGCCATCAGAAAGTACTACCATTCCTACCATACACTTTCTGAGAAGTGAACCACCTACCCTTGTGTTGAGATCAAGCCATTCCATTCCTACCATATGAAACTTGATCTCTAGCCTTCCCAAGTTGCTTTCCACTCAAATCTTTCTTCCACCACAGCCATATCAGTGAGGAGAGTTGAGTGTTGGGGAGTTTATCATCTGAAGCACAAGAGCAAGGAGTTCATCATCATCAACACCGTCTATTACCTTTTGGGGGGTGGTGCCTCCTAGATTGGTTAGGTGTCGCTTGGGAGCCTCCGTCTTGATGATGTGGAGTTGAACCAAGAAGTTTGTAAGGGCAATGAGATCGCCTACTTCGTGAAGATCTACCCCGAGTAAGGCTAGTCCTCCGTGGGCGTAGGCCGTGATGGAATAGACAAGGTTGCTTCTTCGTGGACCCTTCGTGGGTGGAGCCCTCCGTGGACTCGCGCAGCCGTTACCCTCCGTGGGTTGAAGTCTCCATCAACGTGGATGTACGATAGCACCACCTATCGGAACCACGACAAAAATCTCCGTGTCACCAAACTGCGTTTGATCTTCTCCATCTCCTTTTTACATGTGCAATTTACTTTCCGCTGCATATACTCTAGAATTGCATGTGTAGGGTGTTACTTGAATTGATCTTGTTTGTGAAACTGCCAAAAACTTTGCATGATCTAAAGGCAGATTTTTTATATTGTCAAGTAGTCTAATCACCCCCCTCTAGACCTACTTCGATCCTACAAGTGGTATCAGAGCTTTGGTCTCCATTGCCTTGGTTTCCATTGCATTGGACTCCATAAGCTTGGTTTCACAACCTAGGAGAGTATGGCGTCTAGTGAGGGAAATTATCGTAGAGGTCCTTACTTTGATGGTACAAATTTTGCTAGTTGGAAGCATAAAATGAAAATGCATATTCTTGGTCATAACCCTGCCGCATGGGGCATTATTTGTGTTGGCATGCAAGGTGATTTCTTTGAAGAAGGAAAAGTTCCGGATCGCGAAGCTACACCCGAAGAGTTGCGGATGTTGCAAAACAATGCTCAAGCTTGTGACATTCTCTTCAATGCTTTGTGTCCCGAAGAGTTCAACAAAATCAGCCGTCTTGAGAATGCTAAGGAGATTTGGGATACTTTGGTTGAAATGCACGAAGGTACTGAATCTGTGAAGGAATCAAAGCTAGATATTCTTCAAGGTCAACTTGACAAGTTCAAGATGAAGGATGGTGAAGGAGTCGCTGAAATGTACTCTAGGCTTGCTCTCATCACAAATGAGATTGCAGGCTTAGGAAGCGAAGAAATGACCGACCGATTCATCATTAAGAAGATTCTCAGAGCTTTGGATGGAAAGTATGACACCGTGTGCACTTTGATCCAAATGATGCCAAACTACAAGACTCTCAAGCCAACTGAAGTCATTGGAAGAATTGTAGCCCATGAAATGACACTTAAGGATAAGGAAGAGCTTCACAACAAGTCAAGTGGTGCTTACAAAGCTACAAGTGATGCTCCTACTACCTCAAGTGACAAGCTAGTTTCCAATGAAGAGATAAGCCTAATCGTCAAGAACTTCAACAAGTTCTACAAGAATAGAGGCAAAGAAAGAAGCTCAAAGTCTAGATCATATGATGGAAAGAGATCTTCTAGTCGTGATCGAAACTGCTACAATTGTGGAAGACCCGGACACTTCTCAAATGAGTGTACGGCTCCCCACAAGAGAAGAGAAGAATCTCCAAGAAGAAGAGCAAGAGATGAGTCACCTTGGAGAGAGAGAAGGAGTAGAGATGATCGTTATGAACGAAGACCCTCTCGGAGAAGCAAGGATTCGGAGAGGAAAGAAAAGTCATCAAGGAGCTACACAAGAAGAAGACATCAAGCTCATGTTGGTGAATGGGTCTCCGGCTCCGACTCTGACAGTCAATCCGATGGAAGCTATCACTCCGACTCCGACTATAGTCAAGATGAAGGTGTTGCCGGACTTGCACTCGTATCCTCCAACTCCAACTCCTACGACTTATTTGATTCACCAAATGAGGGAATTGGAAGATGCTTCATGGCTAAAGGCCCCAAGGTAACACACCCTGAATTCATTGACTTTGATAGTGATGAGGATGACTTACTTGGTGAAGATGAGCTCTTGCATGATAAATCTAGTGAGCTTAGTAATGATGAAAATGCTAGTAGTCTTTATAGTCGAGAAGAGTCGAATGACAATGCTATGAAGGAGATTGAGCGTCTAACTAAAGAACTAAACACTCTTAAGTTAGCTCATGAAACAACTCAAGAAGATCATAGAGAGCTTCTAAGATCTCATGAGAAGCTACGCTTCGAGAAGCTCACTCTAGAGCAAGAACATGAGTTTCTAAAAGCGATCAATGACGATCTTCGAAAGAAGAGTTCTTCATATCTTGCCAAACGACTTCTCTTGTCTAATTTCTTGCCACCTATTAAGACTAAGCATGACAAGTATAAGAAAAATTCTTCCTCTAGTAGTAACAATAACAATGTTAAATCCAATATTGTTGCTTCTAGTAGTTCTCTTGATTCCACTAACAATGTTTCAAGCCAAGTTACACTTGAGCAAGAAAATAGCTTATTGAAGGAAATCATAGAGAAAGGTGTCTACAAGAGTCTTGCCGGAAGCAAGAACTTTGAGGAGATTGTTCGCAAACAAGGAAGACACCGGAAGAATCAAGGGATTGGTTTTGAGCGAAAGTTCAACGCCAAAGGTGTTGAGTGGGAAGAAGGTCAATACCCTACTCCACAGTTTGTCTCACAAAAGGAGAAGTATGATCCTACTTCTTCCAATGTGGAACAAGCTCAAGATGACCTTCCACCACAAGACCACAAGCTAAAGGCCAAGGACAAGCTTCAAGAGGAGATTGATGCATTCATTGAAGCGCCTCAAGCCATGGTCAAGTGGGTTCCCAAGGACACATCAAGTTCTACTTCGTCAAGCTCAACTACAACACCAAGGATTCCCATCAAGATGATGTGGATCCCAAAGAAGAAGAACTAGTAGGTTCTTGAGGGTGACTCCGCCAACAAACTTCACTCATATTCATTTTGGCAAGAACTTGTGCAATCAACTTCCACATCATGCACTTGTTCATGGAGTCACAAACCCTCTTGTTGGTAAGTCAAGGGACAAGGTAATCATTGCTTTCATGGACATCATCTTTTGTGTACTTCACTCTATGTCCATGGATATTCTTGTTTGTTCCTTGTGGGACTAACCCATGTAGGTATTGAAAGTGCCCTAATTCAAAGGATTGCTCCTAACTCATGATGATCTACATCAACATTGAGCATCCACATCTTCAACATCTACATGAAGTCTTCTACGACAACCCAAGGTTAGTTTGACCCTTTAAAAGGGGTTCTCACATCTAGGGGGAGCTTTGCTCTAAAAATTGAGCTAAAGCATCTTCTAATGATGTGAACACATAAATGCTTTATGTAAAAGTGGTAACCCCACTTGTGCTTAAATGATGAGTATGACCTATGATCAAATGTTCTCATTTGACTCCTAAGTCAACATACTCATATATAGATGACCTAGTCATCGACAAATTGTGTGCTAGTAGCTAGAGTGATTGGTTGTGCATGTTTGACACATATTTCATTTGCTATCTTATTGTGTGAGCATGTTGAATGCATGATTTTATCCATTCAAGGACATCCATTTGTGGTTTTGATTGTTTTGGTTTCTTCTTCTGGCCAAATGGATGGACAAGAATGCCTAAGCACCTTCCCTAGCTATCTATGCTTTCTTGTCTCAAAAATTCTTTTCATGCTCATATCACAACTTTGAACAAGTCTTTTTCGGACAGTCCGAGTGAGGAGCACTCGGAACCACCGATTCGTCTAAGGCTGACTTCCAAAACCTTCTAAGTCCATTTCGGTCTGACCGGTTTCTCAATCTCGGTCCAACCGAAACACTTAGATTGATCTAGGTTTCATCTCGGTGAAACCGAGTTCAACATCTCGGTCTGACCGACATGCGTAACTGCACTGCAATTATGCATCTCGGTGACACCGAGTTTTTCAACTCGGTCCCACCGACAGCACGGGGTTATATATACTGAGGGCTGCGCGCGATCTATTCCTTTCAAACCGTTCGCCCTCCAAGACCCCTGCTGCCGTCGCCCTGATCTAAGGATCGTCGTCTTCGTCGCCTGTGCGCCCTCGCCGCAGGTCTCCGCCGCCGTCAACGGTAATCTTCTCCGCCGTTGCCGCCGTAGAGGGACACCACCAAGTTAGGGTGTGTCCCGATCCCTTTCATGCTCCACTTCTGATTCTTGCATGATAGGACTGCCCTGATTCAATCCACGTTTGATATGATCCCAATACATTGTTCAGATCTTCTAGTTTCGAGGAAAATTCTTAGGTTTAGGTTTCCACGGAATGCATCTCGGTGAAGCCGATTCCTGAAACTCGGACTGACCGATTTGGTCTCTGACCATTGCACTACATAGTTCGGTCTGACCGAGTTGTGGAAATCGGAATGTCCGAATTGAAGTTTCTGTGAAACCCTAAGTTTTCGGTAGGACCGAAACCCATTTCAGTCTGACCGAAAGTGGTGTGTAGGTTCTGTTGAACACTTCGGTTACAGCGAAACTTGAAATCGGTTTGACCGAAATACATTCTGTGAAAACTCAAAACTAAGTTTTTAAACTCATTTTTCTTTGCAAAAACTTCTGCAGTTGTGATAACCTTTCAATTCTGCCTATACCTTATCTTTTCACAGGTTTTTCAGCCATGTCAGATGTCAGTGACAGCCAGAACAGGTCTGAATCACCATTTGCTGAAATTCCAGAGGCAGATACAAGTCCTGCAAGCAGCTCTAGTGATGATGGTGAGAGGAGTACCCCTAGTGGTTTGCCTCCTGCAGCTACGAGAACCAGGAAGAAGAGAACTTCTGATGATGAGGATTCCGACTTTGTTGCTGAGGAAGTTACCTCCAAGCCCAAGAAGAATGTGGTTGCCAAAGAGCACCAAGGGCAGCAAACAAGGAAAGGCACAAGCAAGGTAAAGCAGTCTGCAGTCGCTAAAAAGCTCAACTTGGAAGAGCCAGCTCCAAGCAAGGTGAAGAAGACTTCCAAGAGGAAGAGAGTTGTATATGCTGAACCTCAAGATGTTGCTGAAGAAGAAGAAGAAGAAGCACCCCAGCCTCCTCCTCAGAAAGCTAAGTTCATGGGTGATGCTATTCGGGCTCAAGCCTCCTCCAAGCCCAAGAAGCCTGCTCCAGTCAAAGCAGCTCCAGCCAAGCCCAAGAGAACAACCAGAAGCATTCCAGCTTCTGAGAAGAACAAAGGTGAGATGCCACCGTCTGAGTCAGATGAAGAGCATGTGTTGCTCAAGCTCCGTCCCAAGTTGCCACTCCACAATGATGCTCATCCTCAAGCTGAGGACATGAAGGCAAGGAAGGACAAAGGTCTCAGGCTATGGAGACAGTCTGATCCATATGCCGTAAGAAGAAGGACTGCTGTGGACCCCAGATTCCACACCAGAGAGCAGCAAGATTTCTATGAGACCGTGCTAATGGATAAGAAGCCCATTGTTGCTGACACCAGGTATGTTGACTGGGAGTACATTGACAGTGAAGAGCACCGGGACTTCTTTCCCCATGTGCATGAGAGCTTTACTGCATGTGGAGTTGCTGATTTTGTGGGTCAAGAACTGACAGCATGGAATGACGAGATGATCATGCAGTTCTATGCCACAGCCCACTTCTATCATGATGGCAAGATCACCTGGATGACTGAAGGTCAAAGGTTTTCTTCAACTGTTGCAGAATGGGCAGAACTTCTGAACGCTCCTGTGCAGAGAGAGGACGACATTGATGTCTATGGGATTCCTAAGAAGAGTCATGATTCCATGAAGAATATGTACAAGGAGATCCCAACTGCTGATTTGGAGGGATGGAAGCTCGGTTCAGTGTATTATCTCCAGGCAGGTCTGACCACTACTAACACTATTCTGAGGCATACTTTGATGCCTAAGTCAGGTGACCACCGGATGATACGAGGCTATTCTATCAACATGCTGCACATTCTCGATGAGAAGGCACCTTTTAAGGTGATGGACTTGATGGTAGAAACCATTAAGAGGACTGCAGCTGACCAGAAGAGGTCGTGTGGGTTTGCTCCGCAGATACAGATGCTCATCAACGCTAAGTTTGGCACGGGCAAATTCATGTTGGATAGGAAGCACTTGCCACTGCAACCAGAGCATGAGGACAACGTAGTTGTGATGGATGAAGAGGATCCCACCTCAGTTGAAGGGCAAGCCAAGATCGAAGCTGCGAAGAAAGCCAAAGCTGACAAAGAGGCAGCAGCAGCAGCAGCTAAGCCAAAGAGCTTTGGAGAACAGATTCTTGAAGCAACCCAGAGAATTGAACAACGCCTGGCCAGCATTGAGCAATCTCAGGAGAGCCTTGAGAGGATTGTCGAGGACAAGATCCACGCTCTAGACGTGAAGCTGACTGAGATTCAGGTGTCTGTCAACAAGCTTGAGGCAGACATGGAGGAGACTAGGCAGGAGAGAGCAGAGCTTATGCAGGATGATCTAGTCCAGGACTCTCATCGCCAGACTGCTCCGGTTCCCAGAGGATCCAGATCTGCAGCTATCCCAGTGACAGACTCCAGGGCTACCACTTCAGCACCAGCTACAGCTCCAGCAGTTCCTACAACTCCAGCATCCACTCCTCCACCGCAGACATCAGCAGAGGTCTTCGCAGATGCAGCTATCTCTACACCGACATCGACCCAGATGGGAGCAGCCAGCCGAGCCCGCAGTGACGTTTAGCTCTATACCTTTTCGAACTTTTTGGTAACTTGTTGCCAAAGGGGGAGAAATTGTTATAGATCATAGGGCTTCGAGAGAGAGAGTGCTCTTTCGTTTTTTCGTCTTTTGCCGGTTTCTCTGTGATACATTGGTTTCTTTTGGTTCCAGATACTTTATGTGTGCTTGCTACTACGTTTGATGCTACCTTAATGAGTGCTTAGTCATACTATGCTTTAATGTGTGCTTATTGCTTATCCTATGCTATTTCTTATTGTATGGCTATTTACTCTTGTCTTGGTGATTAAGTGCATGTTATTCATTCTTATCATTTTGTGCGCTCCACCAAGATGTATGTGACATGGAAGAGTGACCCATAATCCTAATCGATTGTGCATTTGCATTCAAACGCAAATTTTAAATAATGCACAAATTTAGGGGGAGCTCTTGTTTATCACATACTTCTCAAAGCGACGATATTATTCTTTGATTATATCTTTTGTCGAAGCTTTGATCTATATGTTGTCATCAATTACCAAAAAGGGGGAGATTGAAAGTGCAACTAATCCCCGGGTGGTTTTGGTAATTAATAACAACATATATATCATTGAACTAATATTATCTTGAGAATCATTTCAGAGAAGTTCGATGATATGGGTATGGAAATGTCTGAAGAAATGGACCCCTCAAAATGCTAAGACAAGCATTGGCAAAAGCTCAAGACTCCATTTTTGGTTTAGTGATCAAAGATCACATTGAGTCCATAGGAAAAGCCAATACTATTAAAAGGGGATGAGGTTGTGTTAATGTTCTTGTTGCTCAAGTGCTTGGTGATCTAACTCCCTCAACTATCAGCACTATTCACTACTTATCACAAACCCTAACATCTCGGTCACACCGATTTCACCAACTCAGTCCCACCGAGATGAACCTCTTCAGTTGTTTCTCCAAACCCTAGCTTCTCGGTCAAACCGATTCTGAGTTTCGGTCTCACCGAAAAAGGGCTGCCAACCTTCTGTGATCAGTTGACATCAATTCGGAATATTCGAGTTTATATTTTCGGTCTCACCGAAATGGCAAACCCTAACCTTTGACTCACTTCGGTCTCACCGAGATGGTATTTTCGGTCCCACCGAAAATCCCAACGTTCACTATATTTGAACTTTCGGTCTGACCGAGATTGGTCAAATGTGTGTGTAACGGTTGGATTTTGTGTGGAGGCTATATATACCCCTCCACCCCCTCCTCATTCGTGAGGAGAGCCATCAGAAAGTACCACCACTTCTACCATACACTTTCTGAGAAGTGAACCACCTACCCTTGTGTTGAGATCAAGCCATTCCATTCCTACCATATGAAACTTGATCTCTAGCCTTCCCAAGTTGCTTTCCACTCAAATCTTTCTTCCACCACAGCCATATCAGTGAGGAGAGTTGAGTGTTGGGGAGTTTATCACTTGAAGCACAAGAGCAAGGAGTTCATCACCATCAACACCGTCTATTACCTTTTGGGGGGTGGTGCCTCCTAGATTGGTTAGGTGTCGCTTGGGAGCCTCCGTCGTGATGTGGAGTTGAACCAAGAAGTTTGTAACGGCAAGGAGATCGCCTACTTCGTGAAGATCTACCCCGAGTAAGGCTAGTCCTCCGTGGGCGTAGGCCGTGATGGAATAGACAAGGTTGCTTCTTCGTGGACCCTTCGTGGGTGGAGCCCTCCGTGGACTCGCGCAGCCGTTACCCTCCGTGGGTTGAAGTCTCCATCAACGTGGATGTACGATAGCACCACCTATCGGAACCACGACAAAAATCTCCGTGTCACCAAACTGCGTTTGATCTTCTCCATCTCCTTTTTACATGTGCAATTTACTTTCCGCTGCATATACTCTAGAATTGCATGTGTAGGGTGTTACTTGAATTGATCTTGTTTGTGAAACTGCCAAAAACTTTGCATGATCTAAAGGCAGATTTTTTATATTGTCAAGTAGTCTAATCACCCCCCCTCTAGACCTACTTCGTTCCTACATATAACTATTCTAAAACTCAAAGATCATCAAGGCAAAGTAGACCTTATAGTCTTAAACATTTGTAAGCATGTGCCAAGTCAATCCAAAAATTCTCTAAAGGGAAATACCACCTTAGTATACCATACTATGAACAGTGCAATGCATGTAGATCATTTCAATAACACATTATATACTCTAGTTATTCGGGACTAGCCACAAGGAAAGCATGAACCACTGGAAGAGCATTGTAAACATAGCACTATGTCACTACAAGCTGGTCTCTAGATCATAAGTACAGGCATATGTACAAAAGTAGAAACAATAAGAGTTCATACCGGTCTTCCTTGTTGCTTCCTTTCAGTCGATCTTCGTCATCACTGCTTGTCACTTGCACGATCGAACGTAGGAAATATAATCAAATGACATCACGGACTCGAGCTGATCTCTGAAAACAAAGCAAACTAAAGAGAGAAAGGAAATCTTTTTGGGTTTTTTCAAAGGTTGAATAAAAGCAAAAGAAAGAAAGAAAAAAAAAATCTTTTTGTTGTTTTTGCAAAGACAGAAACAAAGAAGAACGGGCAAAAACTTCGAAAAGATCAAAGCGAATAAAACGGATAATACAATGGAAAAGTGAGAGGGGCACGTACTCCCCCAAGCTTAGGCTTTTGGCCTAAGTTGGTAGCAGCTACTGCCCCCAGGAGCCTCCTGCTCCAGGGGTATGGTGGTGAGTCCACGGGTCGTAGAAGGATGCTGGCGCGTACACCGAACTCCTCAGAGTCTCCCACGAGGAAGGCTCCGAACGCCAAACAGAGGAAGACCCTTCACCAAACTTGGTGGCGGTCTCTTCCTGAAAATGTGGTATCTCACCGTGCCTCTCCTCGTCGGGCACAACCCCCTCCATGGGGTTATGAAACTGATGCTGGACCATGAACTCACTGAACTGAACAACATCAAAGGACCATCCGTTCCTGCGAGAAAAATCAAACAAAAGAGGTGCAGGTAGGCGGATCTCGCGTTCCGCGGCAGTTCCGAAACGCAAGATATAAATAAGATTATCAAGCTCAGAACCCATGGTAACAAACTTATGCCTTTTCATAGCAGCAAGATCAAAGCTTAAATAAATAAAAGGAGTATCATCATGGTGTGGGGTGCCTCCAAGATGTTCTAAGATAAGTGTGGCATAAACGCCACCATATAAGTCTCCCTTGTTACCGTTCATAGCAAGGCGTCGAGCAATTAAGGCACCCAGATTATAATCAGACCTCCCTGAGAGGGCTGCTGCCAGGATAGTAATATCCGGAGCAAAAATGCTGATCGTGTTGTCACGAGCTAACACCCCTCTGGCAATATAATATGCAAAATACCTGAGGTGAGGAAATAAGATGCTGGAGATCTTCGACCGATGAATATCCCTCGTACCCATGCTGCAGAGGGATTTGATGACGGTTTTCAGCTCGGAGGGCTGAGTGGCCATCCTAGCCGTCCTCCCAATGTTCGGCACACCTATTATTTCACAAAAATTTCCCAAAGTCATGGTGATAAGACCATTGTAAATTTTAAACTCAATAGCACCTGAATCAGGATTATATCTAAAATTGTTAATGAAACTGGAGGTGAGTTTTTGATACTGAGTAACATGGCTCGTGACGAGTCGTGTCAAACCTGCATTAGCACAAAGATTATAAAACTCATCCTTGATTCCCGCAGCTTCCATGAATTCATCACATGGAAACGTCATCGCACGTGCTGGACTTGTGTCTTCCAACAACTCCAAGGGCACATGATCTTTATTATAGCTCACCCTAGCAGTCGATGGTGAAGCTGCAGCTCTAGTAACTCGATCGGAGTGTGCGGGCCTCCTCTTCTCAAGCCACCCTTTTGCCCTTCCTAACAAACTCATTTCTGAATTTTTTTTACAATTCACAAAAACGAGGATTAAAACAAAGTGAGCTAAGGCAAACTACTCAACTCACTTGCCCAAGGCATAAACTTGCATCAAAACTTGGAAAATAACTTTCTACACATGCATGCAAGCTCATCTCTACAGCACCAAGAACTACTAAATACTCACAAATGAGGCCACCAATCAAAAATCTAATTGGAGGGGTGGAGGAGTCACATACCAGGGAGTATTTGCTCAAAATTTCAGCTCAAATGATGGGCTGTAGAGAGAGATCGAAGAATCGCCTCCAAGAATAGCAAGAACACAAGAACAAAAGCAAAACTCGTGTTTTTGGAGAAAGAGAGAGAGGGAGGAAGAAGACATACCTGGAGGGGGGTCCCGTGGGCCCCAGGCGCCCTATGGGCGCGGCCAGGGGCTGGGCCGCGCCAGCTAGCCGCCTGGGCCACTGGTGGCCCCCCCTGGCTGGCCCCAGGCCCCTCTAGGTTTCTCCCGATGTGGAAATTTTTATTATAATTTTTCTGGAATTTTTCTGAAAACTTCACTACTGAAATTTTTTCGAAGTTCAAAAAGCTGCGAAACTCTCTGAAAACTTGAAGCAGTTAGTAGTATTATGAAGCTTCAAAAACATAAATACTTGGTACAGCAAGTAGGACAAAACTAAAAACAAGTGAAAACATAACAAGCTCAACTTTTTATCCATATAAAACATATTTGTTAATAAGGTTGATCAAGTCTTACCAACAAACAGGCGATATATAGAGCAAAAAGTATCACCTCTCACGAAGAAATCACTGAACCTTTACCTTGATGGACATTGTCCCTACCATTATAGTTTTGTATTTGTGAGGCACATGTAGTGGACAATCCCATTCTCCAATTTTCACGGTCTCGATATTCTCTATAGAGTTGAGGCCATGCCTCCTCTCGATCTTCTTTGGAAAATATACCGTGTGTTCTTTATCATTTACATGGAAGGTGACCTTCCCTTTATTGCAATCAATAATAGCACCTGCGGTGTTAAGGAAAGGTCTACCAAGAATAATGGACATGCTCCCATCCTTAGGCATGTCAAGCACAACAAAATCAGTAAGAATTAAACAATTAGCAACTTCTACGGGAACATCCTCACAAATACCTATCGGAACAGCGGTTGACTTGTCAGCCATCTGAAGGGAGATATCTGTAGGAATTAGTTTTTCTAAACAAAGCCTCTCGTAAAGAGAGAGAGGCATAACACTTACTCCTTCCCCAAGATCACATAAAGCAGTTTTGACATAATTATTCTTTATGGAGCAAGGAATGGTGGGTATACCTGGATCACCGAGCTTCTCAGGAATCTTGCCACTGAAAGAGTAGTTAGCAAGCATAGTAGATATTGCATCGTTAGGAACTTTTCTTTTGTTAGTGACAATATCTTTCATATATTTTGAATAAGGAAGTAACTTAATAGCATCAGTCAAAGGGATTTGAAGAAAAAGAGGTTTAATCCACTCACAAAACTTATTATTATGCTCTTCTTCTTTAGATTTGATTGACTTACCTGGAAAGGGCATGGGTTTCTGTACCCATGGTTCTCTTTCCTTCCCATGTTTTCTTGCGATGAAGTCTTCTTTAGTGTACCTCTTACGTTTGTCAGGTGCTTCTTCTTCTCGAACTTCAGGCGGATCATTCTTCTCATTATTATTACCTTCAGGTTCAGCACCGTCTTCAGTCTCAGCATCGGAGATAGATACACTGTTGGGATCAATAGCTGGTTCTTCATGTGCAATAGGATCATTAGAATTGTCAGTCTCCTTATGTTTCTTCTTTTTCTTTGGAGAGCCAACAATTTCTTCTTCCTGCATTTGAGAATCCTGCTCGATTCTCTTCGGATGCCCCTCTGGATAAAGAGGATCTTGAGTGCTAGTTCCTCCTCGGTCTTAATCCCGAAAGCCTGCAAATTATCTTGTTTGGCATTGTTAGCAAGCAAATCTCTTTGCACATTAGAAATTTGATCAAGCTGAGTTTGAACCATATGAAAATGCTTCACAAGACATTGAACATCATTAACTGTTCTATCTAAAACATCAAGAAGTCTTTTGATAGCAAAGGAATTATCATGCAATTGACTTTCTATCCTCTCATTAAAATGATTTTGTTTCATAATAAAATTATCAAACTCATCTAAACATTGATCAGGAGGCTTACCACGAGGGATGTCACTTGCGTTGAAATCTAAAAGAGAGTGTACCTCTACCATAGGAGGGTGAGTAGTAGGCTCACACAGCTTCTCAATAGGGGGTAGATTCTTCACGTCTTCAGCTTTAATACCTTTCTCTTTAATAGACTTCTTTGCTTCTCGCATATCCTCGGGGCTCAGAACAAACATGCCCCTCTTCTTTGTTGGTGGAGGTGGTTCAGGGACGGACCAATCTTCATGGTTTTTGGCAATCCTGCCCATTAAATCTTCCGCATCGTCCGGTGTTCTTTTCCTGAAAACACAACCAGCACAACTGTCCAAATAGGACCTGGATTCATCAGTTAGACCAGCATAGAATATATCGATTAATTCATTCTTAGGGATTTCATGTCCTGGTCTAGCCCGAATCAGACCGCAGTACCTCCCCCAAGCTTTAGGGAGGGACTCATCCTGCAACTGTTTAAAGTTATAAATTCTTTGTAAAGCAGCATGTTGCATGTGAGCAGGAAAGTACTTATCAACAAAAGAGTGAGCTAAGTCTTGAGGACTCTTAATGGAACCGCATGGGAGTGAATCATACCATGCTTTAGCACCCTCCTTCAAGGAGAAAGGAAGAAGCTTGGTCACATAAAAGTATCGTATCTTCTCATCTGTGGTAAACAGGCTACCCAACTCACCGAGTTTAGTCAGGTGTGCAATAGCATCATCATTTTCTCTGCCATAAAAGGGGTCAGCTTCAACCATGGGTATAAGTGAAAGATCAACAGAGAAATCATAATCAGGATCATCAATGCATATAGGGGATGTAGCAAATTCAGGATTAGGAACGGTTTTGTTCTTTAGAGAGTGTTTTTCAAACAGTTTCTTAATAGCTTCAGGGTCAGAGCCAGAAAACTCTGTCAGTTCCCTGCATAATTCTTCATCTAGTATATAGTAATCATCATCAAGGAGCCTCTCTTTGAGTTTACTCAAATCAGGATAATCATAAGTTTCACCAATAGGGTAGCGAGTAACAGGAAGTTCAATTCCAGACTTTTTAGCAGCAGCAGCAATTTGTTTCTCAAGAGCATAACCAAGCGAACTAATATCATCATCAAAAGTAGTAGAAGCATCATCAAGAGTATCAGACATAGTAACAGGTTCAGTAGGAGCATCATGTGGTGGTGGTGAGGCAAACTTACTCATAACGGAAGGTGAATCAAGTGTAGCACTAGTGCTTAGAGCAGTACCTCTTCTTGTAGTGGATAGTAAGATCGGAACCTTGGGGTCTCCTTTCTTACCCATAGTAGATAAAGTGCAGCAGGTAGGATACCTCAAGTAGACTTGTAAATATTGCTATGCTCCCCGGCAAGGCGCCAGAAAACGGTACTTGATAACCCTCAACCGTAAGGGATTGAGATAGTCTTCGCGGGTAAGAATAACCCAATTTATTGATTCGACACACGGGGAGCCAAAGAGTATTTATAAGCTTTGACAGTTGAGTTGTCAATTCAACCGCACCTGAAATATACTTACTTGCAACAAAAGATAAGTGGTAACAGTGATATGATAGTGATGATAGTAATAGTAAAAGTAAACAGCAAAAGTAAATAGCAGTAGTAAACGGCAAAAGTAGCAACTAGTGACAAGCAGGGTTTAAAACACAGTAGGCTAGGGAGATGGATGGTTGGGCGCTGCATGGATGAGATAGATTTAACTTGGGGCACGGCACACGGAAAAGTAATGATCATCTAGGCAAATATCAAACATTAGGCATGTATCCCGTAGGTAGTTGTACGTGCTTGCAATAAGAACTTGCACAACATCTTTTGTCCTACCATCCCGCTACGAACGGCGCCAAAAGGAACTTATGGATATTAAGGTGCTCCTGTCAAAGAGCACCGGAACAAAGCAATGAACTCAATGGATACATGTAATCCTCAAACTACGGACCATCCCCTTTGGTGTCCCAAGCTGTCACTTTTGGGATCGCCGATTCCGGACCGTAACAGGTGCAAACAACTCATAGATAGGACCACGAACACAAATATATTCATGCAAACACATATGGTTCAGATCTGAAATCATGGCACTCGGGCCCTAAGTGTCAAGCATTAAGAGTAATAAGTTGAAGCAAAGATGATAAACACCATAGTAGATGATAGGCAACATGCCCCCAATGATCTGATAAACTATTACATGATCTAACTCATCCAATCCCTACCATCCCCTTCGCCTACAGCGGGGGAATTACTCACACATGGAGGGAGAAGTCATGGAGGGATGATGGAGTGGTAATGATGATGACGATGGCGACAATCTCCCCTCTCCGGAGGCCAATTCAGCCTCCAGATTAGCCCTCCCGAGGAAGAACAGAGGGTGGCGGCGGCTCCGCGACGAAAAACTACGAAAGAACTTCCGATCCGGGGTTTCTGCGTCGGGATTAAAAATACGGGGTAAAGTAGGGCACCAGGGGGTGTGAGACCCACCCAGGCGGCCTCCCGGCGCGGCCCAGGGGGGGGGGGCGCCCACAGGGCGCCTGGGCACCCCCTGGCCCCCCTCTGGCCCCACTTCTGGCTCCTGGTTCCTTCGGGTGCGTGGATTTTCTGTGATTTTTCGTGGATTTTTCTGAGGTACCTAAAAATCCGTTTTCCTTCACACAAATAAACCATACAGGCAGCTCTGCTGAAAACAGCGTCAGTCCAGGTTAGTTTAGTCCAAATCATGCAAGAATGAGGCCAAAACAATATCAAAAGTGTTTGGAAAAGTAGATAGGTTTGAGACGTATCAGGCACCCGCGATTGAACTTGTGATTGGCGCACCCCCTTCAGGTCCATGCCCCCGAGTACCGCGACGTGGATTCACGCAAGAAGGAATAAGGTTTCCGGCGAATCCCCTAACAAATTTTGTAGGTGCCCCCTCCAAGACCAGAAGTGCCCGTGCCGGCAGCAAGGAAGCTTCTCCAGATACTGGAAGGCGCGCCCTCACGTTACACTCGAGGGTATCGAGCTAAGTTGCCCCTCTACCCTCATGAGGCACATAAATATCCTAACATAGCATGAGAGCATAAAACATAACATAACAACATAGGCGTCACAGTTCATTACACGCCCCAGTCGGGCTACCTACCCATTTTCGAAATGTAGGGAAAAAGGAAAGCTAAGCAAAAGCGGGCCACACGGCTACATCAGTTCACGAGATCCGGCCCCAAGTACCTCCCGGGCTGAGCTCAGTCCGAGCCCTCCTCACGCATCACCGCCGCACGGCGGTGGGACGACCCGTCGCCGATCTCAAAGCAAGCTCGACGGCGTGGTGGTTGATCATAACCACCGCTGCTAGTGCTCTCGCTGGCAGAGGAGTCGCCGCCGTTGGAGGACTCACGGTCGTCGCTAAGGGCAAGCTCACCTGTAGCCTCATCGCAACTGACGCCAAGGCCGAGGCCGTCTTTGCCACTGTCGTCTTCGGGGCAGCACCCTGCGCGGCGACCATCCGCCCCAAACACCCTCACGAAGAGGGTCGCAACGCAATCATACTTGAAGTGGAGGGTGCATCGCCTGCCCAAGCCGCGTGTGCGGGCGAACATCTTCGAACCGTGGGCCAGGGCCACGTTGCCCGCAGTAGAGATCTCCACCGCAACCCAAGATGCCTTGCTGCAGCAGCCAGAGGCCTATAGCCAGAGGCCGTCGAGAACCTCGGCCGGCAGCTCGTCGACGAAGAAGCGCGGTAGTTGGAGCCAGGCACCGGCCAGATCCTCTAGCCACATGACGAACTCCAGGAGCGCCTCCGATGAATGGAAGCCTGACCAAGGAGGCCGGGAAACCACGACACGCCTTCCTATGGTGAAGGGGCTGCCGTGACGAGGGCGGCCCCTGCCGCGGGAAGAGGTGCCGCCACGACCACCATGGGCGGCACCAACCCCAGAAGGAGTACGCCTGTGACCCTGAAGCACCATCGTGCGGGTAGCGACGTGCTTGCGGGGGCGGCCCCACCCCCTCTTGAGCGGCGGCAAGCCGGATTCTTCCCGGCGAGCTTTCCCTTTCTTTGCGGCGGAGGATCTCTTGGACAGCGCCATGGAAGCCGCAGCAAGAGGGCGAAGAAGGGAGGAAGAAGAAGAGGTGGGCGACAAGAAGAAGGAAATGAGCAAGGGGGGCTACACCCCCTACCAATTTATAGCCTGGAGGAGGTCAACCATCAGCCTCCACGAGCTCACGTAATGATGGTTTTTCTGTGCATGCAGCAGGGTATCGTCAAGTCGGGCAGTTGCCGAGGCGGCATGGGGAAGCGGAGATGCCCACGTCCAATCGAGTCACCATGCGTCGACCAAGGCCACAGGCGTTTGGGGCTCACGGCGCTTCGCCCTTGCACCTTTGGCTTCGCCTCGAAGCCAAGTCCGTGCGCGCCTTGGGCCCGAAGGCTACTGTCGGCGTCCTGGGAACGGGGGTACCCAGGCTTGCCTGCCTGCGGCCCGTGACGTGGCTCTGTCAGCGGCCTGGTACGGCCCAACTTCAGCGACCACAACTCAAGACCCTCACGAGGGGCCAAGCCTCGCGAGGCGGACAACCGGAAGACCTCCTTGGGGGCAGTCTCTCTAGGATGGCTCGCGAGGAGCGGAGATATCTATGCAGGAAGCACCTCACAAGGTTCACGTGACGTGAGCCATGACGACCAAGACCAGGCGGGAACCAGCAGGCGTAGTGTGCCAGTTTCCCCTTTGGTGTTAAGGGGACCAGCTCATGCGCGGAGTCCCGAGGGATCATGCAAAGGTTTCCACATCAGTGCAACAAGACCAAGATCCATCAAGGCTGCAGGATGGAGGTCATTGTGGAGCCCAGCACGGCATCACCACTAGAGCCTTTGGCAGGCGAAGACCCCTTTTGTCAGGATAACTTGTACTAGCTATTCCCCTTCAAATTTGGCCATTGTGGGATCCCTTCCCGCCGATATTTGGGAAGAGGACCAAAGCCACTATAAATAGGACCTTTCCACCACCATAGAAGGGATGGGATTCATTCCACCCTGACCATACCACAAGGTCACCCGAGCCGAAGAACACCTCTCCTCCGGAGGCTGTTCATCCCTTGTATTAGTTCATCCTCAGCCATACGAGGAAATCCACCACACACACTGGAGTAGGGTATTACACCACAAGGTGGCCCGAACCAGTATAATTCTCCGTGACCCTTGTTCTTTGAGTTCGTCGAGCTAGGTCGTGGAATCGTAGGGCGGGCGCGCTGGGGAGATAGTGTTCTTCATGCGCACCCCAGTGTTCGAACCTCTCAAGGGTTTGCGGAACCAGAAATCCGATAAGTTTGTTGGGTCTCACTCTTCTTCTTGAATAATTATACCCAGGTGTATCTTGAAAAATCATCCACAATCACCAAGCAATACTTTCTAACCCCAAGACTATCAAATGATGGAGGCCCAAAGAGATCCATGCGAAGGAGCTCCAAAGGCCTCATCGAGTAGATGATAGTCGTGGGAGGGTGAGCCTTCTCATCTAGCATTCCTTCGATACAAGCACTGCAAGCACGATCTTTGGCAAAACTAACATTTGTTAGTCCATGGACATGGTCCCCCTTGAGAAGACTTTGCAAAGATCTCATTTTGACGTGGGCTAAACGGCGATGCCAAAGCCATCCCACGTCGACTTTATCCATTAGACATGTCGCGGTCTTAGTGGGTCTCTCCGAGAAGTTGATCACATGGAGACCATTCTCGACATGCCCAACAAAGGCTACTTTAAGAGTCTTGCTCCACAAGAGGGCCACGAAATCAATATCAAAGAAAGTAGCAAAACCCATGAGCGCAAGTTGACGAACGGAAAGTAAATTTTATGCAAGGGACCCAACGAGCATGACTTTCTCGATCGTGAGATCATGAGAAACAACAACCTTGCCGAGACCCAATACCTTAGAAGGTGAAGCATCACCCCATTCGACATTGGTGGGCATAGATGAACCTTTGTGCATGTCCACCACCAAGTCTTTGCTTCCGGTCATATGATTTGTGGCTCTACTATCGAGCAAGCATGATCCCCCACCGGAAGCAAACTCCTACAAGAGATCAATGCCTGGTTTTAGGTACCCATTTTGTAATGGGTCCTTTGATGTTAGTAACAAGGGTCTTAGGAACCCAAATAGACCATTCAATGTACTCATAAGAAGAACCGACAAATTTAGCATAAACATGTCCATCACTAGCACGACATAACACATAAGACGGGTTAAAGTCGCCGGTTTTGTTGGAAGGAGTGACAATGCCCTTTTTGACTCCACCACCCTTCACAATGTTCTTCTTCTTCTTAGGAGTACCCTCTCCCTCCTTCACAAAGGTTTTCTTGAGCGGAAGAGGTTGCTTGGTCTTGTCATTCTTCTTCTTCTTGGGCTTGGGTGAAAACCCAATTCCCTCCTTGGTAAAAACTTCCTTTTGATTGCTCAAGAGGTCGTTGAGGTTCTTATCACCTTGTATGCAAGACACAAGGCCTTTCTCAAGTTGCTTATTTAACTTGGCATTCTCCTCAACAAGATGCACATGCTCACAACATGGGTTAGTAGAATTTTCATTATCAATTAAAACCATGTGAGGAAAAGTGGCTTTCTCCTTGGTTAGCAAAACTTGAAGTTGATCATGAGACTCTTTGAGGCTAGGATGAACACTCTTCAAGACCTTGTGAGGCTTGTCAAGTGTATCAAACTCCTCCTTGAGTCTAGCATGGTCAACCACAAGTTTTGCCTTTTGGGAATTGAGCACACGAGAGAAAACTAAATCATGAACAAGATCTTTCTTTAATTTAGCCTGATCATCGTTGTGTGACTCCTCAAGAGCCATATGAAGACCACGCTCTTCCCCAAGAACATTAGAGAGATCCGATATCTCATCGGCATAGTCTCGACTATGACCCTCCATCTTAGAGATGGTCTCTTCGTGAGGCTCGATCATGTCATTGGCTTCACCAAGTTGTTCCAAGAGAGCAACAAAATGCTTCTTGGATTTACCTTTGAGCTTACTCATAAAAGAGTTAAATTCATTTTCCTCCTCCTCTGCCCCCTCACTTTCATCAATGCAATCCATCAATGAAGGATTAATAGTGATGGTAGACTTGATGTTGGGGGTTACCTTGTTGGTGGCTTTAGCCATGAGGCACTTGACGGTGATGTTCGCATTTGGTGAGTCGAAGAGGAATGACCGTCGAGTTGTTGCAATGGCAACGGTGCCATGGTAATCATCTCGTCATCTTCTTCATCATCATCACCCTCATCATATTCTTCTTGTGCCACCAATCATTTGGGCTTCCTGGTGAAGTTGTTCTTGTTGGGGAAAGACTTGGCCTTGTCTTTTTGGATAAGCTTGCCTCCATTGTCTTCCCATTTCTCCTATGGGCAATCCACAACAAAATGACTCACATTGCCAGAATTGTTGCAAGTCCTCACTCGTTGCTTGCCCTTGACACCACTTGAGTTATTCTTGTTGAAGTTGGCTCTAGAGTTGTTCTTGTTGCCCCAAAATTGCCGTGAATCAAGAGCCATGTGCTCATGATATGCATATTTGGTGACTTCGGGGCAACACTCCTCTTCATCCTCATCTTCCACACAAGCCTTGGCCTTCAAAGCGAGGTTGGGTTTCTTTGATCGTTGAGACCGGAATACCGCATTGTTGGCGGACTTGTCCAAGATCCTCATAGAAACAAACTCATCCATCACTTCACTTGAGGAAAAGTTGTGGAAGTTCAGCCTTTGACGAATGATGGAGGACATAGCCTTGTAGTAGGGCATCATGGCCTTGAGAAACTTGCGCTTGATCCAATTGTCATCCGTATCCTTGCTCCCATGGTCTCAGAGTGAGACCGTGAGAGTGGTGAACCTCTAATAAAGTTCACGAGGTTCTTCATCGTCAATCATGGCAAACTCATCGGCCTCATCTTGCACCACTTCATAGTTTGAGCGTTGAATGCTAGCACTTCCCTTGTACAAGGAGACCACATGTTCCCATGCTTCCTTGGCCACGAAGCAGGGTCGGAGGTGCACAATGTCTTCGGGATGGATAGCATCTTGGAGAATGCAAAGAACAGACTCGTTGAATTGATGATCCACGGCTTCTCTAGGAGTGACATTGTATACATCGTGTGGGTAGAAACCTTGCCCAATGATTCTCCAAAGATTAGTAGAACAATGATTTAAATGATGTTTAAAGCAAAAAATCCAAGTAGCAAAATCTGCATTCTTTACATACATCGGAGGTGGACCAACGGAATGTAAATGCGTGGAGGGAACGGGTCCTCCATAGGTAATGGGAGGTTCAACATGGGCAAAGATGCCACTCCCTCTTTTAGGCAAATGAGCTTGATCACTACTAGCTTACCCCTAATCGGGGTGAGCATCCGCCACCTTGTTAGTGGGTCTAGCCACTTCCAACGGTGCGGTGGATAATTTAAGCCCATCAAGAAATTCTTTGAGCATGCCTTTGACCTCGGTCGTCATAGAGGAATTCAATGTGTCCAAATCCGCATTAAATTTCTCTCGAGAGACCAAGGATCCCCCATCGGCTGTAGACAAAGATGGGTTCCGACCGGAGTGCTCCTCCGTCTCGGCTACGGCCTCACCCATACTCTCTGGTAGGTAAAGTCCTTAATGAAGAGACAAGGCACTGATACCAATTGAAAGGATTGACATGGTTGAGTAGAGGGGGGGTGACTAGGCAACTAACAATTTTTAGCTTTTCTTTACAAAATTAAACTTAGCATCAAGATAGGTTGTCTAGTTATGCAACTAGGTGGGGAACCTATATGATGCAACAATAACAAGCACATAAGTGCTACCTCTTGAGCATGCGTTGGTTTTCCCTTGAAGAGGAAAGGGTGATGCAGCAAAGTAGCGTAAGTATTTCCTCAGTTTTTGAGAACCAAGGTATCAATCCAGTAGGAGATTACACTCAAATCCCTCGTACTTGCACAAACAAATAAGAACATTGCAACCAACGCGATAAAGGGGTTGTCAATCCCTTCACGACCACTTGCAAAAGTGAGATCTGATAGAGATAATAAGATAAATTTTTTTGGTATTTTTGTTGTATAGATTGAAAAGTAAAGATTGCAAAATAAAATATAGCTAGTAGATGGAGATTAATATGATGGAAGATAGACCCAGGGACATAGTTTTCACTAGTGGCTTCTCTCAAGATAGCAGATTCTACACTGGGTGAACAAAAAACTGTCGAGCAATTGATAGAAGAGCGCATAGTTATGAGAATATCTAGGCATGATCATGTATATAGGCATCATGTCCGTGGCACGTAGACCGAAACGATTCCGCATCTACTACTCACTACAAAAAAAGACACATCCGTGACATTTTGGGCCGAACGAAACTTTTTTCTTTCATACTGATGACACTTCTACGACAATAATTGTGACAAAACACGGTATATTCATAGATGTGGTGGGTTCCTACTTCTATGACCAAAAAACATGACAGAAAATGGGCTTTTCATCCTGGGCGGGTCGGAGACGCAGCTGCATGACATTCTTTGGGTTGTCCATGACAGAAAAAACCGTGGTAGAAGCGAGGACGAGGAAAATATCGGGGTGTTCCCGGTTACGGTGGGTGGTCGGGGCCGAGCGATGCACGTTTCTCTCGTACACGCACGCGCGTGGGTGCGAGGCGTTGGGCTCTAACTGAACCCGAGCGAGGCGTTGGGCTCTAACTTAACCCGAGCGATTGCACTGCAGGCTACGCGTTACTGAACCTGAGCGATCGATCGATGGTTGTTAACTGAACTCGATCGAGCGATTCCTTTGCTACTGCTACTAACTGAAGCCAATCTATGCTGCCTCTGCATGAACAGTGAGCGTTGCTG
>LR738715.1:113766035-113852496 GCA_902687465.1 Secale cereale
TGAAGAGGACCCCATGGTGTTGAACATGACCCTGATCGATCGAGCCGATTGGGGCTGCATGAACAGGACCCCGTGGAGGGCTGGATGAACAGTAGACGATGGAGGGCTAGATGAACAGTAGCCCGTGGAGGGGTGGTTGAATAGGAGCCCATGGAGAGGGCTGGTTGAACAGTAGCCGGTGGAGTAGCGCGCGGTGGAGGCTGAACAGTCGCAGGTGGAGGCAGGAGGACGTCGACGGTGGATGAACAGTAGCCCATGGAGGCTGGAGATGGTCGACGATGGAGATGAATAGTATCCCGTGGAGTCCCATTTTGCAGTACACCACACCCCTCCCGATGAACAGGACCCTAATTTCGACCGTAGCATCCAACACAAATCCGTTTCCTCTGTTTTGCGGTACGCCACACCGCTCCCGATCAATAGGACCCCCGTTTCGACCATAGGAGGTCTGTTTCCTCCATTTTGCGGTATGCCACACCCCTCCTGATCGACAGGACCCCCGTTTCGACCGTAGGAGGTCCGTTTCCTTCGTTTTGCGGTACGCCAGACCCCTCCCGATGAACAGGATCCCATTTCGACCGTGGCCGGTCGAACACAAGGCCGTTTCCTCCGTTCTGCGGTACGCCAGGCCTCGTTTCCATCGGCTGTTCCGTCCAAGCCCTCTTGATGAACACGAGGACGCATTCCTGTAAGTGCATCTAGTGCCCCTTAGTGATTTTGGTGTATTGAAGACTTATTGGTTAAGGGACTAATGTATTTGTGAGTGTACACATGTCTATAAGTCTATGAGGAGTTTGATATTTACAGGGAGAGTCGACCCCTAAAAATGAAGTTCTTCAACTGAAGACTTTGGTTTTCTGAAGACTTTGAAAGTGAAGAAATTGGTGTTACCTTGAAGACTTGGTATTCACTTGAGGAACATGAAGCGTGAAGACTTTTGTTTTCATAGTTCTTTTTCCCTTTCTTGAGTCATAGGAAACACCGTACTGTTAAAGGGGGTCGAGGAAATACTAAGGAAAAATTTCCATGTGATGCTCAACTCAAAATCCTACACCTACCAAACCCTTCGAGTGAAGCCATTGGAAATCTCATACAGTTCAGTCATATTCTTCTGTGATAGAGACGAAGTTCTTCTGGCATCTGAGGAATTTTCTCAGACTGAGGAGTTAGGAATTCGCTAGTGCGGATTAACTACATAGTGAGGAACATGATAGCCCTGAGGAATTTGATACTCAAATTTCCGACCGTTGCTGTGCTACGCGCCGGCTGTCCCAAAATATCTACCCACCTAACGGTCATATCATTAAAAGGCATTTATGTCTTATCATGTCAGGATGCTCCCCTAGGCTATAAATAGCCGCCCCTACAACCCCTAGCTCGTTGGCTGCTCCGCAAAAAACTGACACTTGTCATAAGAGCAACCCATGCTCCGAGGACTTTAAGCGAAAATCACCAAGTGAGGAAAAACCCAAAACCAAACCCAAACACCTACAAACCCAAAATTGATTGAGCATCACTGAAGAGATTGATCTTGAGTGGATCCGACGCTTGTTACCATTGAAGACTGTGCTTCTTCCAGACGGTTAGGCGTCATGGTCTAGAGCATCCAAGAGGAATTGTGGATCGCCGAGTGACCTAGTCTGTGAAGGTTTGGAAGTCACCTGAAGACTTACCACGAGTGATTGGGTGAGGTCTGTGTGACCTTAGCTCAAGGGTAATACGGTGAAGACTTGGTGTCTTGGACTGTGTGACCTTGACTGGGTGTTCGGGACTGTGTGTCCTCAGGTTTAAATACCTAGCCGCCCTAACCAGATGTACAACTGAGAAAGCAGTTGCAACTGGTCTAACAAATCATTGTCTTCGCCAAGCTTACTGGTTCTATTTCCTCAACTCTTTCATTTCCTCATATTTTTGTTGTGTGCTTGTTCATATCTGTTTGAATACTTTGACTAAAGACTTTCTCAATTTCCTTAGTTCAATTCTTCAGTCTGTTTGTCTTCATTCTGTGTTATCCTGTGATTACGCTTTATGTACTATGTGTTTGTCTTCATTTCTTCATGATGACCATGCTTGTATTCCACTATGTTTACTTCTGAGTACTTATTCCGCTGCAAGTAGTTCTTCGCTAAGGAATTTCCTCAACAGCAAATTCCTTAATGAAGAATTCATAATAATCGCCTATTCACCCCCCCCTTCTAGTCGATATAACGCACTTTCAATTGGTATCAGAGCAAGGTACTCCCTTGTTCTGTGTGATTTTGGTTTAACCGCCTGGAGTGGTAGTTATGTCGACCGCATGTATGATCAAGATCTTAGCTGGGTGTCCTACCTTCGATGGGACGGACTACCCCTACGAGAAGAACAAGATGCGAATGCATCTTGAGGCAATTGATAACAATCTCTAGTATGTTGTGGAAAATGGTGTTCCCTCTGTATGACCTTCTCTGAATGCTGCTGATGTGAAGAGATTCAAGCAACTCGATTCTCAAGCGAAGAATATCATTTGTGGCCATCTGAGCAAAGGATAGTATGGAAGAGTGAGTGCTTTGGAAACTGCAAAGCTTATCTGGGATAGGCTGTCCAAAGTCAACGAAGGAGTCTCAACACAGCGTGACTCTCGAGTTGATGTTCTTTGCAATCTCATCAACCGTTTCAAAAGACTTGACAATGAAAATGTTCAGCAAACCTTCGATCGTCTTACTGACATCTCAAATGAACTTCAAGCACTTGGTGCCACTGACATCACCAACCATGAAGTGGTGAAGAAATTGCTGAGATCGCGTGATTCCTCGTTTGATACTCTGGCTTTGATGATTCAAGAGCATGGTGATTACAAGTCACTTGATCCCACTGATATCCTCGAAAGGCTAAACACTTATGAGTTCTAGCTTGCTGAAAAGAGATATCTCTATGGTCCGATCTATGGCAGATCACGTGCCATGAAGGCCAAGGTCGTCTCTGAATCTGAAGGTGAAGATACTGGTAGTAGCCTTGGTGATCCTGAAGAACTGAGCCAGGAGCTAGCATTGCTCGTGAAGAAATTCCAAAGGTTTTCAAGACGTGGTCGCTTTGGAAAGTTCTCAAAGAGAAATGATTCCTCATCCAGTGACTACAACAAAAGGCTATGTCACAAATGCAAGAAGCCTGGTCACTACATTCAAGATTATCCTCAGTGGGAAAATGAATCCAAATAGAAGAAATACAAGGATTACAGTTCTGATGATGCAAAGAAGAAGAAGAAATCCTCAAAATCTTCATCATCAAAATCCTCAAAGTCTTCATTTCACAAGAAGAACAATTCCAAAAAGGCTCGGGCATTCATTGGCAAGGAAATGGACTCTGAAGCTAAATCTGAGTATCATGAGGAAGAGGAGGAATCTGAGGAATCCGAGTCTGGTGTGGCTAGTCTAGATCTCGCTACTGCATTCATCAGCAAGTCCATCTTCAACACTGAAGAAAGTGACTTCACCAACAAGGCTGATGAAGACAATGATTACTATGCTCCTACCTATTGCTTCATGGCAAAGGGTACCAAGGTACTCAAATATACCGCCTTTGAATCTAGTGAGGATGAATCTGATGAAAACCTTAAGCCCAGCTATTCTAAACTTGCTAAAATTGTTGTGCAACAACAAGAGGCTCTTGATAAGGTTCAAAACATGCTAGATAAAAGTGATGATATGTTGGGTGAAGAAATGGACCGATCTAAAATCTTGAATGAAAATCTTCAGAGACTTCAGTCCAAGTATGATAACCTTCAAGGTCATCATAACACTCTCTTGTCTGATCATGAGAAGCTTTCTTATGAATTTCTTCAAAGAAAGCAAGATCTTGAAAAGCTAAGAGTGAGTTATGAAGATCTTCAGAAGGAGTGCGATTCATTACTTGCTCAACAAATCAGCGCTTCTCAAGAAGAATTCATTCCTCCATGCTTGAAATGCATTGAACGTGAAACTGCAAATTCTTCACCTAAATGTTCAAATGCTTCAAATGCTACAAATTCTTCACTTGTCTCTACTATCACTAATTCCTCATCTGAGGACATTGCTAATCACTGACAATGCAGGGCTGAAGGAATTGTACATGACAGGCATGTATAAAAGCCTCAAAGGGCATCAGACTCTTTGTGATGTGCTTAAAAAGTAGATCCTCAACAGGAACCCTAGGAAAAAGGGAATTGCCTTTGAGAGGAAACTTAATGCTGATGGTTCATATTGGAAGCCTGAGTAGTACCCCAAAACCTCATGGGTTGCTGCAAAGGGACCTCCAGTTGACCTATCCAATTTATCTGGCTTTACATGTGAATCTCCTCATTCTTCTCATGAGTCATTTGACTCCAACCATAAACTATTCAGAAATCAGAATGGTGAAGTATTGGCTAGATATGTTGGAACTAACTGCAGGAATGGTCCCCCTATGAAGAAAATCTGGGTCCCTAAGAGGCACCTTGAAAATCTTCAAGTGAATGTCCTCATGACACCTCGTGTGAGGAATAGGAACCCCAGATCCAATTCTTCATATGGATCAAAATCTTCAGATGTATTTGATTCCACATATGGATCAAATTCCTCAAAAGGATCAAAGTCCTCATATGAATATCATCGTGCTAACAACTCTATTTCACAGGGAAAAGCTAAGGGCTATGAATATGAGCATTATTCTTCTTACCGTTATGTTCATAAGTCCTCGAAGAATTACTCTGCTTATTCATATGCTTATCCTAACTCCTCTTATGTGAAACGAAATGGACTGGCGTCTATGCCACCTTTTTCATATGGAGCTCGCGGAGTGATGAACTCTTTGCCACCTCTTCAGATGTGGGTGGTGAAGAAAAAGAACTAATCTCTTCTGCAGGGTCAGGTCTCCAGACGTGCTCAAACGTCTGAAGAATTTGCTGGAGACCTGAAAAATGCCTGAAAGGATGCATGCTAATCACGAAGAAATGAACTCTCATTTCTCACATTCTCATACTGCTTTATCTGTTGCATTGCATGATGAAACTGATCTGATGATTTGATGTCATATTCTTCACTAATGAAGTATATGAGTTTGTAAGCTGCACTAATTCATCTGCAGGATGATCAACCCAAAGCCACCGAGTGGGTCCTCGATAGTGGATGTACAAATCACATGACTGGTGACAAGAATCTCTTGATGGATGCTCCCTTATCACCATCTCATCTGAAGCACATCATCTTCGCTGACAAAGGCAAAAGTCAGGTATTGGGTCTAGGTAAGGTTGCGATCGCTAGGGACATGGACAAAGTCATACTTGTCGAGTCCTTAGGATACAACCTCATGTCTGTCTCAATGCTTTGTGATCTGGATATGGTTGTTGCCTTTGGCAAACATCGTTGTGATGTGATCATGGAATCTGACAACTCCATAGTCATCGAAGGCTTTAGGAGAGGAGACATGTATATTGTTGATTTCTCTACAGGACCTCAACCAGCTGTGTGTCTACTTGCAAAAGCTTTAGAAGGCTGGCTATGGCTTCGACAACTTGGTCATGCAGGCACGAGGAATTTGCACACGCTTGCGAAAAAGAAGCGTATCATTGGCATTGAGAATGTCAAATTCCTCAAGGATCACTTATGCGGTGCCTATGAAGCTGGAAAGATGACCAAGGCCAAGCATCCAGCGAAGACTATCATGACTACGACTCGACCATTTGAATTGCTTCACATGGATCTCTTCGGTCCTAATCATTATTCTACAGTTTCAAATGATGCTTCTATATATGGCTTTGTTATTGTTGATGATTACTCTCGATATACATGGGTACACATTGTTACTGTGGGTACCCCGACTCATAAGTCGTGATCACCGAATGCACCTGTACAGTGATCCCAGAGATCAATGCTCACTGAACACACAGAAGCTGAATAACAAGAGTCTTACATCCATACATACCGTATTGCACAAATTGTGACCATTATGGTCAAGTCTTGAGTATATCATTGTAGCGGAAAGCTTCATTAACAACTTGGACCCATGCCATCTTCCTTAACCCTACAGGCATTCTGACTGGGAAGCGTCCTAGCTCGCATGTTCGCCACCAAGAAACCTTCGTCATATCCTATTCTTTCATGCCTGGCCAATAAAATAACCAGTGGCAAGCCAATGAGTACTTTGAATGTACTCGCAAGGAACCCAAGTGTGATGACAAAATAAGTATGCAAGGCTCTACTGCTAAATTGGCAGTTTTGCGGAAAGCTAGTTTTTCAGATGCAAGTATGATCAACATATAACAAAGGCATGATGCGTCTGCAACAAGTATCAAGAGGTTACAGACATCAACATCAGAAAAGAGTTAATAACAACTCTTGCTCACGCTCATCGTGACTTTCTCACAATCACATCAATAGATTTACCAAACCGTGTTGTTTTCCAGAAACTTATGGACATAGTCTAAGCAGCACCACCCAACTGTCCTTGACCGTGGAAACGACTATTCGAATAGTTTTACACTCTGCAGAGGTTGCGCACTTTACCCACAAGATCCAGGAAGCTTTCGTGTCACCCACGATCCCGCAGTACCTCAAGTACTCGGGGAAGCACCCGGTCATTACCTTTCCCTAGACGACACTAACATAGGGTCCACTCGTTGGTGCACAACCCTCGTGTACAAACGATAAATCATGGGACTTGCCCTTTTCACAATGTCACGCGTACACGAAGGGACCAACGGTGTGTCCGGTGCCCTGTAGAAACAGTCATGGTCGCCTATCCAAGAACGACCCCGTCCCGGGAGTGACCTCAAGTCTCCCCCGTCACTACTGATGTGGGCACCATGCTAGTATCAGCCTAAGTAATCAATAACGCCCCGTCCCATAAGGGGTAGAGTGGTTGCACATGTTTGGTTGGGACGGTAAGCACACATAAATCTAATCCATCTCTGAAAACAACACTTTTATCAAGCCTCGGGACACTACTTCTCCACCAAGTAGTGCCCTAGTTCCTCATCGTCTCCCAGGGGCATTAGTGGCACCCACTGGGTTATTTGCAAGTATGTCAAACCACACTTGTTTCTTCCCATGCATACCCCTGACCCATTTTGCGTAGCCAACTACTATAGCATACATCTATCTACTCCCACCGGCATAACCCTCATAAGAAGGTAGGGTCATGCACAACGCAAGTACCAACGAGGAAGTAAGTGGCAAACCATCAAAGTGGTTCCACCTCATCATGATTCCGTAGCAACAACATTATGGTGCTATATGGCATGCATAAAAAGGGTTCCATAGACATGGTCAAAGGGCTGCTTGCCTTGTCCTTCCGAGTCTTCAAACCTTCTGGTCCATCTCCAAGTACTCCGTTTATTTCGTCAACCAACGATGGAAACAATCATAATAAGCAACACAACAAGGCAAAAATAAAAGTGCTCTAAAAATAGGAGTTGGACTTTTCTAGGATATCCCTGGTTATATGAAAAATATCCAGAGTGGTTTCATTGGGATTGGATTAGTGGATGCTTCAGATCATTTCAATATGTTGGAATCAAGGGGTTTATGGATTTGCAAGAAGTGTACAGAAAATATATTTTTCAAAAATGAGAAAAGGCACCCATTTAACAAATCATGTTTTTAGAAGCATCTAGGAATTGGTTTCACTAGATTTGGAGTTCAAATGAATATCCTATGATTTTGCAAAGTTGACAAATATGAAGAAATGGCTCATTATTTCGTGGGGTACAAAAAGTATTAGGAAAAATGTTCGAAAACTAAGTTTTGATATTACAAGCATCTAGGAATTTGAACCACTGCATTAGGATCAAATTTGAGCTCTCTGTGATTTTCTAAAGTTCATCACAGAAAATGGAGTAATGACATTTGATAATTATTTGTGAATAGAATGTTTCTGCAAAAATGTGCCAATGGCACCATGTGATAGAGCATGATTTATGGATCCAGAAGAAATTTGAATCACCAAGTTTGGACACTATTTGAATATTTGGGAGATTTTTCAAGTTGTCTGGTAAAAGAAAAAGGAAAGAGATTTAGGATTTACCTAAGGCATGCACAGGGCACAGGATAGCCACTGGGCCGGCCCAGAGGCTCAGCTCGCGGCGCTCGGCCGACGTCGAAAGCGGTTTCCCGCTAGTACGCCTTCGTGCGGGAGAGACGGGCTCGCCTGACGCCGTTTCCACTTAAACGGGCGGGGCCCTCCCGCTGGTTCACTAACGTGCGGGGCCCAACATTCAGGCCGTCGCCTACCTCCTGCTCGAATAGAGCAGAGGCTGGGGAGGCGAGGCCGAGCGGCGCCGGCGTTTCCCCCCGGCGGTCCCGGCTACCTTCGGCTATGCCCAGCAGACCGGCAGGTTCAGGGGGTCACGCCGCATCCAGAGAGGTGCGCCATGACTGCTGGGATGGTCGGACGCGAGCAGCACATCGGCCGCGGTGGACGGCGGCGATGGTGGTGTTCGGCACGGCGAGGAAAGCACGAGGAGGAGGGGTTGGAGCACGGGGTGAGTTGGCGGTGGTGATGAGAGGGTGCGGGAGTGCTCGTGGGGAAGAGAGAGAGGTCGTGGCCCAAGAATTTAAGCGGCGGCCGGCGGCACTGCTCTGGCCATATGTCAGGACCGGTTTTGGGGGTATTAAATTCCCCAAAAATGGCCCTTGTGCTCACCAGCCCCAGGATTACTGTTAGCTGATGAGTCACCACTTGATACAGAAAACCCAAGCGAAATTACAAAATATATAGTACAAGACCATTCTTGGCCTTTAAGTACAACACAAGGTTTCTAGTGGCTGATGGCGGAAGCGGTTGTGACACGTCGGCGTCTGTGGGACTCCATTTCCCACGGGAACAGCTGACCAGGTTAACTCCTATCTTCGTGAGGCTGCTATCACCGTTGCACATGTTCCGGGTAGTTGTCGCAACGCTCCTCTCCAAGCAAGAAATATGGCCAAGACAATAGCCAGGGACAAGCCAGTGAGTACTTTGAATGTACTCGCAAACATTTTTAACACGGGTGAAATAAAATCATGCTCGAAAATATTTTATGATCACGATGATATGACAGTCCATATTTCCAGTAGGTCATTTGTATAAAAATGCATATGCAATCAGGGAGTGATAATAAAGTAAATAAACGAATATGCCGCAGTAGGCCGTCTGAGCGACACCACATAAAGGGCTTATAAGGAAAATGAATAACGAGCATGCGACAGTCGGGCGTCTGCGCGACACAAACAAAAAGGGCTTATAAATAAAACAAATAACATACATGCCACAGTCGGGCGTCTGAGCGACACCACAGAAAGGGCTTATAAATAAAAGAAATAACAAACATGCCACAGTCGGGCGTCTGAGCGACACCACAGAAAGGGCTTATAAATAAAAGAAATAACAAACATGCCACAGTCGGGCGTCTGAGCGACACCACAGAAAGGGCTTATAAAGGACAGTAAATATCCAGGAGGTAGAACCGTCCCAGGGATACTCATTAATTCAATTATTATTAAGGGTTAGTCCGAAATAATCCCAACCAAAAATTAACAGTCATCATAGGTCACAGATCATGATCCACGTTCTGTTTTAGTAGTTTCTCCTCCGAAGACCGACGCTCAGACCGACACTTGACTCTTCCCAGACTGTAGTCCTAACCCAGGGACACGGCTATTCGAATATATTTAATCTCTGCAGAGGGTGTACTCTTTACCCACGAATAACGGATTCCTTTAGTTCCTTTGGACTAATTCCGTTTACGGTCTTTTAATTCGAAGACAGACCTGACCACACACACCAGCCTATCTTACCAGTGCCTGGAATCACCCACGACACCCGTTAAGCCAGACTCTAAGTGGGAAGGCTACAACCTCGACTAGCATGGGATCATAAAATTTATAATGCGCACAAAACTGGGGAAGCTACCCCCTTCGGCTCCAACCGAAACACCCATGCCCCCGGACCCGGTGGCGTGCCTACCGGATGCAGCCGGTATCTTCCACCGTGGCCTCTCTGTACGGTGTGTGATAGAACAGGGGTCGACAATTTACTGAACCGTACCCTACCTATAGCAGGGACACGTGGTAGCACGAAACAAGTATGGGGGTTACTGGGACAAGACTCGATCTATGGTCGACTCAGGAGGTTCAAGCATCACTGGTATGATTAGTATAATCAATATATTCCACAAGAACAGTCGGAATCACAGAAAGAATATGAAATTAATACATATAATCAAAACAGCACAAAAAAGTTGTCTGGAAAATTTTCTAATAAATATAAAAATAAACTAGACCAAATTTGAGGAACAGCAGAAAAAGAATCAAGTCATTTGGAGTTATGTTTAAAAAGTTAAAGCCAGTCAAAGTTTCAGTCAAACTCTGGTTTTAAAATAAAACAGAAAAGAAAACGTTTCAAACAAGAATATGCTTTCGGGTCAGGGGATACGTACTTCTGAGGTTTACGCCTTCAATTGAAACACGTGGAGGCGGGGCTGGGTCATTGACAGTGGGTCCAGGGGGCCCACTGGTCAGGTTTGACCAGTCGCCTCTCACTCCTCTTCATTTGCACGAACGGAGGCGGGATTCCGGTGATCGTCGCCGGCAAACGGAGGCTCCTCAAGGGCATTCGAGGCCAGGGATGGATCCGTCACTCCTAGGAGGTCCTCCCGGTGGTCGACTGGCCGGCGGGGACGAAGGGAGTCGCCAGCGGCGAGCTCCGCGGCGGAGGAAGCTTCGGGCAGGATTGGGGATTTGTGTTGTGGCGGGTTTTGATCGCGTTCGAGGCGTCGGGCAGCTCCGCAAGGTCGAGGGGAACGCGATGGTGGCTCTGGATGGGCGGGGGAGGCCCTGGTGGCGCCGGAGTGATCGAGATAGTGGCGGCGGCTGTGGTTGCCGGAGAAGAAGAAGACGACCTCTCTGGTCTTTCTACTGCTACGGGCGGATCAGTGAGGGAGTGTGAGAGGTTGCTTGAGGGCCTGACGAGGTCGGGGGCTCCTTATATAGGCGGGCAATGGCAGTTCCGCGGCGGCCGGGGATAAGATCGCCGGCGACCGCCATTCTGTAGCAGCAAGGGACGTGGCGGGGCTAAGGATGGCGGCAGAAGCTAGCAGACGAGCGGGTTCTGCACCAGGGCGAGCTGGCGCGCGCTCGTGGCTTGGGCGGCCCCGTCCTTGCCAGGAACCCACTCTGGCCAGCCACTAGCTGCCGCGGCCGACCTGACGATGGCGCGGTGGGGCTCTAGGGGCGGCTTGGAGCGTTCTAGTGAGTGGATGAGGCCGGGGGGTGGCTCTGCAGGCGAGCAAGGGACGGGGCGCGACACGGCGACCCGAGCGCAAACACGTGCAAAACGCACGCTCTGGGCGCGCCTAGAGCACGCATGCTACGTGCTCGGCAATATGCCAAGGCATGCTAGGGGGCTCCAATCCACAAGGGTGTTAGCAGGGTGGGGCTATAGGCTAGGGCAAATCCATGTGACATGGTGGTCTAGTCAGGTGATCAAGTTCATAACACAAACCAAAAACTAAGCCAAAACTGGTCATGCACTCCGGGTGTTTGACAAATTCCAATGGCATCTAGGCAACTCTTGGGGTGGCCAAATTCTCCAGATCAGTGTCTCCTTGGATGCGTAAGAGGGTGGTGTGGTTAGTTTATCAAAAGCAAAAACTTGTTAGTGCAAGTTTTTTGCAAAACTTCGGTTCTGGGCAGAAGGTAAATGGCATTGTTTCATGAACCAAAAACCTTCCAATGGGTCCACTCTTCTGGACTTAAGGGTTTTGCAAGATGGGCTATAAGTTGGAAAAAGCTCAAGGCCAATGGAACTAGTTAGAATTGGGCTGTAGTAGAAAGTGACATTCTGGACCAGAGAGCAAAAGAGGATGTTTTGCTCAACTTTTCCAAAGGATACCCAAGGATTTTTGCATGGAAGTGATGTAGGGGCTTCACCTGACATCCCTGAATTTTGGTGGAATTTTTGGACAATTCCATCAAAGGGTTGCAGTGCAAAAGGGACTTTAAGGCAGAAGAAAATCCCTTCAATTAAAAGAGCTTAAGGAGAAATTAATGATGCAAAAAGGACCTATGGATGGAGGGTTTGTTTCTCTTGGTTAGGGCAATAAGTCCAAACAACATACCTAGGACTTTGCACTGGGGCAAAACTCCATAATAATAAAAGAATGGAGGCTCTGAAAAACAAAGAAAGCCCAGAAAAAGAAAAGTTGAAACTCCTGGTCAAATTCTCATTACTAAAACAAGGGCAAAAGTTATGGGGGTGTTACACCATAGAGGTGGCTGGAGGGCACGGGGAGAGGGGGAGTTGGTCTGGTGGAGAGTACGGGAGAGAGATAGGGCCAAAGGAGCAGCGAGGGGCTCGGGGGGTGGCCTTTAAATGGGCGGGCGACGGTCCACCGAGGGCTCGTGCGCCGGCGAGCTTGTTGACGTCGCCACGGGTCACAGGAGCTCGCCGCGGTGTGTTTGGGGCGCTTGTGGGGTTGGTCTAGTTCGAGGGGAAAGGGTAAGGGGGAGCGGGGCGTGCCAGAAGCCCCACTCGTGTGAGCTCGCTCACTTGAGCTCGCGGTCGGCCGGTGCGCGTGCGAGGGCAGCAGAAGGAGGGAGAAGGAGGAGGGGCCGACCAGTTAGGCGTGTCCCGGGCGTCGAGGTGGTCCTGCTGGCGCGCGGGGGACAGCCGAGGCGGTCGGGGCATCGGGATGGGGGCGGCTACAGTACGCCAGAGCACTGTAGCGCGCTCCAGAGCGCGACCATTGCATGCCATGGCATGCATCTGGCGTCCCGCGCGTGGCCACTAATGTCTAGGAGGTAGAGGGAGTAGTAAAATATAGGGAGGTGGTCTTGGATGCTTTGGGGAGCCAGTAGGAGAGGAGAGGCAGAAGAAGAGGGAGAGAGGGGCTGTCCAGGGAGGTAAAATGAGGGTTTTCACCCCTCAATCATTGATCTGAGGATGGGAAGGAGTTCTTGGAGGTAGAGGGTGACTAGGAGCAGTTGTGGTAAAAACTTGAGGCAAGGGGGAGTGGTGGAAGTGGATCAAAAGGTGATTTTGGCAAAGTGCCAGAAGGAGTTTCATGATGTTTTGGGCAAGCAAATGGAGTCCAATTAACATGAGACTTAACAGGAGGAAATGGCACATACATTTAGGCCCTTCCACCAAATTTGAGCTCATTTGGGAAAAAATGCCAATGCAACTTTTGTAAACCCTAGAAATCAGCAGAAATGGATTTTCCAAGATTAAGTTAAGAAAATAATCTCTACTTGATGCACCACTTGGTTTAGTGTCATCATTTGGGGTTGTGAGCATGTCCACAAAATTTGAGGCCCCAAGTAAAAAGTTGGCAATGTAGAGTTGTTCAAATTTGGATCTGGTCAGAAAGGGTTCTGGGGCACTTAGATCAAGTTATGCTTCTCCAATACTTGTGCCATTTGGTCTAGATGCATAATTAGACCATTCTAGCATGTGCACCAAGTTTGAGAGCATTTGGACAAGTTTGGCAATGTAAAGTTGCTCAAACTTCAAAATGGACAGAAATGGTTTTGAGGGGATTAGATGATGTTTTCTTGATCTTCAAGGCATGAGGCTTTGTAAGATCATCAAATATGTCATATCTGACATGATAGAATTTCCCTGGAATTTTTAGGGAATATTTCCTTTGTAAATATTTCAAAAGCTTGAAATATCCAGAAAGGGTTTTGGAAGGATTTGTCCAATATTTTGAACATGACCATGTGTTGAAACTCTTATATATGGACAATATATGTCCTATGAGTTTCCCTGAATTTTGGCAAATATTTTTGAAATAGTAAAATAATTTTTACCTATTAAAGACCATTTCTAGTCTAAAGAAAAAGCATTTAAATAAAATATAAAAATAACTTTTAAAATTATAATTTTGTGGTTTATGGGAGTCCTATACCTAATAGGATTCAAATATACTTTTTGAAAGATTTTTCACACCCTAAATAAGGTACTTGCAGTACAAACCTCAATTCAGGTTCTTTTGGAAAACTAATTTTATAAAATACTATTTGGCTAAAATATTTTTATAAGAAATACTATACTGGTCTATACACATTGCATGATCATTGGGAAAAGGTTTTGGATCAAGGAGATGGAGTATAAGAGTTGGAGGATTTATTTGATTTTTAGAGCACTAGCAAACAGCAGACAAAAATCAAATCAAGCAAAGTCCAAAACACTCAAAAGTTTTTGTCAAACCACATTTTTAGCATGACTATTAGCTTAAGTGTTGTGGCATGAAAATCAGGGTGTGACAGACCTACCCCCCTTACAAGAATCTCATCCCCGAGATTCCCAGACTAGGCGTGGAAAGGAATACGGAGTCTTGGATACGGGGTAGTCTTCACTTCATCTTGTTGGTTCTGCTTCCGAGTGGTGCTCTCTGGAACCTTGAGATACTTGGTGGTGTGGCTTCTCGCTTGCTGCCCTTTTGATGTAGGTTGCTGAGGGGTCTCTTGCATAGGTTAGGTTGAGCTAGACGTCAAGGGCTCGGTGATCGATGTCCTTGCAGGGACCGGGCTAGTTAGGAAGTAAGAAGTACTTCCAGAGTGGTGACCCGTGGAATATTTGGTGTACGGTGGGTATCTCAGGTGGTAAATCTAGCTGGTAGCCATCTACTATTTGTCTTGCAGTGGTCTTGAAGAAAGTCGACAAATCTTGGTGTGAGCGTCCCTTCGACATGGAAATGCTTGGTTCCTTCGAGAGGAGTGGTTTGCAGATACGCCCGGTCTTGGACGCAGAAGTTTACTTCTTGATGACGGTGGTCGGTGTAGTTCTTCCTTCTTGACATGGCGATCTTCAAATGTCTTCTATCCAGCTATCCGTCTCTTCTTTTGTCTCCGGGCAAACAAGTAGGCCATCAAATAATGATGTTACCCAACTTGTCTAAATACTCCATGAGGTCTATCGGGTACGCTAGGTAGGCTGGGGTATTGGTGGTGGTCTCCGTTGAACGTTGGCAATGGTCTTCTTGACTTAGAGCCAAGGCCCATGGTCATGATTTGACCATGTTGTGGCTTGGTGGGGCTTAAGGGTTTCAAGGATTCTAGTGTGTGAGTGAACGTTTATTATCTTATCCTTGAGCACGGTTTCTGAGATGCCAATAGCTCTATCCAAACAAATAACCTTATACCACAAGCATCCTCTCGTATAGACCAACTTCAATCACCACTCATGCCATACGTATCCTCACGTCTCCCAAAAGGAGGTCTAACAAAATTATACTTGTCTACAATCCCCAAATACATATGTATGTCTACCAATAAAATCCATGGGTAGATCATACATGCGGCTAAACTTGAATTAAACACCACAATCCAAGCACTCAACCTATTCTTGCAAGGTTCAAGATAATGCATCCCTATTCTAAGGAAACACGTCATATGCCACTCCAAGATTTTGTTTCCTTCCTATAGATCAACTCCAACAGCGCGTTAACTTCCATCAACCACCACATAATCCAACAATTCTACATATCTGATGTCTACGGTGTTCCACAAGATCTCAAGTCCCTATAATACCCAAATACTTGGAAGGGCTATGCATTATTATAGTAAGTCCACCAAATTCCCACCATCATGGTCAAGTAAACTCGAAGGTCATGATTATATAGATCCCTAAATCAACTTCGACAAATAATCCAATCTCCTAGTTTATTGTCCATCGAGAAACATGGAATCACGATCAGGATCATCAGTCTAAACCCAATTTACTCCGAACCATGTAGACATACTTAGCATCTATACCCAACCAAAATCACCTACATAAATCCAAATCTCATGTCCGCCGAGAATTCCTACATTTCCCCCAAGTCATCTCAAAATGTCAACTATTTCCAATCAATATCCTCCGATGAAGTCAAAACCTTATACTTCCAAGAATTTTATCTTGCAATCACAATTGCCCTGCAAGTCCAAGTTACTCCAGGGTGGTGATAGTCACGCTACTCTATTAATCATGATCCCTCCAACATGAAAACCTCACAATCCATCAAGGCCTTAGATAATTCCTCGAAGCCACTGATATAAAGTCACCAAATCATCTGTCCTATATCCTCAAATTGGTCTATCTATGGCATCATCGGTTCTTGTGCTATATTAGGACGAAAATGTGCTCACTTACTGTGTCCACTAGTTCCATTACGAACCCAGTGTTGTGCAAGGTTGTAGAGGTTTAACTGGTTTTCTTATAATTCTATGGGTTAGGCACATGGATAAGGGTTCGTGCTAGAGTATCTCGTGAAGTCTCAAAGGGTCTAGGAATGGGTTTTTAGTCTGGAGGGTCAAACATAACTTCACGGGGTTGCACCTAGTCGTGGAGGTTGTAGCAGAAGTCTTCATTGCTAGTTGAGTTGGAATCCTTGGTACTCTTGTCTTGCTGGTCTTCAGTTGAGGAGAGAGAAGAGAGGGAAACGTAGCATAGAGGAGGGGAATGCCTAAAGGGGGTTCTATAGTGCAAGTGCAAACAAACAGGTGCAAAAAGAGCGAAACAAAAGAAACAAGGTAAGGAAGATGATATAGTCGTGTACTTGTTGCCTAGGGCAACAGTGCGACTTATATCAAAACACAAACAATATAAACAAGCAAAACACAATCATGGTTCTATTCGAACCATCACACGGACTCGACTGCACATAGGGGGTACATGACTCATCCTACCTTAGGGGTTCTCGGACTCAGAAGTCGTGACTTGTGCCTCGTGCAGTCTTCTGAGTTTTCCTCAGGTGTTGCTATGTCCCTTGTAGTTTTTTGAACGTCCCGAGTTGAGCTTGAAGAATCTTCAACAACTTCTCGCCTGAGTAGGTGATTTGGTGAAGGTGTCTCATCGTAGCTGGCGTTGACTTGGTCTTCTCTTGTCTCTTTAATCACGACAATCCCTTGTGCCTTCTGGGGCGTCGAGGGTATCAGGTAGGCAATCCTTGTGAAATGACAATAACAAGGCATAATAGAGGTCCAACATGCCGGTTTCGTTGGTGACAACATCGACACCAAGAGCGGGGGACGAAGAGATCCATTTTCCTGCTCACTATAGTGAGGCGGACCAAAATGGCAAGGTTCTCATCCACGGGTCGTTGCCGATACAACAACGGTAGTGACATGATTACTCTATTAGCGATGTATATCATGATTTTGCACAACTCATGCCATGGTCATCGTAGGCTAAGGTTGCACCATCTTGGGGCAGTGTCGAGGATGTCACCATCTTCTGGGTCTTCATGTCTTCATTCCTCGAGGATGTATCTTTTGTTGGCATCATCTTGTTGTGGTGTCGCCAATCTTGTGTTCAGAAGATGTGGGTGAGTGTTTTGCAAGGTGTACTCCTTCCGGATTATCCACGAGGATTGCAAGGAAATCCAGTGGTCTGGGGCATAAGGGTTCTAGCGACCAAAGTTTTGAAGGGGAAGAGATCAAGTATAGGCTAGTTTTCGAAAAACTGAGAAGGGAAGAGAAGTATATATAGTTTTGAAACTAGTTATAGTTTTGGAAATAGTTTTACCCTACTAACGACCGTGCTAACTAAGGCTTCCTACAGTCAGGATGGCTCTGATACCAGCTCTGTGGGGACCCCGACTCATAAGTCATGATCACCGAATGCACGTGTACAGTGATCCTAGAGATCAATGCTCATTGAACACACAGAAGCTGAATAACAAGAGTCTTACATCCATACATACCGTATCGCACAAATTGTGACCATTATGGTCAAGTCTTGAGTATATCATTGCAGCGGAAAGCTTCATTAACAACTTGGACCCATGCCATCTGCCTTAACCCTACATGCATTCTGATTGGGAAGCGTCCTAGCTCGCATGTTCGCCACCAAGAAACCTTCATCATATCATGTTCTTTCATGCCTGGCCAATAAAATAACCAGTGGCAAGCCAATGAGTACTTTGAATGTACTCGCAAGCAACCCAAGTGTGATGACAAAATAAGTATGCAAGCCTCTACTGCTAAATTGGCAGTTTTGCGGAAAGCTAGTTTTTCATATGCAAGTATGATCAACATATAACAAAGGCATGCATGCGTCTGCAACAAGTATCAGGAGGTTACAGACATCAACATCAGAAAAGAGTTAAGAACAACTCTTGCTCACGCTCATCGTGACTTTCTCACAATCACATCAACAGATTTACCAAACCGTGTTGTTTTCCAAAAACTTATGGACATAGTCTAAGCAGCAGCACCCAACTGTCCTTGACCGTTGACACGGCTATTCGAATAGTTTTACACTCTGCAGAGGTTGCGCACTTTACCCACAAGATCCGGGAAGCTTTCATGTCACCCACAATTCCGCAGTACCTCAAGTACTCGGGGGAAGCACCCGATCATTACCTTTCCCTAGACGACACTAACATAGGGTCCACTCGTTGGTGCACAGCCGTCGTGTACAAACGATAAATCATGGGACTTGCCCTTTTCACAATGTCACACGTACACGAAGGGACCAACGGTGTGTACGGTGCCCTATAAAACAGTCATGGTCACCTATCCAAGCGCGACCCCGTCCCGGGAGTGACCTCAAGTCTCCCCCGTCACTAGTGATGTGGGCACCATGCTAGTATCAGCCTAAGTAATCAATAACGCCCCATCCCATAAGGGGTAAAGTGGTTTGAACATGTTTGGTTGGGACGGTAATCACACATAAATCTAATCCATCTCTGTAAACAACACTTTCATCAAGCCTCGGTACACTACTTCTCCACCAAGTAGTGCCCTAGTTCCTCATCGTCTCCCAGGGGCATTAGTGGCACCCACTAGGTTATTTGCGAGTATGTCAAACCACACTTGTTTCTTCCCATGCATACCCCTGACCCATTTTGCGTAGCCAACTACTATAGCATACATCTATCTACTCCCATCGGCATAACCCTCATAAGAAGGTAGGGTCATGCACAATGCAAGTACCAACGAGGAAGTACATTGGCAAACCATCAAAGTAGTTCCACCTCATCATGATTCCATAGCAACAACATTATGGTGCTATATGACATGCATAAAAAGGGTTCCATAGACATGGTCAAAGGGGTGCTTGCCTTGTCCTTCCGAGTCTTCAAACCTTATGTTCCATCTCCAAGTACTCCGTTTATTTCGTCAACTAACGATGGAAACAATCATAATAAGCAACACAACAAGGCAAAAATAAAAGTGCTCTAAAAATAGGAGTTGGACTTTTCTAGGATATCCTTGGTTATATGAAAAATATCCAGAGTGGTTTCATTGGGATTGGATTAGTGGATGCTTCAGATCATTTCAATATGTTGTAATCAAGGGGTTTATGGATTTGCAAGAAGTGTACAGAAATATATTTTTGAAAAATGAGCAAAGGCACCCATTTAACAAATCATGATTTTAGAAGCATCTAGGAGTTGGTTTCACTGGATTTGGTGTTCAAATGAATATCCTAGGATTTTGCAAAGTTGACAAATATGAAGAAATGGCTCATTATTTCGTGGAGTACAAAAATTATTAGGAAAAATGTTCCAAAACTAAGTTTTGATATTACAAGCATCTAGGAATTTGAACCATTGCATTTGGATCAAATTTGAGCTCTCTGTGATTTTCTAAAGTTCATCACAGAAAATGGAATAATGACATTTGATAATTATTTGTGAATAGAATGTTTCTGCAAAAATGTGCCAATGGCACCATGTGATAGAGCATGATTTATGGAGCCGGAAGAAATTTGAATCACCAAGTTTGGACACCATTTGAATATTTGGGAGATTTTTGAAGTTGTCTGGTAAAAGAAAATGGAAAGAGATTTAGGATTTGCCTAAGGCTTGCACATGGCGCAGGATAGCCACTGGGCCGGCCCAGAGGCACATCCTCGCGGCGCTCGGGCGACGTCGAAAGCGGTTTCCCGCTAGTACGCCTTCGTGCGGGAGAGACGGGCTCGCCTGACGCCGTTTCCACTTAAACGGGTGGGGGCCTCCCGCTGGTTCACTCACGCACGGCGCCCAACACTCAGGCCGTTGCCTACCTCCTGCTCGAACAGAGCAGAGGCAGGGGAGGCGAGGCCGAGCGGCGCCGGCGTATCCCCCCGACGGTCCCGGCTACGTCCGGCTATGCCCAGCACACCGGCGTAGATGAAGCATTTTTGCAGCCTGAATGGATTCAAGCTATGCAAGAAGAATTACATCAGTTCGAGCTCAACAACATCTAGGAACTGGTGAAACGTCCAGATCCTCGCAAGCATAATATCATCGGCACATTTTGGATCTACCGCAACAATCAAGATGAAAACGGCCTTGTGGTAAGGAATAAGGCACGGCTTGTAGCTCAAGGCTACACACAGGTTGAAGGAATTGATTTCGATGAAACTTTTGCACCTATTGCTAGACTTGAGGCTATTCACATATTACTTGCTTATGCTAACCATCATGATATCATTCTCTATCAAATGGATGTGAAAAGTGCATTCCTCAATGGTAAGCTTGAGGAAGAAGTATATGTTGCTCAACCCCCAGGTTTTAAAGATCCAAAGTGTCGGGGGAAACTGTCCTCCCACGAACACCTATGGGACCGGAGCCCCTTCTATGTTGCGGTAAAGGGAGCGGAGGGAGCATGAAGAGCAGATCGAGGGGCGCACGCGGGCAGTTTACCCAGGTTCGGGCCGCGCGGACGCGTAAAACCCTACTCCTGTCTTAGTTGTATTGAGCTCGGGAGCTTGAAGAGCTACAGTACTAGCTACGCCGAGCGAGAGAGTTGCTTAGGTTCCGAACCCCCTCTACGTTGTGCATGGGCCTCCTTTTATAGCTCAAGGGGTCACCGACAGGTGTCAACGTAGAGGAGGGCAAAAATGTAAATTTGGTGGTAGTTGTAACAGTGCGGGAATAGTGCGTGAACAGTGGATGAACAGTGGTCTTCACCTAACTTTGATAGTGGGGGACAAGCGCATTAAATGCCCGTCACCGTCGACCCCAAAAGTGTCCGTCCATGCTTCTCCGTTCGACACGGCGGTAGCCTCGTCACCGTGGCTTGCCACCGTGTGCCCCAGGCTGCACAGCCTTCCGCCACGCGTCCCTGGAAGGGCCCCAGGGCGACGCGTGGGCAGATGAGCTGGAGCGCGGGCACACAACATAAATTTCCCCCGGCAAGCACCTTGCCGGCGCCGTGAACTTGCCGGGCCCGGAAGCTTGTCGCTCTCCGGGTCCTGCCGGTCTTGAGGTGTGCATTCCTTGGCCTTCCTGGCAAGCTCCTCTTGCCAGGGTCTTGTGCTACCGTGATAATCTTGAGCCTGGCGCGGCCTTCCCGGCAAGCTCCTCTTGCCGGGGCCTTGATCTTCTGACTTGTACACTTTGTTCTTGAATGGCTTTATAGGGGCCAGAAAGGTTTCCGGCGAGCACGTGGTAAACCCTGCCGCGGGAAGCTGCTACTGCCCGTGCACAAGTTGGGGTACTAAGGTACCCCTATCTTAGTACACCGACAGGAGCCCCCGGGCCTGGGCCACACACGGTGCCGAGCGCTGTTGGGCCAGGCCCAAAACAGTGCACGGGCACGCGCGGCCCACGGCAAGCGGTATCCTCTTCCGCATCCGCCGCATCCCTCCCTAACGGCACGCGTCGATTGCGGCGTCGTGGGAGAGATCGTGGCCTGTTCTTTAATGGGAAATGTGGAGCGTCCCCCACTTCCCCCTTAAAAGCAGAGGAAGCAGGGGCAGTTCCCTCCTTCGTCTTCATTGCGTCTTAACTTTCCAGAAACCCCCGCTGCTTCTTGCCTCCACTCTTCCTCCGCCGTCTTCCGCATCCGCGGCGCTGTCGAGCTCCTCGCCTCTGCCCTCGCCGCCCCCGCCATGGCTCCGAAGAGCGACAAGGCGAAAGCGGACAAGGCCAAGAAGGAGAAGTCCGAGCAGGCGGCGAAGCTGGCCGCCCTGCGGAAGAGGAGCGTGGTCTTCGCGCCGAGGCTTGGCGCGAAGGAGCTGCGGAACAAATATTATCTGTTCTGGTCAGGGGAGACCAAAGCTCATCCCCGCACCAGAGCCTTCCCCGCCGTCGCCAAAGATATGTTCCCCGGCGGGTACTTCTTCTTCGCTGCTTTTTTCCACTGTGGATTGTGCCTTCCGTTCTCGGAGTTCTTTTGTGATATTATGAACACATATGTCCTCCACCTCCTAGACTTTACTCCCAACGCCATCCTTACGATGGCTGTTTTCGTACACTTGTGCGAAAACTATGTTGGGATCCATCCGAACGTAGCCCTTTTCCGCCATTTCTTTATGCCTAGAGTAGAGGCTGGCGCTCCCCTTTCCGGCGGCATCTCCTGGATCTTCCGGCTGAACAAGAAGGATTCATACCTGAAGGGAGAACTCCGCGGCAAGTGGGAAGAATGGCGTGCAGATTGGTGTTGGGTAGTGGAGGATAAGCCGGAGCCCTTCACCGCGCCGCGCACAACTGCTATAGTGCGCGGCAGGGATTGGAGCGAATTGGCCCCGGAGGACAACAAGCTCAGCATTGCCCTCATTAGGATTATTCGCCTCCGGGTCGCCAATCTGACTATCGGAGAGGTTGGGGCAGATTTCCTCCGCCGCCGCATCGCCCCTTTACAAGAAAGGAAAAGGCCCGCCTGGGAATTCGGCAATGCGGCGGATATCATGAGGTTGCGCCCTGGATTGAACTTCAATTTCACTGCTTTGGAGCTGAAGGGGATGGTCCGAGAGCTCTTCAAGCATGACCTGGCCCATCCGGAATGGTTCAGACCGGCCCGGGGAGTGGTGCCGCTGTGCAACAGCACCGCCCGGGATTCCTTGCGTGCGATGATGCCAGCGTGCGACTCCCACGGCGTCGTCCCTACCTGGATCGAGCCTCCGCCGGATACTGTGCTGAGCTTTTTCGACAACCTGGTCAAGACGCCCAAGAACACCGAGGAGAACAGGGGCCTCACCCGGGCCACTACGGCTCGGGATATAGCCTACATCGCTTCCAGGATGGAGGAGGCCGCCGCAGCCGCAGCGGCGGGAGATTTTGGATACACCGTGGACGAGGCGTAGGCCGCGGACGAGGCGAACCGAGCAGAGGAGGCGGAAATCCTCAGGCTGCTCAAGCTTCCGCCCGACGAGTTTGCCGGGGTGCCTTCTCTGAAGTTTGCTGGGATAGCCGGGGTTGCCGGGGTGAGCGAGGCCGCCGGAGGGAGCGAGGTCGCCGGAGGGAGCGAGGCCGCAGGGCATGGTGCTGGTCCCAGCGGGCCTGGCGGGGAGGAGGAGGAGGACGTCGAGGCTGATGAAGACACCGGTGGATCTCTGGGACTTGACGACGATGCCTCCTCGTCCTCAGAGAACTCCCCGCCTCCGGCAAGTCCTACGCAACCACCGAGGAAGCGCCTCCGCAAGGCGGCTACAGCGACGAGGCCGCAGACGCCTCGACAGCAGCCTGCGCGCCGGGCGACGCGCGCCACCAGGGCGAGCAAGGTCGTGGAGGAGGCGCCCCGCGCGCCAGCGCCAAGTGGAGGGGGATCCTCCCGGAGCGGAACGGCCGCTCCTCCTGCTCCTCGGGCCTTGGCGTCAACGGAGGCTGGGTCTTCGCAGCCCACAGCCCCGGAGACCGCCAAGCGCCCGAGGGAGCCTTCTCCTCCCGCTCCTCGCGCGGGAGCATCTCAGGTGGAGTTCGACTTCTCCGCCCTCAGCTCCGACGACGAGGAAGAGGAGTAAGTACTTGCAACTTGTAATTTCTTTGACTTTGTCTTGATCTTCCTTGATGATTATGATCTTGTTATTGTTTTGCTTTCAGGACCCTGGCACAGCGGATGGCGAAGAGGGCCAAGATCCCTGTGGTTGAGGTTGAAGACGACTCGCCCGCCGCGGCGACCGGAGACGCGCCAGCGGCAAACTTGTCGGATCAACCCGCTGCTCCGAGGAGCAGCCCCCAGCGTAAGTCTAGTAGTTATTCTTTTCTGTTGGTCGGGCGCGCTTGAGGTAGTTGCCTGTACCGATACTTTGTTGTCTTGTTTGTCTTGTGCAGAACTGGAGCCGCAGCCGCAGGAGCGCCCGGAGACTGCCCCGAACGAGCTACTTGCTCCACCATCCCCGCCAAGGGCGAATTCCCCGGCGAGGGAGAACGCTCCGCCAAGGACGGGCACCCCGCCAAGGGTGAGCAGCCCGACAAGGGTGAGCACCCCGCCAAGGGAGGGCGCGGGCGGCCCTCCGCCAGCAGGGGCCACTGCTCCGCCGCCAAGGGAGAACTCCTCGGCGAGGGAGCCTTTCGTCGAAGAAGTCCGCGAAGGTGAGTTTTGTAGCTTCTTCTTCTTGGACTTGTCTTTTTGGATATTTGCTTGACTCTTTCTTTCCTTTTTCTTCTGCTAGATCCTCCTACACCGGAGCGGATGGAGACGGAGACCGCCGGCGAGGAGGGCGTGCACGGCGACAGCGGCAACGCCACTGCCACTGAAGGCATGGCTGGAGCCGACGAGCCTGCCGCTGAGGAGACCGCCCCGACCGCAGACGCCGCGGCTGGAGAGGGGACCGGCGACCACACTGCTAGTCCGGAGGCAGCAGGAGCGTCAAGCGCTGCACCGGCCGCCGACCCCTCCGCCTCCACGGAGCGGTCGGGCATCTATCTTGAGGCCCCCAATGGGGTCCTCATACAAGTCCCGTGGGCGTCCTCGTCGCGAGCCCCCGTGGAGGGAGAGACCTACGATGGAGAGGTCCTCGCCTCCGCGGGGTTGAAGGTTGTTGAAGCGCTTGGCGGGAGTGATGAGCCCGAAGAGGAGAAGCTTCTTCGCCAGCTCCTGGCCCTGTACCGGGCCAGGCAGGCGAAACTGGAGTCCCGGGAAGCTCTCACCGCCAAGGCTGGAGCTGATTTGGAGAAGCGCGCCGCGGAGCTCCGCGCCGCCAACCAGGCAGCCCTCCGCAACTTGGCGGAGGAGTGGGAAGAGCTTGCCGGGGAGCAGCAAGCCTTCCTCCTGGAGAAGGCTAAGGCAGAAGAGCGGTAGCGGCTGGCCGCTGAGGAGTTGTCTCGGCGGGAGGGGGCGCTCAACCAGCGGAAGGCTGAGCTCGACGCCCATGACGACGAACTCACCGCCCGGGAGCAGGCCATTGGCGGGGCCCTGAAGGAGGCAAAGGATGCCGCAGCCGCCGCGGAAACCGCCAAGAGGGACCTGGAGCTTAAGGTGGATCAGCTGGAGCGGTACCTGAAGGCAAGCGAGGACAGAGTCATCGTGCTCAATGTGGAGCGGGAAAAAGATGCCCACACCAACTCTGACTTGCAGGTACGTCTCTCCAAGAAAGGCGATGAGCTCACTGCCGCCAAGGAATCAATTGCTGACTTAGAGTTGAAGGTCTCCACTCTGACTGATTCGCTCGACGCCGCCCGGGACCGCGAGACGAAGCTGAAGGACGAGCTCCGCAAGGAGCGGAACTTGGTGGAGAGCGCCGCCGTCTCAGCGAACAACTTCAGCCGGGCGGTGGAGCAATGGACCGACGAGCTGGTCACCTCCGCTGCCAGCATTGACAAGGAGATGATGGCGCTGAGGGCGGAGCACCTCGTGTACTCTCCCAACGAGGACCTCCCCCACAGCGCCAAGTTAAGTCTCTTCTTCAGGGGAATCGCGCCGGCGCTTGCACGGCTGCGGGAGAAGCTCCCCGCGCAGCTGGCCGACGAGTCGCGTCGGCTCTGCGCGGGCACCTTGGAGCGCGTCTTGACGAAGATCGTCTACCGCAACCCCGGCATCAACCTCGTCAACGTCCTCCGCACCTTGCCGGACGACGCAGATCAGGAGGCGTTGAAGGCGCAGGTCGCCCACATCGTTGCCAAGGTGAACAAGGTCACGAGGCGTGAAGGCGACCGCGTAGATTTGGCTTCTTCCTTTCTGTTTCCTTTGCTGCTGCAAAGTATGTTATGGACATGAATCAATTAGTTATTGTGGCAAGTTATCTTTTTAATATACAATCTTATTTTGATCAATCAATGCGGTGTTATCTCCCTTGCTTTTGGTCCTCCACTTTGTATGCTTTTTGCCCTACGCTTTTAGGAAACTTGCCGGCAAGGGGCCCTCGCCGCGAGCGCTGAGTGCTGGACTCTTAGCAGCCTGCTGGCAAAGGCCTTACCGGCAAGAAACCTTGCCGCACCTAGTCGCAGCGCACTTAGCTTGCTGAGCGAACTCGAAAACGAAATAAGGGCGCGACACTTGTCGCAGCTCACTTAAGCCGTTGAGCGTGCTCGAAAACAAAGTAAGGGTGCGGCTAGCCACGGGTAGGTTCCTCTGTGCACAGGTTTTCCATACAAAGTGTGGTTGTTCAAGGAAGACAACTAAAAATTTAAAAATTTGAACTGCTCAAACTTTGGTGACTTAGCTTTCATATATTGTTTGCTCCCCGACAAGGCTTCTCTTTCTTGAACAGCACTTGGTTCATACCTCCATCTCCTTCCCCCCGGCAAACTTGTGCGCGAGGAATATTCCTTCTGCTTAAGAGGGAAAGAAAAAAAGGAGGAAAAACAAGTATAGGGCCTCACGGCTTGCTAGTGCTTACCGGGGACGTGCATTGCACAAGGTGTCAGATAATGCATGCAAATAACAAAGAAAAGCATGGAAATGACAAGTAGTGCGAGGCACAAAAGCTTTACTGATACACGGGATCTGCGCCCGGCTTTGTACAAAGGTTTACATGCAACAGCGGCAAGACTTGTACAAAAGGTGGTTGCCGGAGCAGATCACGGCAACCGCGCCTTATGGGTGAAACTTGCGAAGATGCTCTATGTTCCAGGAGTTGCTCACCGGTAAGCCTTCTTCGGTCTCAAGGCGGACAGCGCCGGGCCTTGTGATTTGTCTCACCCGATAGGGGCCTTCCCACTTCGGCGTCAACTTGTTGGAATTCTTGGCGGACTGAACACGCCGAAGAACAAGGTCGCCTTCCTCGAGACTCCTGGCCTTGACCTTGCGGCTATGATAGCGACGCAAGGCTTGCTGGTATCGAGCAGCTCGTACAGCAGCCTGGAGACGTTCCTCCTCGAGGAGCAATGCATCATCTTGTCGCAGTTGCTCTTGCTCGAACTCATCATAAGCGAGCACTCGAGGAGATCCGTATACGACTTCCGTGGGGAGAACTGCCTCTGCTCCATAGACAAGAGCAAAGGGTGTCTGTTCGGTGGCTCGACTTGGTGTCGTCCTGATTGACCAAAGAGCTGCCGGTAACTCCTCTATCCAGTTTCTTCCGCACTTGCGCAGCCTGTCGAAGGTTCTTGTCTTGAGTCCGCGCAGCACTTCAGCATTGGCCCTCTCCGCTTGACCATTGCTCCTCGGGTGAGCAACAGAAGCGAAACAGACCTTGGCGCCAAGGTCTTGGACGTACTGCATGAAGGTGCGACTTGTAAACTGTGTGCCGTTGTCGGTGATGATCCTGTTAGGGATTCCGAAACGACAAACAATTGACCTGAAGAACCTGACCGCTGATTGTGCTGTCACCTTTCTCACAGGTTCCACTTCTGGCCACTTTGTGAACTTGTCGATCGCAACGTACAAGTACTCAAAGCCCCCGACTGCGCGGGGAAAGGGGCCGAGGATATCGAGCCCCCAGACCGAGAAGGGCCAGGACAAAGGGAACGTCTGGAGAGCTTGAGCTGGCTGGTGAATTTGCTTGGCATGGAACTGGCACGCTTCACACTTGGTTACTTGTGCAGTTGCATCTTGGAGGGCTTCTGGCCAGAAGAACCCTTGCCGGAACGCTTTCCCGGCAAGTGCCCTTGCGCCAATGTGGTGGCCACATATGCCTCCATGTATCTCTGTCAACAGCTTTTGTCCATCTTCTCTGGAAATACACTTCAACCTGACACCATTGAGTCTTCTTCTGTACAGTTCATTGTCAACGAACTGGTACATACTTGACTGCCTGGTTATTTTCTCTATCTCTTCTGGGTCGTCGGGAAGTTCTCCAGTTTGCAGAAAACAGACGATTGGCTGTGCCCATGCTGGAGCCTGAGGCTCAACAACAAGGACTAAAGGCACGAGGGCTGCTGCGGGAACCTCAGCTTCTACGGCAAGAACCCGCGGTTCTGCCGGAGCTGATGGTCCCCCGGCAAGCCTGCCGGGGCGAGGCTTGTCGGGAACGCTTGCTTCAACTGGACAGACCCTTGGATCTGCAGGAGCAAACTGTTCCTCAGCATCTTGGCTGCTGATCTTGGGGACCTTGGCGGCGGCTTCGGGAAGATCCGCCGGCAAGTAGTCGCCGGAAACCAACTTCCTCTTCTTACTTTGCCCAACTGATGGTGTAACGGATGGCTGAGTTAGCTTGAGCAGGAAGGTCCCTGGTTCCACAGGTAACTTCATTGCAGCACACTTTGAGAGGCCATCTGCAATATCATTCTGAGCTCTTGGGACGTGCTCCATTTGCAGACCTTCAAAGTGTTCTTCAAGCTTCCTCACTTCATCAACATAAGCTTCCATCAAAGGGCTCTGATAACTCTTGTTCACTTGTCGGACCACCAACTGTGAATCTCCCAGCACAATCAACCTCTTGATCCCAAGTTCGGCCGCAATTCTGAGGCCGGTAAGCAAACCTTCATACTCAGCAGTATTGTTTGTTGCTTGCTCCCTGGGAAAGTGCATCTGGACAACATACTTGAGGTGCTCTCCGGTGGGCGCTATGAGTACCACGCCGGCACCGGCGCCTTGCAGCGAGAAGGCACCATCAAAGTACATTACCCACTCGCTGCTCGTTTCTTGGACGGGGATGCTTGTCTCTGGGACTTCTTCATCGGGCGTTGGGGTCCATTCGCTATGAATTCCGCCAAAGCTCTGCTCTGTATGGTTGAAGTACTCTCGAACTTGAGACCAAAGCTTGACAGCTCTAGTGCCCACTCGACGATCCTGCCTGTTGCTTCGGGATTCTGCAATATCCTCTTCAACGGAAAGCGAGTGACCACCGTTATCTCGTGTGCTTGGAAGTAATGGCGCAGCTTCCTTGAGGCCATGAGGAGGCCGAAAAGCAACTTCTGCACCCCAGAGTATCTTGATCTAGCCCCCTGCAGAAGGGAACTCACAAAATACACCGGGCGCTGTACCATCTTCCTTCGCACTTCTCCTTGTTCTTGCGCAGACTTGTCCTTGTCGGAGCCAGAGCTTGTCGGGGAAGCCCCCTGCTTGTCGCTGGATTCGCTTGCCAGTGGTGTAGATTCCTCATCCGCCTCCCTCTCCGCTACTAACGCAACACTAACCACTTGATTGGTTGCTGCTAGATACAGCAACAACTTCTCTTGTGGCCTAGGTGCGACAAGTATTGGAGTGGAAGACAGGTACCCTTTCAAGTCTTGCAGCGCTGCCTCCGCTTCCAGAGTCCATTTCATGGGACCTGCCTTCTTCAAGATTTTGAAGAAAGGCAGGGCGCGTTCTGCAGACTTTGAAATGAACCTACTGAGGGCAGCCACACAACCAGCAAGTCTCCTTATGTCCTTGACGCGCTTCGGGGCTTCAATCTTCTCGATGGCTTTTATCTTATCGGGATTGGCTTCAATCCCCCTCTGGGACACAAAGAACCCGAGAAGCTTGCCGGAGGGGACTCCGAAGACGCACTTCTCGGGGTTCAACTTGAGCTGGATCTTGCGCAGATTCTCGAAGGTTTCCTCTAAGTCTTGGATCAGGGTATCTTTGCTCTTGCTCTTGACCACTATGTCATCCATGTAAGCTTCTACATTTCTGTGAATCTGTGGCTCAAAAGCAGTGTGCACCACCCTTGCAAATGTCGAGCCTGCATTCTTCAATCCAAAGGGCATGCGTATGAAGCAATATGTGCCGCATGGAGTAATGAATGCAGTCTTCTCTTCATCTTCCTTGGCCATAAAAATCTGGTGGTACCCTGAGTATGCATCAAGGAAGGAAAGCAGCTCACATCCAGCGGTGGAGTCAACAATCTGGTCAATACGTGGCAAGGGAAATGGATCCTTCGGACATGCTTTATTCACATCAGTGAAGTCTATACAAAGTCTCCACTTCCCATTGGCCTTGCGTACGACAACTGGATTGGCCAACCACGTAGGATGGATCACGCCTCTAACTAGGCCTGCTGCTTCCAACTTCTTTATCTCTTCGGCGATGAATTCTTGGCGCTCCACGGCTTGCTTCCTGACCTTCTGCTTGACGGGCCGCACATGAGGACAAACAGCAAGCTTGTGCTCAATTACCTTCCTGGGAACGCCGGGGATGTCAGATGGTTGCCACGCAAACACATCGACATTCGCCCGCAGGAAGGCAACGAGCGCGCTTTCCTATTTGTTGTCGAGCGTAGCACTGATGGTGAAGGTACCACCAGTGCCGTCCTCCTTGGCGGACACCTTCTTGGTTGCCGGTGGAGCGGCCATCCCCTTCTTGCACTTGCCGGTGGAGCTCGATGGTGCGTCCTCGACGGCAGCGCAGCACTCCGAGGAGGTGCGTTTGCCGGAGTGGGCCCCAGAGCTCTTGCCGGACTTGGTCTTGGTCTTCCCCCCGGGAGATTCAGCGGCAAGTGTGTTGCTTTCTGCTGCGGCTGCTGCATCCCGGTATATCTTGTCGGCGCAGATAAGCGCGTCCTTCTTGTCGCCAGGGACAGAGATGACGCTTATCGGCCCTGGCATCTTGAGTACGTTGTAGGCATAGTGGGAAGCTGCCATGAACTTGGCGAGGGCAGGACGTCCAAGTATCCCATTGTATGGCAATGGGATATCGGCCACGTCGAAGGTTATCCTCTCCGTCCTGAAGTTGAGCTCCCCGCCAAAGGTCACTGGCAGAGTAATCTTCCCCTTCGGCTTGCTCCTTCCCGGGTTTATTCCTTGGAACGACCCGGTTTCTTCGAGCTCGCCGTCTGGGATCTGGAGTTTCTTGATCACAGCTGAGGAGATCAAGTTCAGGCCGGCCCCGCCGTCAACCAACATTTTGGTGACCTTGAGGTTGCGGATAGTTGGTGAGACCAACATCGGCAAGCACCCGACCGCCGTTGTGCGGTCAGGGTGATCCTCAAAATCAAAAATGATGGGCATGCTGGACCACTTCAGCAGCCTGCTGACTCAACGGGCGGCTCAGCTGCGTTTACTTCCCGCACCCACTGCTTGAGTTGGCGGTGGGAAGTGTGCAGAGAGGCGCCTCCGTCGACACACAGAACTTCTGTGGCCTTCTGGAACTCCTGCTCGCTGTTATCTCCTTCCTCCATTTCATCGTCGTCGTCTTCTTCCTCGCCTTTGTCGCGGCCCCGGGGAGGTCGATCACCTTGCCGCTGCTTGGCCTTGCCGCGGCGTCCTCCCCGGCCATTGCATGGCCGCTTCTTGCTTGGCTCTCCTCCGCCTCCTTGGGCCTTCTCCTTGTCGCGTCACTCGTACTCAGCCTTCTGCTGCTCGACGAGGTACTCAACTCACTTGCAGTTCTGAAGGTTGTGGCCCTTGGTGCGGTGGATCTTGCAGTATTGCTTGTCGGAGCCGTCCTGCTTGTCGGCTGCCGCTACAGGGGCAGGCTCCTTGCCGGAACCGCCAGCCTGTGCCTTCTTGGCGGGAGCCTCCTTGCCGGACTGCTAAACGACTAGCACCTCCTTGCTCTTCTTTCTTCTGTTGTTCCGCCGCCGGCTCTTCTTTGCCGGGGCGGCGTCCTCACTGTCGCTTCCTCCTGCGCCAGTGTCCTCTCCGGGGAGTCTCCTCCCCTCTTCGGCGCGCGCGCACTTGTCAGCCAGAGCGTAGAGCTTGCTGACATCCTGAATCTTGGTCATGGCCATCTCTTCTCTCATGCGGCGGTTACGCACATTCTGGTGGAACGCACTGATAACCGCGGCAGCGTGGACATCGGGAATGTTGTGTTGCACGCGGCTGAACCTCTGGATGTACTTGCGCAGGGATTCTCCCTCCTTCTGGGCCAAGATGTGGAGATCGCTCTCCTGGCCGTGGGGTTTGTGGCCGCCCGTGAAGGCGCCAACAAACTGGTGGCACAGATCTGCCCACGAAGAAATGGAGTTCTCCGGCAAGTGCATAAGCCAAGAACGGACGTTTGGCTTAAGCACTAGCGGGAAGTAGTTGGCTAGTATCTTCTCGTCGCGTCCCCCGGCAGCCTGCACCGCGATGGTGTATATGCTGAGGAACTCCGAGGGGTGCGTCTTGCCGTCGTACTTCTCGGGTACGTCGGGCTTGAAGTTTTTCATGCTGGGCCACTGGACTCGCCGCAGCTCACGGGTGAACGCAGGGCAACCTGCCGCGTAAGGCAAGTCGCCTGGTTCAGCGGGCGCGTACGTGTCGACAGCGGTCCCAGCGCGCTGATCCGATTGTCGCCGGGTTTCTCGTCGGCGCTCGATGCGCGTCCGAGCATCTTCTTGCCGCCGATCGTCGAGGACTTGGCGCTGGTCCCGACGGGCCCGCGGATCCGACGACGACGTAGAGTCGTCGTCGACGTTAATCCGGCGGGGTGGCGTCTTCTGCTTCCGCGGCGGGGAGTGCACGGTAGTTGCACCCCCGGCGGTCTTGTCGCCATCGGCCTTCGTCTGGTCGACTTGCCGTGGCCGCGACGTCGCCGGCTGCTGCGGCGTGTCGTTGTTGGCGAAGGCGATGAGGCTTTGGATCGTCGCCCTCCAGTCTTCGGCCTTGTCTGTCGCTGGAGGGAAGTCGAGAAGCAGTTGCACTCTTGCTAGAGCTTCTGCTGGAGAGGAGGGAAGCGGCGGCGAGCGGTGCGAGGAGCGAGATATGCTCGGACTCCTAACAGGGTTAGAAGGAGCAGTTTCTCGCCCCAGCGACCGCGCCTTGCTCGTGCCAGGACGATGGCCTTGAGCGTCCTGCGATCCTCCGGTTTGTCCTTGCCCTAGCAAGCGAATGGTACCTCCTGTACCACGGCGCTGCAGGCTTGGCACCTCCCGAGAGAGGCGTGGTGCGTCTACGGACACCGAGGCCTTGGAATTCGCCCGGTCGTCCGTCTTGTCCTTAGATTTGGTGGCGCCGTGAGTTTCCTCGCCGGCGACCACCCTTCCGCCGGCGTCTCCTTCACCAACCGTTGGTTCTGGTGGTGGTGGAACCGACGCAGACGGGCCTCCGACCTCCGAAGCCTTCTTCTTCGGAGGCATGTTGGTGTTGCTGATGAAGTTGATGAAGCTGGAGAAGTTGATGAAGAATGCGCCCGCGTGAGCGCCGGATCAGGTTCGCACAACCTCGACGCCCCCTACCTGGCGCGCCAAAGATGTCGGGGGAAACTGTCCTCCCACGAACACCTATGGGACCGGAGCCCCTTCTATGTTGCGGTAAAGGGAGCGGAGGGAGCACGAAGAGCAGATCGAGGGGCGCACGCGGGCAGTTTACCCAGGTTCGGGCCGCGCGGACGCGTAAAACCCTACTCGTGCCTTAGTTGTATTGAGCTCAGGAGCTTGAAGAGCTACAGTACTAGCTACGCCGAGCGAGAGAGTTGCTTAGGTTCCGAACCCCCTCTACGTTGTGCATGGGCCTCCTTTTATAGCTCAAGGGGTCACCGACAGGTGTCAACGTAGAGGAGGGCAAAAATGTAAATTTGGTGGTAGTTGTAATAGTGCGGGAATAGTGCGTGAACAGTGGATGAACAGTGGTCTTCACCTAACTTTGATAGTGGGGGACAAGGGCATTAAATGCCCGTCACCGTCGACCCCAAAAGTGTCCGTCCATGCTTCTCCGTTCGACACGGCGGTAGCCTTGTCACCGTGGCTTGCCATCGTGTGCCCCAGGCTGCACAGCCTTCCGCCATGCGTCCCTGGAAGGGCCCCAGGGCGATGCGTGGGCAGATGAGCTGGAGCGCGAGCACACATCATAAGTTTCCCCCGGCAAGCACCTTGCCGGGGCCGTGACCTTGCCGGGCCCGGAAGCTTGTCGCTCTCAGGGTCCTGCCGGTCTTGAGGTGTGCATTCCTTGGCCTTCCTGGCAAGCTCCTCTTGCCAGGGTCTTGTGCTAACGTGATAATCTTGAGCCTGGCGCGGCCTTCCCGGCAAGCTCCTCTTGCCGGGGCCTTGATCTTCTGACTTGTACACTTTGTTCTTGAATGGCTTTATAGGGGCCAGAAAGGTTTCCGGCGAGCACGTGGTAAACCCTGCCGCGGGAAGCTGCTACTGCCCGTGCACAAGTTGGGGTACTAAGGTACCCCTATCTTAGTACACCGACACAAAGAATCCTGAGAAAGTCTTCAAACTCAATAAGGCTCTCTATGGCCTCAAGCAGGCCCCTCGGGCTAGGTGTGATACTTTGAAGGAATTCCTCCCGAAGAAAGGCTTCAAACCCGGTTCACTTGATCCTACTCTTTTCACTAAATCTTATGATGGTGAATTTTTTGTGTGCCAAATATATGTTGATGATATTATCTTTGGTTGTACTGACCAACGCTATAGTGATGAATTTGCCTATATGATGAGTGAAGAATATCATATGTATATGATGGGAGAGTTGAAATTCCTCTTAGGTCTTCAAATTCGTCAACAACACAATAGCATATTCATATCTCAGGAGAAATACCTCAAGGATGTACTGAGGAAATTCGGTATGCACGATTGCAAAGGCGTCAAAATTCCTATGCCCACAAATGGCCATCTATGCACTGATGAAAATGGTACTGACTTCGATCATAAGGTATACCGCTCCATGATTGGTTATTTATTGTACTTATGTACATCTAGGCCAGATATAATGCTTAGTGTTTGCATGTGTGCCCGATTTCAAGCTACACCGAAGGAATCACACCATAAGGCTGTGAAACATATTCTTCGATATCTAGCTCACACACCAACACTTGTAATATGGTACCCCAAGGGCTCGACTTTTGATCTCATTGGATATTCAGACTCTGACTATGCTGGTGATCGTGTGGACCGCAAATCAACATCTGGTACATGTCATTTCCTCGGAAGATCTTTGGTCTGTTGGTCCTCGAAGAAACAGAACTGCCTATCACTATCTACCGCTGAAGCTAAGTATATTGCTGCTGGCTCTTGCTGTGCTAAATTGTTATGGATGAAGCAAACTCTCAAGGACTATGGTGTCAACGTGAAGAATGTGCCTCTCTTCCGTGACAATGAGAGTGCCATCAAGATTGCTCACAAACTAGTTCAGCACTCGAAGACAAAGCACATTCAGATTCGTCATCATTTTCTTTGTGATCATGTGTTGAAGGGCGACATTTCTATTGAACATGTGAAGACTGAAGAACAGCTAGCCGATATCTTCACAAAGCCCTTGGATGAGAAGAGATTTAGCAAGTTCCGGTGTGAGCTAAATAACTTAGAATCTTCGAATGTTCTTTGAATTGGACACTCATCCTAACACTTATGCAAAATTGATGACTTAGATGTGCAACACATGAAGAAATTGTTTTTCTTCAATCAATGAAGAATAATGCTCTAAGTGTGAAGAAATTAATGAAGAATTTGATTCTCAGAACCCTATGACAATTGTACGCGGTGTCTGAAATCATCATTCTTATATGGTGGGTTACGCCACCACAAAAGTTGAAAAATCTTCAAATTGAGTTTTTTTATTCCTCAGTTGTTCATATTCTTCAACTTTGCATTGTCTTCATTGTTTCCGTCTCTGTTCTTCATTTGGCTATATATATATGAGTTTATGTCCTCTACAACATTCACTTATTGATATTTCTTCACATTGCTTTTTCTACTAAGTGAATGTGATCGGACCCTTCCCCCTCTATACTAAACTCAACCCATTCCATTCACAAATTCTTCATATGCGTTCTATTTCAAACTTGTTCAAAATCTTCACTGTGTCCTTGTCAGCTGAAGAAATTGCGAACGCAACGTTAGAACTTATCCTTTCCAAAATTTTCGGTTTTACCGCTCAAATCGTTCCGCTTCCCACGACAATACTTATCTACTCACCCACGATCTCACACGATCTCCACTACACAGTACGTGGGTGACACATGTCGTGCGAATGAGAAGGGTCAGGGGCACATTCGTCGAAATTCTTTGGGCGAACGGTTTTTCATCTCAGCTATAAATACCCCTCCTCTGCCCTCACTTCACTTTTTACTCCGCTCATTCTCACTCTCCCACTCGAGCTTCTCCAACCCTAGCACCGCCGCTACTCCATCGTCGCCGGTGAGGAAGAGCTTCACTGCCTCGACCTCGTCGCCGTCGTACTCGCACCAGCCGCGGATTTCTTCACTCCGCCGCCGCTGTAGCTGTCTTCCTCTGCCAAGTTAGGGCATGGAAGATTTGCACAGACGAACTTCACGTCTCCAAATCATAGTTCGTCGTGTTCTTCATCTAGGGTAATTAAAAGTTACTTTTACTGCCCTCTTTGATTCTAATGTTTTCTTCAAATTCTCAAAAGGTGTTTTCTTCGTCAAATCTTGACACACTAAACACCTCACATATCATATGTTCTTGATTTGATTTCTCTAAGCCATGTTTTTCTTCAAGATTCCTCAATTGTGTGGATTTTAAATCTACACAACTCTAGAACCTAAGACAAAGAACGCTTAGTCAAATTCTTCAAGACTCATCTGGTCAAATACCTCAACCTTATTCTTTTTACAAAACTTTCTGAGAACGCATATGACCTCTCCAAATTCCTCGCAACTATACTCTATTCACAGCCACTCATGTCTGCTGCTAAATCACTAGGTTCTCATCAACTTAACTCATTTGCAGCGTTCCTCGAAGAAAAGTTGCACACTTCTTCAGAGAACTCAATTTTTCAAATTCCTCGTCTGAAGAAAATGGCGGACGGAAAGAAGCCACGGAAAGGAGGAAAGAGGCTAGAGGTTAACACTACTTTTGAACTACCTAAACACATTTATGCAAACTATTGCACTCCTGATGAGGCAAAGTCCGGAAAAAAGGACAAGAATCAGCGCAAAGTGCGCATACAAAGAATAGAGAGGAGATGGGCACGTGAGTGGAGGCAGTACAGATATGTCACTCCCAAATACATGAAGAAATTCGCACTCAATCCTCCCTGCCCAAGACCTCCACTGGCACATGGCCAAGTTGCGGATCCCACTAGCATTAAACGTGGTGAGGACTTTCCTGAAGAATGCGCTAAGCGCCAGGCCAAGTTGGCCAGACAAGCAAAAGAAGCAGTGAGGAAATTCAATGAAGACTCTGCTGCTGCTGCTGCCTCTGCTGAGGCTTCTGCTTCCAAGCCTAAGAAGGGCATGGCTAAGAAGCCTGCCCACAAGCCAAGTGCTTCTTCCTCAGCAATGCCCTCACGGCCAGTTTCTTCAAAGCCCTCACGGCAAATTCCTCAGACTGCTCCTGCTCCTCCAAAGTCCTCAGCTCCTCCGCAAAAGTCTTCAGATGTTGCAACCAAGTCATCTGCTCCAGTGCATCTTGCCACATGTCAGAGGACTGCAGGAATATCCATTGCCTCAGGAGCCTCTTCAAGCTCCTCAGCTGCCCCAAGTTCCTCAGCGATACCAAGTTCCTCAGCTGGTCCCTCGCTACTGAAGAAGAAGACAACTGCTGGACAAGGCTCTCGCCCAAGTCCTCATAAGAAACAAGTTGCTTTCCAAGTGTCATCTGATGACAAAGCTGGTGATGAAGAACTGGTTCAAATCATCACAGGCAGGCAAGAAAAGGCCGCTAGAGCCAAAGGAAGCGAAGTACCACTGCTGTTGGATCCCAAGGTAATCCTTGATTTCATTGATCTCTGGCATAAGGAGCCAAACACTCCTATGCCCGACTTCGACTTGACTCCTGGCCAAAGTCATATGCTGACCGCCTTCATAGGCGAAGAAAAATGGAAGTTTGAACAGGCCAGGCAGACCAAGAAAGCGCAGTACAAGAAGGAGCGCTTCCTGAAGAAAAATGTTGTCAACATGACAACTGAAGAACTTGTAAAGATTCAGGGGGAAATCAAAACCCTCAGTGAGGAATTTGAAGCTTATCGCGCTGACTGGTTGGGCGCCAAAGTCAGATTTATAAATTTGACCAAAGGTTTTTCTTCAAGTGTTGCTCGTAAGACACACATTGAAATTCCTCAGGCTGAAACATCTGCTCAGTCTGCTGAAGGACATGCCAGCACCGCTGAAGAACATCAGGCTGCTGAAAAAAATCCCAGAGCTGATGACCACACTCCAGCCGCTGAAGAAATTGCCAGGGCAACCTCTAGTGTTGCGCCTGAAGAAAATGTCAGGCCAGCTGAAGCTCCAAAGGTTGTGCCTGAAGATCATGAAGAAGTCAGGACAACTGCATCCGTTGTGTCTGAAGAAATTGAATCAGATTCCTCTGCTGCTCCTGCGCCTACACCAACTCCTAACCTTCCATCTGCATCAAATGCGAAGAAGACAAAGGCTGCAGAGCGTGCAGCTGTGAAGAAAAGAAAGGCATCAGCTTCTTCAGATTCTTCAGCTCCGAAGAAAATGAAGCCTTGACAAGCTCAGCTGAGAATCCAATTGATGTTGTTCCGATTTCATCTATGCCATCAAAGGACCTTGTTCCTTTTGATGAAGAGTATTTGATTCCAAGTGAATCAGATGAAGACATTCCCTATGCTGCATCCTCAGAGCATGCGGATGAAGAAATTGAAGTGGATGCTATCCCTTCAACCCCAATCATCTCCTCGCCTATGCCTCAGTTTACTGCTGAAGAGGCCGGCATTGAGGAATTGGAAGAACAAGACTCGGACGTGGACATTGGGAATGCCACTCCTTTGATGACTGATGAATTCTGGGATAGTCAGCACCCCAACTCCCCTTTGTTCACGCCGCTACAACAAATTCCTCATTCACCAGCACCAACTGTTCCATTGGGCTCTGAGGAAACTCATCCCACACAATCTGTTCATGAAGACATTCCAGCCACTAGTGCTGAAGAAACTCTTGCTGCTGCTGAATCGATGAAGACTGCCACTGAAGAGGAACCAGAAATTCCTTAGACTGAAGAACCTGAGATTGCGAATCCAGAGGTTGTGATGCAATTGACTGATACTCCTCAACCCAAGCCAAAGGATCCTTTCTCAAGGAAACAATCTTTCAAGAAGGCTGATTTCTTCGGCGAGCATGTGTTCTTCACTTTTCAATCCCTATGACTCTGCTAGCATAAGGAAGAGGCGTTTCTGGACTGCCAGTCAGGCAAATTTCTATTCCTCAGTGCTTTACAACAAAGACAAAGTCTTCGATCATCAGCATATTCCTCACGTGGATATGGAATCTCTGCCGTGTTTTGTGCCAGTCCTTAGTGTTCTTCACGACACTGAACTTCTGGGTTTCTGCACTGATATATGCGATTGGAATGAAGAACTGATTCTCCAATTTTATGCAACCCTGCACATCACAGGCAATTCTAAAGATGTGAATTCATGGGTGCTGGACTGGATGTCTGAAAATACTCACTACAAAGCTCTAGCCTCTGAATTGCTTCAGGCTCTACCTCTCAGTCCTCCAAATGAAGCAGCACGTTGCATGTATGAAGAAACTGAACTCACTGATCACTACATGCAAGTGCTTATGAAGCCTTTGAAGCCAGGTCAAGCCCCACGGACCAAATTCCTCGTGAAGGAATTGTTGTTTCTGCCACGGACTGTATATCACATTCTGACGAAGACATTGAGTCCAATCAAGGGTCACGACTGGAATGATGAAGAAGTCGTTGGCATCATGAAGAGTCTACTATTCAACATCATCCATGGCGTTCCCGTAAACTTTCATGATTTCTTCATGAGGACAATGGCAAATGTAGCACTATCCCCTTTCAACCTGAAGCCTTATGCTCCTTGGATTATGAGATTCATCAGGACAAGGTCTTCAGTGAATTACAAAGCTAACACTCTCAATCATTGCAGCTACTTGCCCCCAATTGAAGCCCTCAAAAGGACATTTTCCTCAGCTGATGACAAGGGCAAGGCCACTGCTGTTTTTGATGAAGGCACTCATCCATTCGATGGTCAGTTTCGCAAAGCTGCATCTTATTCCACCAATGATGACTCTACCACTCATGACTCTGCCGCCAATGCTCCCAAGAAAAATCCTTAAGGCACAGCTCCCAGGGTGATGACTGATTGTGAGCTTCTCCTCAGTCTTCATGAGAAGGTTGATTGCAACCACAAATGGGCCAAGCGTCAGTTTGGTTCAATTCTTCACAACATGACCTCCACACATAATGCAGTGAAGAAAAACCATTACTACCTTCATGAAACCCTCAACCGCACCTGGGTTGTTCTGTCTCATCTATATGGCGAAGAAGATCTGAAGAAAATGGGTCTCAAGGATGACTTTGACTGGTCTGCTCCTCCTCCGAAGAAATACAAGAAGGTCAAGGTTCCTCCCTTGGTGGCCAGCTCCTATTCTTCATCACGCGAGACCGACGAGTATGAAGACTTGGACGACACTGCGATAGGCCCTACTTCAACCATCGAGCCCAACAACGCTGGCGCTCCTTCATCATCTTGAGATTCTTCAGGGACGTTAGTCCTCAGTTTTGATCCTTTTAGTCATTCGATGGCAAAGGGGGAGAAATTTGAGTTAGTCTTCAAACGGGTCTATATATATGGGCGTTTTTTTGCTAAGTTACAACTCTCGTTCTTCTGATGACTTTGTGGATCGAGTTGTAAAATTAAACTCTATGGTGACCTGATACTTTTGCTGTGGTGTTTCTGCATGCTTATTCCTCATTAATGTTATGCACGCATGCTGAGTTACATCAGTCACCATATTTCATCATGCATTTCAAATTCTTCATATTTATATGTCAAATACGTGTATGAAATACAAGATATAGGGGGAGATCTCCATGATTCTACTCTTCAAGTGTGCATTGCTTCAAAAGCAAATTCCTCACTATGCACATCTTCAGGGGGAGTTCTTCTATATCTTGCAATCAAATTCCTCAACATCAGTATTTACACTTCATATGTTTATCCCCGTTGAAAACTTAACCTATATTGTCATCAATCACCAAAAAGGGGGAGATTGTAAGTGCATCTAGTGCCCCTTAGTGATTTTGGTGTATTGAAGACTTATAGGTAAAGGGACTAATGTATTTGTGAGTGAACACGTGTCTATAAGTCTATGAGGAGTTACAGGGAAAGTCGACCCCTAAAAATGAAGTTCTTCGACTGAAGACTTTGGATTTCTGAAGACTTTGAAAGTGAAGAAATTGGTGTGACCTTGAAGACTTGGTATTCACTTGAGGAACATAAAGCATGAAGACTTTTGTTTTCATAGTTCTTTTTCCCTTTCTTGAGTCATAGGAAACACCGTACTGTTAAAGGGGGTCGAGGAAATACTAAGGAAAAATTTCCATGTGATGCTCAACTCAAAATCCTACACCTACCAAACCCTTCGAGTGAAGCCATTGGAAATCTCATGCAGTTCAGTCATATTCTTCAGTGACAGAGACGAAGTTCTTCTGGCCTCTGAGGAATTTGCTCTGACTGAGGAGTTAGAAATTCGCCAGTGCAGATTACCTACATAGTGAGGAACATCATAGCCCTGAGGAATTTCATACTCAAATTTCCGACCGTTGCTGTGCTACGTGCCAGCTGTCCCAAAATATCTACCTACCTAACGGTCATATCATTAAAGGGCATTTATGTCTTATCATGTTAGGATGCTCCCTAGGCTATAAATAGCCGCCCCCTACAACCACTAGCTGGTTGGCTGCTCCACGAAAAACTGACACTTGTCATAAGAGCAACCCATCCTCCGAGGACTTTGAGCGAAAATCATCAAGTGAGGAAAATCCCAAAACCAAACCCAAACACCTACAAACCCAAAAGTGATTGAGCATCACTGAAGAGATTGATCCTGAGTGGATCCGACGCTTTTTAGCTTTGAAGACTGTGCTTCTTCTAGATGGTTAGGCGTCATGGTCTAGAGCATCCAAGAGGATTAGTGGATCACCAAGTGACCTGGTCTGTGAAGGTTTGGAAGTCACCTGAAGACTTACCATGAGTGATTGAGTGAGGTCTGTGTGACCTTAGCTCAAGGGGAATACGGTGAGGACTTGGTGTCTTGGACTGTGTGTCCTTGACTGGGTGTCTGGGACTGTGTGTCCTCGGATTTGAATATCTAGCCGCCCTAACCAGATGTACAACTGCGACAGCAGTTGGAACTGGTCTAACAAATCATTGTCTTCACCAAGCTTACTGGTTCTATTTCCTCAACTCTTTCATTTCCTCATATCTGTGTCGTGTGCTTGTTCATATCTGTTTGAAGACTTTGACTGAAGACTTTCTCAATTTCCTCAGTTCAATTTCTTCAGTCTGTTTGTCTTCACTCTGTGTTATCCTGTGATTACGCTTTCTGTACTCTGTGTTTGTCTTCATTTCTTAATGATGACCATGCTTGTATTCCACTATGTTTACTTTTGAGTACTTATTCCGCTGCAAGTAGTTCTTCACTAAGGAATTTCCTCAACAGCAAATTCCTCAGTGAAGAATTCATAAAAATCGCCTATTCACCCCCCCTCTAGTCGATATAACGCACTTTCAATTCCGTTCCGACCCAGCCGGTTGGCTCACCATGAACACGACGATGACGTTGTTTCTCTGTTCTGACCCAGCTATGTACACGAGCCCTGGCCATACGTACGCGCGAGTACGCGTTCGAGACCCCGCCCGTATGTACGTACGTGGCCATATTTACTTTCTTGCACCCTGGCCGTTGTACGTACGTGTACATGCTACGTGCGCGCCTCTACTACGACACGTGCGCGCCTCTACATCGACCAGTATGTACGTACACATTCGCAACCAGAATGACAACGCTACGTACGCTTCAACCAGGTGGGTCCTGACTGTTAGGCACTTCCTTGAGTGCGAAGATGTAGCTGGTGGGTCCCACCAGTCAGGGGGGCGAATCGTTTTTTTGGCGCGGACGCACTTCCTTGCGTGCAAAGATGTAGCTGGTGGGTCCCAGCAATTAGGGGGAAACGTTTTTTTCACGAAATACGGTGACCCGTCTGGTGGGTCCCCGATGTTAGGTGGAGGAATAATTATTTTGCGCGTAATAAGGAGGCTCTTCCTTGCTGCGACCGTGGACCCAGCTGTCAGCCTCTCCATGTACAGTCCACGTCCGATGCAAAGCCGTTCCTTGACCACGTTGACCATGCCGCACCGAGAGCACCAGGGCGGTGGATGACGGCGATGCCTAGGAAGGGGAAGACGCGGAGCCACGGAAGACACGGCAGTGGAAGCCCGCGCGGAGAGGAGTACGAGGGTTCACTGGTTCGGCTGCGGTGTGAGGCTGTCGTCGCCGCAGAATAACAGGGGGTGTGGGCGAGTGGAGGGATGGCCTGGCCAGCGGTAGGAGTAGTAGGGGCGGTAAGGCCTCCGCGGCAGCACAACCGGCCACGGGAGGTAGGAGCACGAGGCACGGCCGGCGCTGGTTTGCTAGCCGGTTTGGGTGGCTGGAGCAAGAAGACCAGAGGTTGAAGAAGCACTACGGCCGTTGGATGGACATCGTACGGTCACTGGAGCTATAATCTTTCATATTGAGTAAGTTGACAAAGCCCTTTGTCCCCGTCAACTTAGTAGGCCCACAAGTCAGCCTCCCACTATACTGGGTCCCAGCTAGCAGCGGGAGTATTCATTTTTTTAGCGTAATAAGGAGGCACTTCCTTGCGTGCGAAGATATAGCTGGTGGGTCCGAGCTGTCAGCAGGGGTAACGTTTTTTTTCGCGAAATACAGAGGCCCTTTCGGTGGGTCCCATATGTCAGGTGGAGGAATCATTATTTTGCGCGTAATAAAGAGGCATTTCCTTGCGTGCGGCCGTGGACCCAGCTGTCGGCCTCTCCACGTACAGTCCACTTCAGATGCATGTCTGTCGTTGACCAGGCCGCGCCGAGAGCACCAGGTCGGTGGACGATGGCGAGGCCTAGGAAGGGAACAACACAGAGGCAGGGAAGACCCAGCAGTTGTTTCCCACGTGGAGGGAAGTACGACTGTACGAGGGTTTACTGGTTCGTCTGCCGTCCCCGGAGAAAACAACAGGTGTGGGTGAGTAGAGGGATGGCTAGGCTAGCGATGAAAGTACGGTGGGGCGGTGAGGCCAGCGCGGCAGCACAGCCGGCCGCGGGGAGGAGAGAGCAGGCAGTCCCACCGGCGCTTGTTTGAGCGGCTGGAGCAGGAAAAGCAGAGATTGAAGAAGCACGACGGCCGTTGGATGGACATCCAACAGTCACTGCTTGTGCGTCAACCCTTTTTTTAGGAAAGCCTCAAATCTATGGAAAACATCATACATCCCATCTGCCATTATTACTAATAATTTACAGCCCATTTGCTAATTCTTAAGGTTGTTTTGGAGCCCGTATTCTTTTTGTTAGCATTACAACCCATATTGTGGCCACGGTTAAAAAAATATACGAAATTTTGCATATTTCGATGCGTTCCGAATTGTTTTTAATCCCGAAATTTCAAGTCACATTCAAACTGATTTTATAAATAAATGTATATCAATATAAAATCCAACAAATTGTCCACGCATAAAAATTAATGCAATTTAAAATCTCGAAATGAAAAAAAGAAATTTGAACCTAATTGCTAGTTTGATGTGTTTTAAAAATGTACACCCCATTTCTCATTACTGATAGGCCATTTTCTCGTCCAGCCGAATGAAGCTCTCCTCGTCTTGAAAGATTTGCAGCCCAACAGGCGTGACAAAGCGACTTACTTGGAAAATCACAAAAAAAACTGGGCTAGCCATTTTTAGAAAGAAAAAAACTACTGGGCTGGTATGTGGTAAACATAAAAGAGAAGGTTGTCTAGACAGGCCAGAGTGCCCCGCATAGCCCAGTTGACACCCTGCTTCTGTCTCAAAAAAAAATTAGATAAATGCCACTCCAATTATGGCGATTCATAAAAATGCCACTGCAATTTCCAAACTTTGAAAAATGACACTGCAATTTTTGCAAACTTTGGAAAACGCCACTGCAATTTGCAAACTTTGAAAAACGCCACTCCAGACTTCAAAAAATGCCACTCGAAATGGCATGAAATGGCATTTTTCAAAGTTTGGAAATTGAAGTGGCATTTCCCAGAAACATTAGATTTGGAGTGGAATTTATCAAATTAACCCAAAACAAAAATAACTGGGCGAGCTGCTTGGTCCCTGCTATCAGCCGCTCGTTGTGCAATTCTGTCATTTATTTACTACGTTCACAATGGCATGGGACCCAGATGTCAGAAATCCATTAGGAGGAGCCATTTCTTTTATTGGCTCGAAATAAGGAGGCACTTGCTTGCGTACTGCCATGACCTTGGCGGGTCCCTGTTGTCATCCTCTCCACGTACAATCATCTCCTGATTGTGTACGCGTCAACTTGGTAGGCCCACAAGTCAGCCTCTAAACCCGTGGAGGACAAATACAACCCATTTAAAAAAATAACAGCCCATTCCATACGTTCAAACGGAAAGTTCAACATTCAGAGCAAAGTAACAGGACTGATCCATATATAGAGTACTGAACTTCCATGTTGACAACCATCTTAGCCAAGTTAACTATCTACTCCCACTAATACTCTAGTAGCGTACAAGTACTAACTTACTCTTAGCTAACTAGACGATGCCAGCCGCCATCTGCGGTAGACGCTAAACGCCGGCACCGGCATCTTCCGCCTCGCCTCGGACTTGCCAGAGGTGCGATAGGGCGCGTTGCTCGCGTGCGTTGGCCCTTTCCATGCCGGCGTGGTCCACCGAAGCTTCGGCTTCTAAGCGGGAAACCCACTTGATGAGCTGGTAGTAAAAATCGGCGTCGTGAATGCGTGCGTGCCCGACAGCCTCCAGGGCTATTTGCCGGGCGCCGGCCTCCACGTAGTCGGCCCAGTTGTGGGCGCTCTGCTCGCTAGTTAGAATATCGGTGCGCTGCTGCTCCATGTCCCACTGGGGCGCAAATCGGCGATACGCTGCTCCTCCACCAAGCGGTCGCGCTCCAACAACTCCTGCTCCTCCGACAGGCGGTCGCGCTCCAACAAGTCCTCAATCTCCACATTGCCATCTAAAGACCTATAGAATGCCTCCTCCCTCCGTCTGCCTTCCGGTGAAAAAGCGAACACTAGTTCCGGCGGTGACCACCTCCGGCCTCGCCTATCGCGGACGGGCGGGGGCATGGCAGACGTCGCGAGAGCGAGGTTAAGTGGCGAGCGACGTCGGGCCGGTTGGGGCTTATGAGGATAGGGCGAGTTGGGTCACGGTGCCAACATAGATTGCTGGGAAATAGTACTTATTGGCGGAAGGTAGCGCGACGGTCATCGGAATTCAATGCGTAATTAAGCAGGCATGGCTTAGCACGCCAGCTTGCTGTGGAAAACTAGAGAAACTGAAATCCGGATTGTGCCGTCCTGTCCCGTCTGAGCTGGGTCGCACGCTGGCATGACGGTCAAACGAGTGCACTCGAATCATCTCCCTCCTTGTCAATAATGATTCCACGGATTTAAACGGCCCGCAATGATTAAACTACATCTTTTTTCGCATCAGTTAGTTGCCTTAATTACAGCCGGCTGCATGCAAGCACTCAAAATCGCTCGCAGCCAGTACGCCGATGATACGTCTCCAACGTATCTATAATTTTTGATTATTCCATACTATTATATTTTCCTTCTAGGATGTCTTATGGGCTTTATTATACACTTCTATATGATTTTTGGGACTAACCTATTAACCCAGAGCCCAGTGCCAGTTTCTGTTTTTCTCCTGTTTTAGGGTTTTACAGAAAAGAAATATCAAACGGAGTCCAATTGACGAGCCAATTTTTTATGATTTTTTCTGGACCAAAAGATTCCCCCGAAGCAAAAGCGTTGGGCAGGGGAGCCACGGGCTGCCCTCGAGGGTGGAGGGCGCGCCCTGGGCAGGGGGCGCGCCCCCTATCTCAAGGACGGCCCGTAGGCCCCCTTTACTTGGCCCTGACTCCAAAAATTCCTATAAATACTGAAACCTTCGGAAATTAACCTAGATCGGGAGTTCCACCGCCGAAAGCCTCTGGTGCCACCAAAAACCAATCTAGACCCTGTTTCGGCACCCTGCCGAAGGGGGGAACCCTCACCGGAGGCTATCTTCATCATCCTAGCGCTCTCCATGACGAGGAGGGAGTAGTCCACCCTCGGGGCTGAGGGTATGTACTAGTAGCTATGTGTTTGATCTCTCTCTCTCTCTCTCGTGTTCTTGAGATGGCACGATCTTGATGTATCGCGAGCTTTGCTATTCTAGTTGGATCTTATGATGCTTCTCCCCCTCTACTCTCTTGTAATGGATTGAGTTTTCCCTTTGAAGTTATCTTATCGGATTGAGTCTTTGAGGATTTGAGAACACTTGATGTATGTCTTGGACGTGTTTATCTGTGGTGACAATGGGATATCATGTGATCTACTTGATGTATGTTTTGATGATCAACTTGCGGGTTCCGTGACCTTGGGAATCTATGCATAGGGGTTGGCACACGTTTTCTTCTTGACTTTCCGGTAGAAACTTTGGGGCACTCTTTGAAGTTCTATGTGTTGGTTGAATAGATGTTTCTGAGATTGTGTGATGCATATCGTATAATCATGCCCACGGATACTTGAGGTGACATTGGAGTATCTAGGTGACATTAGGGTTTTGATTGATTTGTGTCTTAAGGTGTTATTCTAGTAAGAACTCTATGATAGATTGAACATTACTAGGGACTCTTGAATAGATCAATCAGAAAGAATAACTTTGAGGTGGTTTCATACCCTACCATAATCTCTTCGTTTGTTCTCCGCTATTAGTGACTTTGGAGTGACTCTTTGTTGCATATTGAGGGCTAGTAATATGATCCAATTATGTTATCCTTGTTGAGAGAACTTGCACTAGTGAAAGTATGAACCCTAGGCCTTGCCTACTATCATTGCAACACCGTTTATGCTCATGTTTACCACTTGCTACCTTGCTGTTTTTATATTTTCCTATGACAAAAACCTATATCTACCATCCATATTGCACTTGTATCCCCATCTCTTCGCCGAACTAGTGCACCTATACAATTTACCATTGTATTGGGTGTGTTGGGGACACAAGAGACTCTTTGTTATTTAGTTGCAGGGTTGTTTGAGAGAGACCATCTTCATCCTACGCCTCCCACGGATTGATAAACCTTAGGTCATCCACTTCAGGGAAATTTGCTATTGTCCTACAAACCTCGGCACTTGGAGGCCCAACAATGTCTACAAGAAGAATGTTGCGTAGTAGACATCAAGCTCTTTTCTGGCACCGTTGTCGGGGAGGTTAGTGCTTGAAGGTATATCTTTAGATCTTGCAATCGAATCTTTTAGTTTCTTGTTTTATCACTAGTTTTTGAATATCTTTCGTGAAAATGATGGGAAGGAAAATTGTGCTCAAGTACTAGAAGAAGAATTACATAGAATGCTTGGCATAGAATACATGCATGATGAGCATGATTGCAATGTTGTTAGTATGAATTCTTTGAATACCCATGATGCTAAGATATGCAAAGCCACAAGCTTGGGGAAGATATGTTTGATGAAGATGATATTTTTAGTCCCCCAAGTTTTGATGATAATATTTATTATGATGAAAGCATGCCTCCTATTTATGATGATTATATTTATGAAAGTGGATTTGGAGAGGTCATGACTTTATTTAGTGATGAATCCACTATTTCGGAAGAGGTTCCAATTTATTATGAGAACAAAGTTGCTATATATGATGATTATTGTGATGACTTGTATGCTATTAAGAATAATGATAACCATGAAACTTGTCATCATGATTTTAGTTTTCAATTGGATTATGCTTCACATGATAGTTATTTTGTTGAGTTTGCTCCCACTACTATGAATGAGAAGAATTTTGCTTATGTGGGGAGTAGTAAAATTTATATGCTTGGGGATCATGAAAATAATTCTTTATGTGATGGTTATATTGTTGAATTTATTCATGATGCTACTGAAAATTATTATGAGAGAGGAACATATGTTTCTACCTATTGCAATAATATCAAGTTTCCTCTCTATATATTGAATGTCTTCAAGTTATGCTCGTTTTCCCTTCCTATGCTAGTTGATTATCGTTCCCATAAGTTGTTTCCTCACAAAATCCCTATGCATAGGAAGTGGGTTACACTTAAATGTGCTATTCATATGCTTCATGATGCTCCCGTTATGTTTCAATTCTTATCTTTTATGTGAGCATCATTATGCCTAGCAAGGGGCTTTAAACGATAGCGCTTGTTGGGAGGCAACCCAATTTTATTTTATTTTATTTGCTTTTGCTTCTGTTTAGGAATAAATATTGCATCTAGCTTCTGATTAAATATGGTTTCATGTTTTGTTTAGTGTTTGTGCCAAGTAGAACCTTTGGGAAGGCTCGTCTGAAGTTTATGTGATCTTGCTGTGAAAAACAGAATCGTTAGCGCTCGCTAATGTAGACTTCAGATTTTACGGGAGCGTGATTTTTAGTTGATTATTTTTGCAGATGATTGGTAGAAAAATTCCGCAAATTTACCAATTTATTTTGAATTTTTTGGAGTTCCAGAAGTGGTCGAAACCTGCAGATTACTATAGACAGTTTTGTCTTTGACAGATTCTGTTTTTCGTGTGTTGTTTGCTTATTCCGATGTATCTATGAGTAGTATTGGAGGATATGAACCAGAGAGAAGTTGGAGTACAGTAGGTTTAACACCAATATAAACAAAGAATGAATTCATTGCTGTACCTTTGAGTAGTGGTTTGCTTTCTTATACTAACGGAGCTCACGAGAATTTTTGTCTAAGTTTTGTGTTGTGAAGTTTTCAAGTTTTGAGTATTGCTTTGATGGATTATGGAACAAGGAGTAGCAAAGGCCTAAGCATGGGGATTCCCATGGAACTCCAAGTAAATTCAAGATAATCAAAAGCCTAAGCTTCGGGATGCCCCGGGAAGGCATCCCCTCTTTCGTCTTCATCCATCGGTAACTATACTTGGAGCTATATTTTTATTTGCCACATGATATGTGTTTTGCTTGGAGCGTCATTTTATTTTCTTTTGTTTTGCTTTCTGTTTGAATAATATCCCAAGATCTGAAGTTCTTAAATGTTAGAGAGTCTTCACATAGTTACATAATTATTCAACTACTCATTGATCTTCACTTATATCTTTCGGAGTAGTTTGATATTGCTCTAGTGCTTCACTTATATCTTTTAGAGCACGGTGGTGGTAATATTTTGTAGAAATTGTTGAACTCTCATGCTTCACTTATATCCTTTTGAGAGTCTATTAAAACAGCATGGTAATGTGTTTAGGCTAAAGAAACTAGTCTTCAAATGATAGACATCCAATGTCAATGTTGTAAAAAAAATTCACCCCAAGTGCATTGAATAGAATGAGATGTTGGATGCTTGATAACTGTTTTGAGACATGAGGATAGTGATATTAGAGTCATGCTAGTGGAGTTATTATGAAACTGAGGAATACTTGTGTTAAGGTTAGTGATTCCCGTATCATGCACGTATGGTGAACCGCTATGTGACGAAGTTAGACCATGAGGTATTTGTAGAGTGCCAACCTTTGTGTGGAGGTCGGGGGCGCGCGATGGTTAACTCCTACCAACCTCCCCCCTAGGAGCATGCGTTGATTGCTTTGTTTTGATGACTCGTAGATTTTTGCAATAAGTATATGAGTTCTTATGACTAATGTTGAGTCCATGAATTATACGCACTCTCACCCTTCCACCATTGCTAGCCTCTCTTGTACCGCGCAACTTTCGCCGGTGCCATAAACCCACTATATATCCTTCCTCAAAACAGCCACCATATTGTTCCTCAAAACAGCCACCATACCTACCTATCATGGCATTTCCATAGCCATTCCGAGATATATTGCCATGCAACTTTCCACCGTTCCGTTTATATGACACACATCATATTGTCATATTGCCATGCATGATCATGTAGTTGACATCGTAGTTGTGGCAATGCCGCCATGCATAATTTCTCATATATGTCACTCTTGATTCATTGCATAACCCGGTACACCACCGGAGGCATTCATGTAGAGTCATACTTGTTGTAGTATCGAGTTGTAATTTTGAGTTGTAATAAAAAGTGTGATGATCATCATTATTAGAGCATTGTCCCATGTGAGGAAAGGCCAATAAAAAAATGAGATGGCCCAAAAAAATAGAGAGAGGGGCTAATAAAAAAAGGAGAAAAACCCTCCAAAAAAAGAGAGAAAAGAGAGAAGGGACAATTGCTACTATCTTTTTCCATAATTGTGCTACAAAGTAGCACCATGTTCTTCATGATAGAGAGTCTCATATTTAGTCACTTTCATATACTAGTGGGAATTTTCATTATAGAACTTGGCTTGTATATTCCAACAATGGGCTTCCTCAAATGCCCTAGGTCTTCGTGAGCAAGCAAGTTGGATGCACTCCCACTAGTTTCTTTTATTGAGCTTTCATACATACTTAGCTCTAGTGCATTCGTTGCATGGCAATCCCTACTCACTCACATTGATATCTATTGATGGGCATCTTCATAACCCGTTGATACGCCTAGTTGATGTGAGACTATCTCCCTCCTTTTTTTCTTCTCCACAACCACGTCTCTATTCCACCCATAGTGTTATGTCCATGGCTCACTCTCATGTATTGCGTGAAAGTTAAAAGGTTTGAAAGAATAGAGTATGAAAACAAGTGCTTGGCTAAAATCGGGGTTGTGCATGATATGAATATTTTGTGTGATGAAGAGGGAGTATAGCCAGACTATATGATTTTGTAGGGATAACTTTCTTTAGCCATAGTATTTTGAGAAGACGTGATTGTGAAGTATTATTATTTCTTATGTCAATATAGACTTTTGTCTTGAATCTTTCAGATCTGAACATTCATGCCACAATTAAGAGAATTACATTGAAAAACTATGTTGGTTAGCATTCGACATCAAAAATTCTGTTTTTATCATTTACCTACTCGAGGACGAGCAGGAATTAAGCTTGAGGATGCTGATACGTCTCCAAGGTATCTATAATTTTTTATTGTTCCATGCTATTATATTATCCTTCTAGGATGTCTTATGGGCTTTATTATACACTTCTATATGATTTTTGGGACTAACCTATTAACCCAGAGCCCAGTGCCAGTTTCTGTTTTTCTCCTGTTTTAGGGTTTTACAGAAAAGGAATATCAAACGGAGTCCAATTGACGAGCCAATTTTTATGCTTTTTTCTGGACCAAAAGAAGCCTCCGAAGCAAAAGAGTTGGGCTAGGAGAGCCACGGGCTGCCCTCGAGGGTGGAGGGCGCGCCCCCTATCTCGAGGACGGCCCGTAGCCCCCTTTACTTGGCCCCGACTCCAAAAATTCCTATAAATACTGAAACCTTCGGAAATTAACCTAGATCGGGAGTTCCACCGCTGAAAGCCTCTGGTGCCACCAAAAACCAATCTAGACCCTGTTCCGGCACCCTGCAGGAGGGGGGAACCCTCACCGGAGGCTATCTTCATCATCCCAGCGTTCTCCATGACGAGGAGGGAGTAGTCCACCCTCGGGGCTGAGGGTATGTACCAGTAGCTATGTGTTTGATCTCTCTCTCTCGTGTTCTTGAGATGGCACGATCTTGATGTATCGCGAGCTTTGCTATTCTAGTTGGATCTTATGATGCTTCTCCCCCTCTACTCTCTTGTAATGGATTGAGGTTTCCCTTTGAAGTTATCTTATCGGATTGAGACTTTAAGGATTTGAGAACACTTGATGTATGTCTTGCACGTGTTTATCTGTGGTGACAATGGGATATCATGTGATCTACTTGATGTATGTTTTGATGATCAACTTGCGGGTTCCGTGACCTTGGGAATCCATGCATAGGGGTTGGCACACGTTTTCGTCTTGACTTTCGGGTAGAAACTTTGGGGCACTCTTTGAAGTTCTATGTGTTGGTTGAATAGATGTTTCTGAGATTATGTGATGCATATCGTATAATCATGCCCACGAATACTTGAGGTGACATTGGAGTATCTAGGTGACATTAGGGTTTTGATTGATTTCTGTCTGAAGGTGTTATTCTAGTACGAACTCTATGATAGATTGAACGTTACTACGGACTCTTGAATAGATCGATCAGAAAGAATAACTTTGAGGTGGTTTTGTACCCTACCATAATCTCTTCATTTGTTCTCCGCTATTAGTGACTTTGGAGAGACTCTTTGTTGCATGTTGAGGGCTAGTAATATGATCCAATTATGTTATCCTTGTTGAGAGAACTTGCACTAGTAAAAGTATGAACCCTAGGCCTTGCCTACTATCATTGCAACACCGTTTATGCTCACGTTTACCACTTGCTACCTTGCTGTTTTTATATTTTCCTATTACAAAAACCTATATCTACCATCCATATTGCACTTGTATCACCATCTCTTCGCCGAACTAGTGCACCTATACAATTTACCATTGTATTGGGTGTGTTGGGGACACAAGAGACTCTTTGTTATTTGGTTGCAGGGTTGTTTGAGAGAGACCATCTTCATCCTACGCCTCCCACGGATTGATAAACCTTAGGTCATCCACTTGAGGGAAATTTGCTATAGTCCTACAAACCTCTGCACTTGGAGGCCCAACAACGTCTACAAGAAGAAGGTTGCGTAGTAGACATCAGCGGAGCAGCATGCAATGACTCGTAGCCGAGGGCATTAGTTGATGAACTTTAGCTGGGAATAAGGCATTTAGCTGGGAGATAAGGCATTTGCGAACTAAAACTGCCAGGAGCGCATTAGTAGGCTAGCTAGTGATCGATCAGTAACTTGTAAACACTGAGCGAACAGATATAAGGAACTGTTAATGCATCTCAATGATTCACAGATCATATACAAATATGTAGCTCCAAAAGCAAAGATCAGCCACAACTAAAACCAACTAGTATGATTCCCATACATAAGATCAACATGTTAATGCATCTCAATGATTCATAGATCATATACAAATATGTAGCTCCAAAAGCAAAGATCTAGAAAAAACATATGTTCTTCCTACTAACATGGATGCTTTTCTTGGCCAACATTCAGTACAGACTGAAAGACAAGTTTGTTCGTGAAGTCTACAGTTCCTCTTGCAAACGTAAGTGGTTTCACCAACAGCTCGAACCATCAGAATGAACCACACATGATGGAGGAACATCCAGTGCAATATGATTTGGTCTTCTCTCGATCACACAGCGAGACTATTTTGGTAATACAAACTTTAACTTAGGCAAAATGATGCCCATTGTAAAATCAGACCAAAGCAATGAAGCACCTAGTGTTGGCTAATAAATAGTATAGTACTACTTTTCTGCAGTCCATGAAGTGACTATCCAATCTTTCTGTGTTTATTTTCAAATGGCACTGCATGCAGTGACTATACTATGCTCTTCTGCAGTTCAACCAAAATTGCGGTCACTTTGTGTGTTTGCCAAATAGCAACGGGCAGACATCTCTATCTGCACAAATATCAAACAGCTAGTAAACATATACCCCACCTTGTATTTTCGATTTAAACATGTCTCTTCCACTTAGCATCATGTTTTGCACTGGACAATTTGACACAATCATGTTTTGCCCTGGACAATTTCATACTGAATTGATTTGCTTGTTCAGAGCAGAAATATAGCGCCTATTCTTCATCAGACCAAGGATATCCATGTTCGCAGTGATGGAAGAGGTGAAACCTATACAACCGAAATTGAGCATCCAATCATTGAATCATGTCCTACACCTCCAATGTAGGTCCACCCTGCCAATAAATTCACATGCAAACCACTAGTATTACTATCTAATGACAGTACAAAAAGGGTAGCAAGATAGTAGCAAACCATGTACCTTCTTAATGAACAGCTCATAGTGCCACCAATTGGATATAAAGGTTTGGAAGAAAACATGCTCCTAATGTTGAGCCAGTTTGACTTTTTGTGCAGTTCCACTAAAATCGAGCATCCCTGTTTGCATAGATATTGAAAGTGTGATTACTATAAAAGTGGCACTAGTTGAAGCATAGACTCACAAATATAAGCATTCCAATTTATTAATGGGAAAAGGTTTCTATAAGCTCTAGCACTGGAAGATTTCCATAAGCTCTAGCACTGGAAGATTTCTATAAAAATTAACAATACAAAAAGGTAACAAGTTTCAGCATTGGTATACTAGTTGTGCAAGAGCATTAAACCAAATACAAAAGTCTGAAGGTAACTAGCATTATTAACTAATGATAGTAATAAAAAATTGCAAACCATGTACCTTCAAGGTAAATATCATTTAGAACTCGGGTGAACATGAAAAATTGCTATCCCAATCTTAACAAAGGTGTGGCTAGCTTTACTGGCAGTATTTGAGTGAACTCTACACCCTCCGTACCAAAGTTGAAACTTGTTGCACAGCTAGTATACCAATGCTGAAACTTGTTTCTCTAGGAAAGCTTGCCACACCTTATATATGTCGATACGCTAATGCAACACCATTCAAATAGTACATATATACACTAATTCACTTGCTAGTGGAACAGTGGAGTAATTTCTTTATTATGGGGTAGAGTATAATGGTTTTACTGAACTGATCTTCATAAGCTAGCACTTGAAGATTTCTATAAGCATTAACAATACAAAATGTAAAGGTAACAAGTTTCAGCATTGGTATACTAGCTGGCAACAACATTAAACCAAATACAAAAGTCAGAAGGTAACTAGCATTATGAACTAATGATAGTATATTTTTTTTTTGCAAACCATGTACCTTGAAGGTATATATCATTTCGAACTCGAGAGGACCTAAAAATTGCTATCCCAATCTTGATAGTTGATTAAACATAAAACTTGACCAACCGAATCAAAGAAAACAGCCGGATAAGGAGGTGTCCACTCTTGACCTTTCCTCTTGTCTTCATAATTTTTTGTGCAGTTTAACCAAAATAAAAGGACATCACCGCCTTGGCATTTTGGTGACAGTGTACAAAAAAATTGACTTATCTCATAAAAGTGAGGTATGTAATCTATAAGCATTAACAGTGCAAAAATCTGAAGGTAGTAACAAGTTTCATCGTTGGTATACTGGCTGTGCAACAACATTAGAATGCCTTAGCCAAATAATCTTTAATACATCCACAATCAACAGGTAACCCTGAAATAATCCAGAGACATTAAATGGCATTGCTTAAATTTATCGGTGGCATTAGACTGAGTGCGGCATTAGTTAAATGTGGCATCACTTTAGCAGTAGCATTGGTTGACTTTACCGCTGGCGTTATACTAACAGCAAAAAAGTGGCAATAAGAGCATGGGAGACCCATTCAGACAGTGGGCGCACCAGTACGATGTACCTCCACGGACGCATAGAGTGGTGAGGGAGGTATGGTTGCCCAGAGCAACAAATATCCAGGCAGCATATGTGGATTACGTCCCATTTTTGTTATGTTCATTCACCTTTTTCCTATGTGAGGACAACAAACCGATCGACCTGGTCATTCTCTATTGCGTTGTCATGCCTTTCTACCCTTCTTCAACCAAGAGACACGAGACTCGTTCCTTAACTACTGATTTTCACCTTTTCAACCTAGATGCGGGTTCGATGCCAACTCTCTTGAACAGTACAGTCTCCCTTCCTTTCCTTATTCAACCCAGACATGGATTAGTCTGCATGAAGTAGGGTTTCCTTTAATAGTGCAAATTAAGGTTTTTGTCTGCGTGACCAGCAGAGTAGAGGATAGCAAATTCGGAAGATGGTGGAGTGGAAAAAGATCCACATGCAGCGACGTGGTAAATGGGGCAATAGAACAAGGGTATGGTTCGACAAGAGGTAGCATACCTGAGGGTCGGTGGGAAGTGGCTTCGCTCGTGGTCGTCGTCCTCCGCACACACTACAGCAGCGAGCTTGGAGACGGAGGCCATCCCGCGCTGGCGCTAGGTCTGAGAGGACGGCCTTGTCGTTAGTGCGTGACCTCGCTCGCCGATGACGAGTGCGTCAACGTGACACGTCCTTTTCTTCCCCAGCTGATCTGTGACCACCGGTGAGGAGGGAGAGATAGGCCATCTTTTTTAGATCTAGAGAGAGGGTGATAGTGTGAGAAGCAAGTGGGCAGCCCTTAGCAAGAAAGCTCTGAAGCTCCAGCCTATATATCTTGTTTATACTACTAGTACTAGAGGTGGAGTAGTGGTAGAGTAGTTTATATTTTCTCTGCAAACAGTACCAGTTAGTCGTGCTTCAAAACTGAACGGCACGCCATTAAAAAATAAAGGTCGATAACTAATGCAGCACCTCGGGCCAACGCGGCCAGATCACATTTTGCACGAGAAATTACACACCATGTTTCGTTGACATGTGGTGCCGTGTACCAGATGAATGACTCCAAGTTCGACCACCGTGATGCTAGGTGGGAGCCGAGGAACACTGTTGGAGAGACCCCCCTCCTAATCTTCCTACATTGGTCATTTGATTCATAGGATAGAATGCTATAGGATTTTTTTCCTATGTAGTCATGTTTTAATTGGCAATCTAGCATCCACTCCAACTTTTGTTTCACTTCCTTTGATCCTACGAAGAGAGTAATTGCTCTAAATGATGTGCCACCGCAAGAGTCACCTATATTAATTAACCATGCTCTAAAAGGTGGACCAACTTTGGCTATAGTAGTACTGTAGGTTAGTAGGTGACCTTGCGCTTGGCTCTTCTCCTCTTGCGGAAGTCGAACAATAATGATGGTACTACTTCTGGCAATCTGACACCAAATGAACTGCTGCACATCCACCGCTTGTAAGAAAAAGTTTCTCCTCGTGCTGCGAGCCACCGCGCACGCATTGACGAGGGAGAAGGCGTAGTAAGCAAGCTTCTCGTCGTTCTGCGAGTTGACGGGACACATCAAAGTTATGTACTCTGTAATTAGTACTCTCTTCAAATATATTTTTATTAGTACTCTCTTCAAAAAGGGCCGACCATGTCCATGGCTACCATCTCGTTCTCTGTCATTGAGTACGTGCATTATTCACGTGCCATCGAGGAGAAAAAATATTGCATAGTACTAGGTGCCATCGAAGTGCACGATTCACTTACGCACTGCATATCTCCATTTTCTTGCATGACACGCCACCTTGATGCTAGATGTCCCGCGAGTCATGGAGGCATATAGTATGATTTTGTGAAATGGAGGTATATAGATGTCCCGCGTGCCGGCAACAGGATGAACAAAGCTCGTGTCTTAAACGAAAGAGTGGGAGAACATAGATTCCCGACGACCGAGAAGGAGCTACAAAGCTCGGGGTGGAGCGTCTGCACTCATAATATTTTATATTATTCAGTGATAACTAATGCGGCACCTCGGGCCAATGCGTCCAGATCGCATTTTGCACGAGAAATTACACACCATGTTTCGTTGACATGTGGTCCCGTTCCAACATGTCAGTGAGACGACGGCGAGTCCTTTTGTACAATTTCCGAAAGGACGTGTAGGCCGGGGCGCCTCTTCGTGTACTGTGGCAAACTGGCAACCGTCCACCGACTCTTCGCCTTTCCCTCTCGATTTGGAACTGCTGTCGCACGCTCTTCCTCCCTCCTCCATTTGCCTTCACCCTTCCTTCTGCCATTGTTCGATCATATTCTCCATGGATGGAACAAGCCGGAAACGACCCCGTTATTCTTGCCCCAAATGGAATGATGACGTGGTAGGAGAACTCATTGATCGGTGCGACGTCATCACCTCGGCTAGCATGGCAGGTTCGTTCAAGAACATTCTTGACTCAACTAATAACATCATTACAAGGAACCCAAGGGTCCAGGAGCGGTTTGATCTCCCCTATCTTCTTCGCCGTTACCCTGCTGACCGGCGCGGGGACGAGGGAAGCCTTGCCTTGTGCAAGTTGATGCCGCTTGATAATGATACGTATGATGTTAAGATGCCATCACTTGAGGGCAAGCATTGGGCAAGCGCAAATGGAGATTGTGTTGTTTATATTGGGTACAATTGCGAGTGGGAACTTGTGAATGTGTACACTCGTCAGCGGATTCCACTTCCAAAAATCTCCGAGTGCCCTGAGGTTGAGCACACAGATGATCAACGTACATTCAAATATGATCATGGTGACTGGCGTCTACAGAAGATAGCAATTTCTCGAGTTCCCAGCCGCTCTTGGAATTACAAGAACTATAAAGTTGTTGCTATCTTCGACAAGTTAGTTGCCGTCCATCGTGGTTCGACTGGATGGATATTGCTCAAAAATCAGTTTCTATACACGGATGTGTACTGTGATGCAATTGAATACGAGAGGCTTGTGTTTGTTGCCACAACTCGTGGCACTATTTTTGCATGGGATCCTTATTGTTTCGGTATGTTTGTCTTCCACCGTAATTATAATTGTTTCATCCCCATGCATACGAGTTAGCAAGTTTCCCTTCTCTACTAATTAACCTTCTTCTTGTGTTTCCAAGGTCCTGTGAACATTCCACCACCTATACTTGAAAAAAATTATAACCAAGGGGGAGATGACGATGGTGATGATCACGAGCATGAGGACGAGCAGGGCCCATATGGTCACTGGTGGCCGGCAACTAATTCAAATGGGTCACCACTTCTTGTCTATATACATCCCACCGCTGATGTTACTACTGAGGGAGCAGGTGTTGTCTCCCATGGTCGCACTCTCCGGACCTATTCCATCACCAGTTGCATGGTATTCGGGATGGATACTAGTGTGCTAGCGCCAACACCTTCTCCCTGGTACAATATTGATAGTCTTGGAGCAAACTCGCTCTTCCTTGGACAAAACTATCCAATGATGGTGAAAGTCGATCCAACTATTGTTGACACAATGTTACTACCATTTATGAGAAGCAACTGTATCTACACGTCGGACATTGCGGTGGCTCCCTACCCTGGTCGTGATATAGTAGGTCGCTTCAGCCTGGATGATCAGTCTTGCATTGGTCTCGAGATTGACACTAGCTGGCCCTTCCCAGAGAATCACGTGTGGTTCAAAGCAAGCGTTTCCAACGCTGAAGATTGGTTGAGTTGAAGTTCATTTCATTGCTTGTTATTTGTTGTGTGATGAAAACTTTAGTATTTATAATGTATCCTCGTTGTCGTTGTGGGTTGATGACCTATTGTAGGTAATAAAATGATATGCCTGTGATAAACTTACTAAATTTATGAATGGCTTTCGAGTCGCTTCTCTGAGTGGGTGCTGCGACGAGGAAAAATATATTTTCCGAATACATAATTGTACGTGCATTGCAACAAGTTATCGGATGAGGCCAATCAACAATAGTACACTATTTGTACTAGCTTCACATGCTGCACTATCTCTACGTCTACGTACGTAATACAACAAGTTTTAAACTTGAGACCAGCCACCCATCCTCACTGTCGTGGAATTAGCACGGCGGATGCCCGGTTTAACGGACTTAGTTGAGGAACCATCGCACGGGTTAGCTTGAAGGCGTTAAAAGCACACAAAGGACACAGAGGGTTTATACTAGTTCGGCCCCTTCGTTGAAGGTAAAAGCCTATGTCTAGTTGTTTTGGTATTGCTTGGGCGTCGATGAACAGGGAGCGGATTGCTTGCCTGTGTCTCGACGGGTTGTTTCTTGTCCTTGAACCGTCGCCGGGTCGTCCCTTTATATAGGAGGCAACGCCCGGTCTGGTTTACAGAGTCCCGAGGCCGGCTCATACTTGTGTCCGCCTCGGTCTCTGTTCTTTCTTCCTTGACTCACAAGTTTACATGATAGGATGGTTTACAAACCGTAACTTGACACATGGGCCCTAAACCTTCATGGGTCGTAACCTCTACTGAGCTTTACAATTATACAACTATATCATCATAATCCGGTTTACCCTAGACGGTTTACACCAGCTAGTAATATCCCTGACATTAGGCCCCAGAATGATTTGAACTTGTTCATGTCAGTCTTCTTAATCTTGCATAACCTTCTTTCTTGTATCTTCTCAGTTTTTGTAAACCGGCGATGACGTCATCCCTGGAAATCATTTGACTCGATCGTGACATCACTTCCACAATTATCGCGCACAGCTGTTTATTATCTTTGCTTTAAAGGCTATCCCGAGAATCGAGACGACAGGGAATCTTTATCCAATCTCTTTCTTCCTCAAATCCCGCGCTTACCGTTTCGTCTCTCCTCGGCCTATAAATACCGCTGAGGCCCATCTATTTCCCCTTCTGCTTCTTCTTCCTCCGTCTCCGCACCCGAGCTTCCGCCTTCGTCCGTCGAGCTCGCCGTCGCCAGCAAGTCCGGCCGCTGCATCAACCTGAACGGGACCAGATAACTCGCCGCATGTCGTTTCCTTCTGCTTCAGGTGTCTCTTTTCCCTTGCTGTAGATCTGTAGCTTTAGGGTTTCACCATTGATTCTATCATGAGACCTCGAAGCTTCGGCTGTTCGTCCTATACATCATGCTCATAGTAAATTCCTCTTTAGATTTATCTTCGAAACTTGCTTCCGCTCCGCTGCCTTATGCTTAGACTCGGCATTAGATTCAATCCTTAGATTCATCCGCTCTGTATAAGACCCCCGCAGTTCTTCTGTAATAGACCTGCATAAATTTCTGCTTTTTCTTACCGCTTAGATCTGTTTTACCTTAGCCTCTTTGTAGAAAACGGTTTCTTCATCCTCATAGATCTGTAAGATTCTCGCCGGTTTAGTCAATCATGCATTGTTTCTGCAACGTATCAACCATGAACCCGACGGTTTAGCTTCTTTCTTTTTTTTTGTCATAAACCAGTAGCAGCTCGTTTCCTGCTTGCTTCCGGGTTGTCCACGCCATTAGTCCCTTGTCTAAACCGTCGTTGTGAATTTACATATATGATCCGGTTTATGCCTCTGTACTTGAATAATCCGGATTTTATACTTCACTTTTTGAGCACTTTCCTTCTGCTAATATGTCTGCCAAGCAGTTTGTTTCTTGCGACTGGATTCCTTCCGTCATTACGGAAGAAGACTTAGCTAATACTGCTCCGATCGGCACACTGGGCCCTCAAGCAGTCCTGAAATGGCGGGCCCCAGGAAATGAATGCCCCCCTTCTCCCAAAGAAGGAGAAGTTATTGTTTTCTTCAATCACATAGCTCGGGGCTTTAGTCCTCCCGGTTCAAAATTCTTCCGGGACGTACTGGCCGCATTTCAGCTTCATCCTCAGGACATAGGCCCAAACTCCTTATCAAATATCTGTGATTTCCAAGTTTTCTCCGAGGTGTATCTTCAAGAGGAGCCATCAGTCGACTTGTTCCGGGATTTTTTCCATTTGAACCGGCGAACTGAGTTTACTGGCGGACCTCATCAAGAACTGGGTGGGGTTAGCATTCAAAAGAGAAGAGACACAGTCTTTCCTCACGCTGCTCTCCATACACACCGCAAAGAGTGGAAAAAGTCTTGGTTCTATTGCCACGATACTTCACCTGAAGGAGAGAACCCACTGTCGGGTTATCGCGAACATCGTCTTCCTGAAGATCATCCACTGCCACAACGCCTTAGCTCCTTAGAACGGCCCCGGTTCGCCTCTCAACTCGCCAAGCTCAAAGCTTTTATGGCCAACGGATTAACCGGAGTTGATTTTATGCGTTGCTGGCTTGCCTGGAGTATCCTCCCTCTGAGCCGACGCTCCGGTTTGATGTATTAGTATACCGGAAAGCCGGATGATCCTCAGCGGTTTTCCAAGGTAACGCTTTTTGAAACGGAAGTCATTGAATATGCCAAGAAAATGCTCAACATCTCCTTAGAGGAATGTAGCAAAACCGGATTGGCTCCGTATTATAAGAATAACAAACTGCCAGCGGTAAGCCTTAATCTCTCTTGTTTGTTTCTAATCCGTCTATTTAAGTTATCTTTTATTTATCTCTCATCTTCTACACAGGCCGATGATCCTTTTTGGAAAAGGAAACCTCAGGATAAGTCAGGCAAACAGCCGCGCTGAAAAACCTTTGCTGTTAAGAAGAAAAAGGCGGCTGCTGGCTCCGGTTCACATGCTGAAGAAGATGATCCGGATTCTGAGGTATGAGTTAATCCGGATATGATTTGTTCACTTTTATCCAGACTTGTATTAACGGTGTCTTTTCACAGGATTTGGCTGAAGGGAACAAAGCGGCAGAAACTGAGGTAATCACTCTTTCTTCAGATTCAGAACCACCTCCACCAAAAATTCGTCGGGTAGTCCGGAAATATCAGTTTTCTCATCCTTATGCTCAATTGGACCCAAATTTCTTTTGAAGAAACAGCAACATGAAGCTCGCCGGACTACACGCCATAGTGGCCATGTAGTCGAGTCTTCCGGAATATCTCTCACTCCGGCTCGGAGGTGCCGCTCTGAGGTTATACTTTCTCCAACTCTTCTTCATCCCAAGGCCGGGCTTATACGAAAACCCCTTAAACCGTCTGATCCTAATTATCAGGAGACTCCTTTATCATCTTCTGGCGAATCAACTGCCACACAGGTCCCAACTCTGAAGACCGTCCCTGGGTAAGTCCTTTACCTCATCCGATTTACTTTTGTATTTGCTTTTGTGACTCTGATTTCTTTTCCAATTCCTTTCAGCAAGCCCAAACCTAGCAAAAGGGCGAAGGCCATTAAAACGGCTGCTGATACTGCCAATGATAATCTGACGGCTGATCCGGATATAGTCATCCCTCCGGAAAATGAGCCTACGGTTCAGCTTGATAACCCTACTCCCATGGATCATGATCATGCTACCGCTCCTGAAAATCCCAACACTGAATATGTTCATGAACCGGCAAGTCCTGCCCGGGCCAACCCTCCTCGGACTAGCACGGCTCCCGCTAGTCCGGTTCACACTGCCGCTCCACAACCGGCCACTGCCTCTTCTCCGGATATTCAAATAACCGGTACAGGTTATACCGCTCCTGCTGAGCCCGTTGTTTTAGCCAAGCATACTGCTAAAGCGGAGAAACTCCAGCAAGAGAAGGGCAAGTGGAGTACAGACTTGTCTAGTTACGCCGAGCTGAGTGCCCAGGAGCTTTATTCCGGGTATTTGAACCGGCTGCATACCAGTCGGGACTATGAAGCGGGCTTGGTCAACATGATGAAGGACAAGTACGAGGTATCTTACTTGTCTTTTGCTTTTGCCTTTGTTGTATTTCTGTCTATATCATGGCAGCCCCCAAGTTCCGGTTTAGCTATGTTAGAAGGTGAACCGGTACTTTCAAATGTGAACAAATAATCTTACATTAGCCCCCAAGTGCCAGGGGCATAACTCGGTTTATGTGCCTGGGACTTGTCTGAATCTTTCTTTTGATGTTTCAACTTCCCATTAGCCCCCAAGTGTCAAGTAGACAACTTGTTTGTGTGCTTGAGACTTGTCTTTAATTCTCACTCGTTGATACTTCAATTGCCCATTAGCCCCCAAGTGTCAAGTGGATAACTTGGTTATGTGCTTGAGACTTGTCTGAACTTTGTCATTTATTCCACTTGATTTCCTTTGCAGGCTGATTTGACCCGGAGAGCTGAAGAAATAACTGAACTCCGGAATAGACTTGCTGAAACTGAATCTGCTGCTGCCAAGGCCAAAAAAGATATGGCACTGAGTTTAACCACTTCTGAACACTTGAAGAAATATTTTGAATCGGAACGGGCAACCTGGGAAGTGCAGAAAAATGCTCTTGAAAAGAGAACGAAGGATGCTGAGGAAGCTCTTAACCCGGTGACAGAAGAACTGTCCGGTTTAAAGCGGCAAATAGACCTTACGACTTCTGCCGTCTTTGGTAAATACTTAACTTGCACATGCTTTCATCTTTGCAACTTTATTCCGCTCCGGTTTAACTGTGATAATCATATGCAGGGCGCCGCGTCACCCATCTTGGGGATGATTTACGGAAGAAACTCAAGGCCTCTTATACTCTGGTTGAGCAGTTGTATTCCGGCGCTCAAAGGATTATAAGCGCGATGTCTTTTAATAAACCGGCCCCTACCACCATTCAAGGTACTCTGGAGAAGCTGTCTATCCTGCCAGTACGCTTGGAAGAGGTGAAGAAGTCTGCTGCCCGAGCCGGTTCTCTTATAGCGCTCACCAGAGCCAAAGCGTGGGTTCCAGATTTTGATCTGGAAGAAGATCTGAACGGGTATCCAGCACCAAAGAAGACGGATCGGCCTTCACTGGCAAAGACCTTCATGCTTTGACTAAGGAGATGCGTCCTCTCGCTAGCAAGCTTGCTGTCGAATCAGACTTGACCAGGTATCATCTGGCGTACGATTTACAGAATGAGCGGGTGGATCGGCCGGTTTATGATACCATAAATCTAATCCCACCAGTGCGCCCCCACACTTTCGCCCCAGATGTTGATCCGTCTAATCTCATTACGGAAGAGATGTACTTCCGTGCTTTATCAAAAATCGATTGGTGCGTCCCTGACTTTCAGCCGCTTCAAGAAGACGAAGAAGCTCCGGAACAGGTTGATCCTCAGCCGTCGCAGCAGGAGGAAGCATAGGTCGCACAGTTTATCTTTGTAGCTGTAGTATTATTGTGCCGGAAAAACTTTAATCCGTTCAGGCTTGCTATGCCTTGTAATAGGATAGCTTGAAATATTGTCCATCTTGATCCGGATGTCCCAACTTTGCTTGGACGTTTGCCAATTTGGATCTTTTGTCTGATATGGTTTATCTTGCATACTATCTGTTTCTGCATAGATAACACTTAAAAGATGTCCTAGCGGTTTATCGCCGGACCAATTAAATTGCTCACAAAATATATCAAACAAGTGTCTGTTTATACTAGAAATAACTTCATACCTCTGATTAAGTATGCTTGATATCCTTTAATCCGGCGAACATTGTTATTCTTGAGGAAGCTCTTAGCTCCGTTGGGGCGTACCCAGTTATTCCGGGTTTACAAGAACTACCGGTTTAAATAATGCTAGAGCTCTGTGTTCGGACTTTTGAAGATATGTGGTCAACTTTGAAGTTGTCCCACTCCGGATCAAAGGACCATAGAAACACATGAGAACACAAACACAAAAAACACAGGTTTGCAAATAAAATCATATAGTCGAGGCTTTTTGCGAGCTGCCAGGCTCCAAATCGAACTTATGATTCGAATACGATCATATAAACCGGACCGCAAGGGGCTAAGCTAGGATTCGAATACGATCCGTAGCCCCCTTGGGATCGTGAAATTTTTAGCCAATCAATGGATTCGAATACGATCCAAGGAGCTTATGATTCGAATACGATCATATAAACCGGATCGCAAGGGGCTAAGCTAGGATTCGAATACGATCCGTAGCCCCCTTGGGGTCGTGAAATTTTTAGCCAATCAATGGATTCGAATAAGATCCAAGGAGCTTATGATTCGATACGATCATATAAACCGGACCGCAAGGGGCTAAGCTAGGATTCGAATACGATCCGTAGCCCCCTTGGGGGTGTGGCTATGTTCTCTTTGGTTCGAATACGACCTATGTTTGAACAGGAAGCCCCTTAGTGAGTTTGACTATGTTCTCTTTGGTTCGAATACGACCTATGTTTGAACAGGAAGCCTTTTAGTGAATGTAGAAACAGGGCACCTATATGGGACTTGCACTGTGCGGCAAACCTTCTTTGGTCCCTTATAAAATTGTCCTGCATAGCCAGATAGACTGATCAAAGCATCTTATTTTCTTAATGAAAATGATATAAACTGTAGATGGATATCACCATAAGACACTTATATTGGAAAAAAGAGCTGACCCCCCGGTTTATGGAGGGCACCGGTTTATTCATTAATTATAATATATACATAGGATACATCAGAGCTCATGGCTCAAGTATAGTAGGGCCGCAGGAGAGCGATGTTCCACGGCCTCTTTGTCTCTTCTTCTGATGTCCGTGAGTCCTTGTGCTCTCGAACGTCCACCAGATAATATGAACCGTTGTGTAGATTCTTGCTGATCACAAAGGGCCCTTCCCAAGGCGGGGATAGTTTGTGCATGTCTGTTTGGTCTTGGATGAGCCGGAGTACCAAATCTCCCTCCTGGAACGTCTTGGTTTTGATCCGGCGGCTGTGATATCTGCGCAAGTCCTGTTGATAAATCGCGGACCGTGTTGCTGCTATGTCACGCTCTTCATCTAGCCGGTCCAAACTATCCTGTCTTGCCTGCTCATTGGCCGCTTCAACATTAGCCGTTACCCGTGGCGAATCATGACGGATATCACTTGGAAGGACTGCTTCAGCACCATACACCATGAAGAAAGGTGTATAACATGTGGACCGGTTCGGCATAGTATTGATGCTCCAGAGGACAGAAGGTAACTCCTCAACCCAGCACCCTGGTGTTCTTTGCAAGGGAGTCATAAGCCGGGGCTTGATACCTCGCGAAATCTCCTGATTAGCCCTTTCAGCTTGACCATTGGATTGAGGGTGTGCTACAGAAGACACATCTAGGCGAATATGCTCCCGTTGACAAAACTCTTCCATCTCTCCTTTGGATAAATTGGTGCCGTTGTCTGTGATGATGCTGTGTGGAAAGCCAAACCGGAAAATTACCTTTTTGATGAATTTAACCGATGTTGCCGCATCACACTTGCTCACAGGCTCTGCCTGAATCCACTTTGTAAACTTATCCACAGCAACCAGCAGATGAGTTTTCTGATCTTGGGATCGTTTGAAAGGCCCAACCATATCGAGCCCCCAAGTTGCAAACGGCCAAGTAATCGGTATCATCCGGAGCTCCTGTGCCGGAACAAGAGCACGTCGTGAAAATTTCTGACAAGCATCACATCTCCGGACTAGATCCGCCGCATTAGCATGGGCTGTCAGCCAATAGAACCCATGTCGAAAAGCTTTAGCCACCAAGGATTTCGAACCGGCATGATGACCACAATCCCCTTCATGGATCTCACGAAGGATATCACAACCTTCCTCAGATGACACACACCGCTGAAATGCTCCAGAAACACTGCGATGGTGAAGTTCTCCGTTTACAATTGTCATGGATTTTGAGCGTCGGATTATCTGTCTTGCTTCGATCTCGTCGTCCGGCAACTCCCCACGGCTCAGATATGCCAAGTATGGGAGCGTCCAATCCGGAATAACATGAAGTGCTGCAACTAGTCGTGCCTCCGGATCAGGAATGGCCAGATCTTCCTCCGGTGGTACCCTGAACTGATGGACTGTGCAGCTCATCCAAAAAAGTATTCGGTGGTACCAGTTTACGTTGAGAACCCAGCCGGCTCAGAGCATCGGATGCTTCATTCCTTCGCCGGTCTATATGATCCACCTGATACCCTTTGAAATATCATGCGACTGCTTCAACTTCTCGTCTGTAAGCTGCCATGAGAGAGTCTTTTGAATCCCACTTGCCGGATACTTGCTGTGCCACTAAATCTGAATCACCAAAACACTTGACCCGGCTCAAGTTCATCTCCTTAGCCATTCGTAAGCCATGAAGCAGTGCCTCATATTCTGCTGCATTGTTAGTACAAGGAAACATTAGACGGAGGACATAACAGAACTTGTCACCTCGTGGGGAAGTTAACACAACTCCAACCCCCGAGCCTTCTAATTGCCCTGAACCGTCAAAATGAATCGTCCAGTATGTAAGATCCGGCTTCTCCTCTGGTGCTTGCAGTTATGTCCAATCATTGATGAAATCCACCAATGCTTGGGACTTGATAGCAGTGCGTGGCACATACTTCAATCCGTGTGGGCTAAGCTCAATGGCCCACTTCGCCACTCTGCCAGTAGCTTCCCTGTTTTGGATTATATCCCCCAATGGAGCTGAACTGACAACAGTTATTGCGTGGCCTTGGAAATAATGCTTCAAATTCCGGTTTGCCATGAATACACCATATACCAGCTTCTGCCAATGCGGGTACCTTTGTTTGGATTCAATGAGAACTTCACTGACATAATAGACTGGACGTTGAACCGGATATTCCTTTCCTGCTTCCTTGCGCTCAACCACGATTGCCACGCTGATTGCCCGTGCATTGGCGGCGACGTATAATAGCAATGGCTCATTATCAACAGGGGCAGCAAGGACCGACGGCTCTGCCAACTGCCGCTTCAAATCCTCAAACACAGTGTTTGCTTCATCACTCCATATAAATCGGTCTGTCTTTTTCAGCATCTGATAAAGCGGAATTGCCTTCTCTCCCAGACGGCTGATGAACCGGCTCAATGCTGTGATCTGGCCAGCGATTCACTGAACATCATTGATGCAAGCCGGTTTAGTCAAAGATGTGATTGCCTTGATCTTCTCCCGATTGGCTTCTATTCCTTTGTTGGACACCAAGAACCCAAGGAGCTTGCCCGCCGGAACACCGAAAGCACACTTCTCCGGATTAAGCATCATCTTATAGCCCCGAAGGTTATCAAAAGTTTCCTTGAGATCCTCTATCAATGTCTCCTCCTTCCTTGACTTCACCACGATGTCATCCACATAGGCATGAACATTTGTCCCTATCTGCCCCTTAAGACAGTTCTGCACGCAACGCTGGTAAGTTGCTTGGGCACTCTTGAGCCCAAAAGGCATAGATACATAGCAAATAGCACCAAAAGGAGTTATGAAAGCTGTCTTCTCTTGGTCCTTAACTGCCATCTTGATTTGGTGATACCCTGAATATGCATCCAAAAAACTTAGCCGCTCACATCCCGCCGTAGCATCGATGATCTGATCAATACGAGGGAGAGCAAAAGGATCGGTTGGACAAGATTTGTTTAAGTCTGTGTAATCCACACACATCCTCCACTTTCCATTTTTCTTTAACACCAGCACCGGATTAGCCAACCACTCCGGGTGAAAAACTTCAACTATGAACCCTGCGGCCAAAAGCCTGGCCACTTCTACTCCTATAGCCTTGCGCCTTTCTTCGTTGAAGCGGCGCAGATACTGCTTGACCGGTTTAAACTTCGGATCAATGTTAAGACTATGCTCAGCGAGTTCCCTCGGTATACCTGGCATGTCAGAGGGTTTCCATGCAAAGATATCCCGATTCTCACGGATGAACTCGATGAGCGCGCTTTCCTATTTTGGATCAAGGTTAGCACTGATAGTGAACTGTTTGGATGAATCACCTGGCACAAAGTCAACTTGCTTGGTTTCCTCTGCAGATTTGAACTTCAATGCTGGATCATGCTCTGTAGTTGGCTTCTTCAACGGGGACATATCTGCTGGATCAACATTGTCTTTGTAAAACTTCAACTCCTCCGTAGCACATACTGCCTCTGCATAAGCAGCGTCTCCTTCTTCGCACTCTAATGCAATCTTGCGACTTCCATGAATCGTGATGGTTCCTTTATGACCCGGCATCTTGAGCTGTAGATAAACATAGCACGGCCTAGCCATAAATTTGGCGTAAACCGGTCTTCCAAACAGGGCATGATATGGGCTCCGGATCTTGACAACTTCAAAGGTTATCATCTCCGACCTGGAATCCTATTCATCTCCAAAGGTAACTTCTAGGTCAATTTTCCCAACCTGGTAAGCTGATTTACCTGGCACTACTCCATGAAACACCGTGTTTGACTGCCTTAGCTTCTTATCGGTGAGCCCCATGCGACGGAAAGTCTCATAGTATAATATATTGATGTTGCTGCCGCAGTCCATGAGAACTTTGGTGAATTTGTAGCCACCCACCTGTGGTTCTACCACTAAGGCCAATTGGCCCGGATTATCAACTCGCGGCGGGTGATCCTCTCTGCTCCACACAATAGGTTGCTCCGACCAGCGCAGGAATTGTGGTGTTGCCGGTTCAACCGCGTGGACCGCCCACTTTAAGATTTTTTTATCCCGTTTGCACAAACTCGTAGTGAACACATGATACTGTCCACTGCTCAGCTCCTTTTGATTACTCTGATATCCGGATTGCGGCTGCTGTTGACGCTGCTGATTGCCTTGATTGTTGCTATTACCCTGGCCTTGCTGTTGGTTGTTTTGGTTATTGTAACCGCCCTGACCATACTGATGGTTGCCTTGGTTATTGTAACCGCCCTGACCATACTGATGATTGCCTTGGTTACTATAACCAGTGTTGTTGCCACGATATCCTGATCCGGAGCCGTTCCCCTGGTGACCCGGACCGTAAAACCCGGGGCCTGATCCGCCGCCTGGTGGCCTGTTGTTAGATCTGACCCGGTTCATGGCCTCCATCATGGCCTTACTTTCTCCCCAGGTATGTTTAGCTGGATGTTCCTTTGATCCGTGCTTCGGGCAAGGCCCGTTCAATTCTTGCTCCCAAGTAACGAACCCCCCGCCGGTTTGTGGGGGCGGTTTACCCTTGTTGCGCTGAAAGCTCCCTTGAACTTGGGTATTGGCCACGAAATCAGAGCCACCCTCTGCCTTTCGTTTGCCTAAGAAGCTTGTTCCGACCGGATTAGCCTGCGTCGATTTGCCAGACTTATTTGCCTTTCCAGATTTATCTCCATCCGCTTCTGGATACTTAGTGTTGTCAGAGTCCCCGTACTTCACCAGAGCGCTCATCAGAGTTCCCATGTCATTACAATCCCGTTTGAGCCGTCCCAGCTTTAACTTCAGAGACTCAAACCGGCAATTGTTTTCCAGTGTTACTATCGCCGTACTGGGGCTGATACCGTTCGAAGAGTGCAAGATTTCTGATACTCGCCGTAACCATGCACTTGTAGGCTCCTGCTCTCCTTGTATACATGCTGCTAGATCCACCACTGACATTGGCTGCTTGCACGTATCCTTGAAGTTCTTGATAAATTGGCGGTGTAACTCACCCCATGATCCGATGGAGTTAGGTGGTAAACCCTTTAACCAGGTCCGGGCCGTACCCTCAAGCATCATGGTAAAGTACTTCGCGCAAGCCGCTTCATCCACGTCCAGCATCTCCGTAGCCATCTCATAGCTCTCAATCCAAGCTTCCGGAGCCAAATCTGCTGTGTAGTTAGGTACTTTACGCGGACCCTTGAAATCTTTGGGTAACTTTACGCTTCGTAAAGCGGGGACAAGACACTGCACCCCAAAGGAACTCGTCGTGACTCCTGTCTCTGCTATGCTTGTGTGAACCGGCGTCGTTTGGCGGATCTCCTCGTGGGCCGCAGATCTAACCCGGTTTGGCGCCTCATGAGCTTGCACCTCTGCGCCCGCCGGATTATCCTATATGTGACGGTGTCTCCTCCGTTCACTACTGGACACTTCCGGTTCATACCAATGCCTAGTATAACTCCGGCTGTGGCGGGGTGTTGAATGAAGCCTCTCCCTGCTATAGGAATACGCTTGATGTTGTGTCAATGCCGTGTTAAGCAGATCCTTGACCCTGCGTGCCTCCATTGCCACAGGGGATGTCCCCTCAATGGGTAAAGCGGCCAGGCGTGAAGCGGCAGCAACAATGTTCTCCAAAGGGTTTGAGTAATGACCCGGAGGAGTGCATATGTGAGGCGCGGACATAATCCGTCGATCTTGCTCCGCAGTGGGCTGTTGAACCGGTTCACCCCTCGCTGGAGTTGTCCTCCGGTTTACCTCCGGATCATTGCTGGCTCCCGCTCCTCGCGTCCCGAAGAGATTCATCGCCTCATAGACCGGCGGTAGAAGAGACTGGTACCTTCGATTCCTTACTCCCTGCGTAGAGGCCTGTTCCATCCTCAGCTGGAAAGCCTGAGAATCCAGCTCTGCCTGGCTTGTTGCTATCATAGCTTTCTCTGCCTTCAGATCCTCCCTTGCTTGCTCGATCTGGCCCTTTAGCTGAAGGAGTTCTGCATCCTGTTGTGCCTTATCCGCTGGAGCCACCTCTTCTACTACCTGGTTTGTAAACTCCTCTACTAAGGCGGATAGAGCGTCAGAGTACGAGAGGGCCTGGCCGCTTCCCCCTGCACCAGCTTCTGCTGTGATCGCCCCGCTCACCATGGACTGTGGCGTAGGTTGTGACCCTGCCATAAAGACAGCCACCCGGTTTGGAAGATCAAAGGGGTCCGGAATACTGTCTCTGTCGGACACACCCTCAGATCGGCCGTTCCGCAACAGATACAAGGACTCAGTCTCTCCGGATGAGGATCCATCATCGGAATAGACAACTGTCTCGCCACCAGAATCCGATCTGTCATCGGCTTGGACTCCATGTATTGCTCCAATGAAAACGCGCTTCATGGCAGGCTGAATCCGGGCCGATCTCACACGCTGAGCCGGCTCGATGATGTCGGAGAAGATGTCCAGCTCAGGTCCCGGTTCGCCAATCTTGCCGATGAAGACGTGGATGCCGAAGAAGGGAACCCGGTACCCGTATTCGATTGAATCGGCCCCCGGGCCCCAGCCAGCGTCGTCGATGTAGATCCGGCCGCGGCGACTCTTGGTCATCCGGCCGACCGCGTAGCCCTTGAGTCCTTCAAAGCTGCCCTTCAAGAACTCGAAACCATCGTGCGGAGGCCCCACGGTAGGCGCCAATTGTCGTGGAATTAGCACGGCAGATGTCCGGTTTAACGGACTTAGTTGAGGAACCATCGCACGGGTTAGCTTGAAGGGGTTAAAAGCACACAAAGGACACAGAGGGTTTATACTAGTTCGGCCCCCTCGATGAAGGTAAAATCCTACGTCTAGTTGGTTTGGTATTGCTTGGGCATCGATGAACAGGGAGCGGATTGCTTGCCTGTGTCTCGACGGGTTGTTTCTAGTCCTTGAACCGTCGCCGGGTCGTCCCTTTATATAGGAGGCAACGCCCGGTCCGGTTTACAGAGTCCCGAGGCCGGCTCATACTTGTGTCCGCCTCGGTCTCTGTTCTTTCTTCCTTGACTCACAAGTTTACATGATAGGACGGTTTACAAACCGTAACTTGACACATGGGCCCTAAACCTTCATGGGCCGTAACCTCTACTGAGCTTTACAATTATACAACTATATCATCATAATCCGGTTTACCCTAGCCGGTTTACACCTGCTAGTAATATCCCTGACACTCACAAAGAACACTTTTTAACCTAGCACAGACTCCGGGAAATTTGGCCACAGTGTGAGGTGGGCCATATGTTAATGTGTTCGTTGTACGTAACCAGCACCTCGAATCCTCGATACTACTACTATAAGTAGTAGGAGTAGTAGGCTGGCATGGGACAGAACAAGCGTTCACGTCCAGGAGTACGGCACACGCCACCAGCATGACTTCCATCTAACACCATATTTGTTGGAGTCCGTGCTACAGCAATCTCTTCAACCTCGTCGTTTCTCTAACTCAGCCATCGCGTGGCAGGCGAGGTGGTGGTTTGCTGATAGTCAGTTTCCTCAACTGCGGTCCCACTTGTAAGGCCAACTCGAACGCACGACCCCAAACGGACCTCCGTTTTGCCCGGATTCTGTCCGTTTGGGTAGGGCAATGGGGTCGTGTCCGGGCCATTTCTCAGATGCGGTGGCCGTGTGCCGAACGTGCGGACGCATCACGGTCGCGTACATTTTTCTTTGCAAACACATATCTTTTTTTCATCATTGATTTTTTGGTACATGGAAATACATCACCAAAATTTTCACTAGAAAACAAGAACCACAAGAATATATTTTAGAAATATCCAACTTCCATAACTGCTTCTGTAAGTTGGATTAGTGCCTTCTTGATACATTCATTGTTGATCTGCGGTGGCTCGATCATGCGTGCTTCTTTCTTCTTCGAGTGTATAGAAGTAGACGTGTCTAGCCTCTATTCTATCAAAAAGCGCACTAGTCTCATCTCTTGCCTCTATGCTAGCTAAAAGTGCTAGAACATCTACTAAATTGCGCCCTATCAATATATCGTTGTACTCTTCTTCCCAATACCAAAACTTGCATCCATTCTACACAATAAAATTTTAAGTTAGCACAACTAGTCTAATCCGAGAGCACAACCGAAGATTTGGTCGAGTTCTTCCTCCTTTTGCCGACACGTGGGACATCCAGCATCCAGGTCATGTCATGCAAGAAAATAGAGTGGTAGTTCAAGCCACGTGATGTGCATCTTGGGTTAAACTGTAAATAGAATCTTACTACTCTTGAGTAACTCCAAAAGAGGCCACCGAAGATCTTTGTTGGATTTATTTTTCATCACCAGCACGTCGAAGTGAAAGATGTGCAGGTTCAGTGGGTCCTCTTGCATTTTCACAGACATGTGGGACCGCATATGAGCAAACAGACAATGGGCTCCGCGCGTCTGCTGGCTGGCTGACAAGAGAGATAGAGGAGGGTTGAGCACATACTCTAGGAAATTTGTTCTACGTAACGAGCACCTCGATATAGTGGGTGGCATGGGCCATAACTAGCACTCATGTCTAGCAATACGGCACACTCCACCAACATGAGTCCCATCCGACACCAATTTTCTTGGAGTCCGTGCTACAACCATCTCTTCTCCCTCTTGTTTTCTCAGCCATCGCGCGGTGGGCGGGGTGGGGGTTTGCCGATAGTCGGTTTGCTAATCTATGGTCCCACTTGTAAGTGAAAATGCAACACAACATGCATTCCCCCTTGAGCGGCGTGCCGGACCAACCGTGTGGGGGTGCGACGCGAACACGGCAGGCTTTTCCTTTTGAACTTGTAACTTGTAAAATTTGGTTCTGCCCCATGGCGCGACCGGTAGATAGAAATAACGATTTTCCCTAGAGTAATGAGAAGTTTGGTTCTAGCGTGGTTCATGCATGGAGTACGTAGGAAAATTATGAAGTTGATGCAAAAGGTAAGATAATTACTAGTAGTACCATATACTACTACATGGATTTGACGGAAAGATAAATATACATATGGATCCATCAACGACATCCTCACGCCCTAGTGCATCGGGTTACCAACCAACGTGTGAGGAGCAGCGGTGTTGGCGAGAAGCTCAACGTGCTTCTGAACAATGCCGTCCAAGGTTGCCCTGCGTTCCAAGAAGGCCAGCGTCCTATCGTACTCCTCTTGCATGTAGTAGTCCTTGCGGACGATTTGCGCGTAGACGTGGGTGATTATGTCGATGGTGTATTGTTGCGCCAGGCGCTGCGCGGCGAGCGCGACCTCAAGGTGGACATTCTCCGGCGCTACGGCGGGCAGTCGCAGGGCCACCAGTGCGTCGAGGGGGTTGTCACCATAGAGCCCATTGAGGGTGGCAGGCATTGTAGAGCCTGGGCGCATGGGCTGGAGGTGTACGTCAAGGTCGTCCGCTAGCTTCTTGACGACGGTGAACTTGTCGAGGAAGCCGACGAGGACCTCGTCGAACAAGGAGACGAAGCTGTCGTCCAAGTGACCCTCGCCCTGGCGGCCTCAAGCACTACCTGGAGACGTTCCTCGGTGTCTGGCCGCAGGCCGGCGTCGTGGACCATCTGGCACAGCCGGCTGATGCTCGCGCTCATTGTCTCCATGGGTCTAGCTTCTAGTCAACTGATCTTGCGATTGGAGTGATCACTCTTGCCCTTGGGTGCGTAGGTGCGTAGGATTTCGTAGATTGGACTGGCGGGAGCCTTTATATGAGAAGTGCAGATTGCGTTGAATTCATGTGTGTGTTGGCCATCTACTCCTCGCCCCTCTACTGCACCTGCCTTTGGTTGTATGACAGGTGGCCAGCCACCCTTTGAGCCCACGTGTCATACACCCAAAGGCAGGTGCAGTAAGTTAATGAAGTTGCGTCCCCCTCCATGCCCGTGCATGCTTTCAATGACTTGAGACTACCAAACATCACATGCAGTGCTTAGTTAATTGCATGTAATCCTATTAAGTAGCAAAAAGACATTAAGTTATATCGCCGATAGGAATAAAACAATACACCATGTATTTATTTATAGAGGGAGTAGTACATTTTTTGTGACATGCATTACTAGATATTGCCAGTCAAATACTAAATCCAGATGAAGATGGTAGTACTACTAAATCCAGACGGTGGTGCTAGTACTAGTAGTAGTAGTACTACCAATGTAGTAGCACTGTACTACCCGTTGGTCAAATTATTACGTGCTGCTCCTCACACTGAAGTGACAAGACCGTACGCCGGAGATGACACCTGAGTATAGGCGCCGTGTTCGGCATACCATAGACAGCCTCACCGTCTACAGTCACTATCATCATGGCTATAGACCTAGCCTGGTTACAACTAGCCGTGTTCGACATAATTTCCCATGCGTAGATGCCCGTGCATTGCACAGAACACCAAGATTGGGGGGTGGACGGCGCCGGTGCTACTTCTCGAGCTTGCGTTGTACTCCCTCGAAGAGGAAAGGGAGATGCAGCACAGTAGCGTAAGTATTTCCCTCAGTTTTTGAGAACCAAGATATCAATCCAGTAGGAGACCACGCGCGAGTCCCTCGCACCTGCACAAACAAATAAGAACTTCGCAGCCAACGCGATAAGGGGTTGTCAATCCCTTTACGGTCACTTACGAAAGTGAGATCTGATAGAGATGGTAGTTTATATTTTTGGTATTTTTGTTTATAAGAACAGAAAGTAAAAGCGGAAAAAGTAAAGTAGATGTAGATTGATATGTTGAGAATAGACCCGGGGGCCATAGTGTTCTCTAGTGGCTTCTCTCATGATAGCGATATTCTACGATGGGTAAACAAATTACTGTCGAGCAATTGATAGAAAAGCAAATAATTATGAGACTATCTAGGCATGATCATTGTATATAGGCATCACGTCCGAGACAAGTAGACTGACTCCTGCCTGCATCTACTACTATTACTCCACACATCGACCGCTATCCAGCATGCATCTAGTGCATTGAGTTCATAAGAACAGAGTAACGCCTTAAGCAAGATGACATGATGTAGAGGGATAAACTCAAGCAATGTGATATAAACCCCATCTTTTTACCCTCGATGGCAACAATACAATACGTGCCTGGCTGCCCCTACTGTCACTGGGAAAGGACACCGCAAGATTGAACCCAAAGCCAAGCACTTCTCCCATTGCAAGAACTATAGATCTAGTAGGCCAAACCAAACCAATAACTCGAAGAGACTTGCAAGGATATTATGAGCACACATAAAGAGTTCAGAAAAGAACCAAATATTTCTCGTAGATAATCTTGATCATAAACTCACAATTCATCGGATCTCGACAAACACACCGCAAAAAGAGATTACATCGAATAGATCTCCTCAAAGACCGAGGAGAACTTTGTATTGAGATCACGAGAGAGAAGAAGCCATCTAGATACTAGCTATGGACCCGAAGGTCTGTGGTAAACTACTCACAACTCATGGTGAGGGCGATGATGATGATGTAGAAGCACTCCGTGATGGATCCCCCCCTCCGGCGAAGCTCCGAAACAGGCTCCAAGATGGGATCTCACGGAAACAGAAGGTTACGGTAGTGGAATTAGGGTTTTCTCTCTGTTGCTGATGGTTTCGGGGTACGTAGGCTTATATAGGAGGAAGGAGGACACCGGGGGACTCACAAGGGACCCACGAGGCAGGGGCGCGTCCTGGGAAGGGGGTGCGCCTCCCACCCTCGTGGGCACCTCGTGGCCCCTACTCCGTGGTTCTCAAGTCTCCCGTGCGTGATTTTCTCCAAAAAAATATCTCTCCCGAAGGTTTCATTCCGTTTGGACTCCGTTTGATATTCCTTTTCTGCAAAACCCTGAAACAGGCAAATAACAACAATTTGGACTAGGCCTTTGGGTTAGTAGGTTAGTCCCAAAAAATGATATAAAAGTGTATAAAAAAGCCCATTAAACATCCAAAACATCATAAATAATAGCATGGAACAATAAAAAATTATAGATAAGTTGGAGACGTATCAAGCATCCCCGAGCTTGATTCCTGCTCATCCTCGAGTAGGTAAATGATAAAAACAGGATTTTTGATGTGGAATGCTAACCAACATAGTTTTTCAATGTAATTCTCTTAATTGTGGCATGAATGTTCAGATCTGAAAGATTCAAGATAAAAGTCTATATTGACATAAGAAATAATAATACTTCAAGCATACTAACAAAGCAGACATGTCTTCTCAAAATACTATGGCTAAAGAAAGTTATCCCTACAAAGTCATATAGTCTGGCTATGCTCCCTCTTCATCACACAAAATATTCATATCATGCACAACCTTGGTTTCAGCCAAGCACTTGTTTTCATACTCTATTCTTTCAAACCTTTCAACTTTCACGCAATACATGAGCGTGAGCCATGGACATAGCACTATGGGTGGAATAGAGGTGGTTGTGGAGAAGACAAAAAGGAGGAAGATAGTCTCACATCAACTAGGCGTATCAATGGGCTATGGAGATGCCCATCAATAGATATCAATGTGAGTGAGTAGGGATTGCCATGCAACGGATGCACTAGAGCTAAATATGTATGAAAGCTCAACAGAAGAAACTAGTGGGTGTGCATCCAACTTGCTTGCTCACCAAGACCTAGGGCATTTGAGGAATCCCATCGTTGGAATATACAAGCCAAGTTCTATAATGAAAATTCCCACTAGTATGTGAAAGTGACTAAACATGAGACTCTCTATCATGAAGAACATGGTGCTACTTTGAAGCACAAGTGTGGAAAAAGATAGTAGCAATTGTCCCTTCTCTCTTTTCTCTCATTTTTTTGGAGGGGCTTTCTCTTTTTTTATTAGCCCCTCTCTATTTTTTGGGCCATCTCCCTTTTTTTATTGGCCTTTCCTCACATGGGACAATGCTCTAATAATAATGATCATCACACTTTCATTACAACTCGATATTACAACTTGATACTACAACAAAGTATGACTCTATATGAATGCCTCCGGCGGTGTACCGGGATGTGCAATGAAACAAGAGTGACATGTATGAAAGATTATGCATGGTGGCTTTGCCACAAGTACCATGTCAACTACATGATCATGCATGGCAATATGACAATATGATGCGTGTCATATGAACGGAACGGTGGAAAGTTGCATGGCAATATATCTCGGAATGGCTATGAAAATGCCATGATAGGTAGGTATAGTGGCTGTTTTGAGGAATAATATGGTGGCTGTTTTGAGGAAGGATATATAGTGGGTGTATGGTACCGGCGAAAGTTGCGCGGTACAAGAGAGGCTAGTAATGGTGGAAGGGTGAGAGTGCGTATAATCCATGGACTCAACATTAGTCATAAGAACTCATATACTTATTGCAAAAATCTACGAGTCATCAAAACAAAGCAATCAAGGCATGCTCCTAAGGGGGAGGTTGGTAGGAGTTAACCATCGCGCGCTCCCGACTTCCACACAAAGGTTGGCACTTTACAAATACCTCATGCTCTAACTTCCTCACATAGCGGTTCACCATACGTGCATGCTACGGGAATCACTAACCTTAACACAAGTATTTCTCAATTTCATAATAACTCCACTAGCATGACTCTAATATCACTATCCACATATCTCAAAACAATTATCAAGCATCCAACATCTCATCATATTCAATGCACTTAGTGTGAAAGCTTTTACTACATTGATATTGGATGTCTATCATATGAAGACTAGTTTTATAGCCTAAACACATTACCTTGCTGTTTAAATAGACTCTCAAAAGGATATAAGTGAAGCATAAGAGTTCAACAATTTCTTCAAAATATTATCACCAGTGTGCTCTAAAAGATATAAGTAAAGCACTAGAGCAAAAACTATTCGACTCAAAAGATATAAGTGAAGCACATAGAGTGTTCTAACAATTCCTAGGCCATATTTAAGTCTCTCAAATAGGTGTGTCCAGCAAGGATAATTGTGGCAAACTAACAAGCAAAGACTCAAATTATACAAGACGCTCCAAGCAAAACACATATCATGTGGTGAATAAAAATATAGCTCCAAGTATAGTTACCGATGGATGAAGACGAAAGAGGGGATGCCTTCCCGGGGCATCCCCAAGCTTAGGCTTTTGAATGTCCTTGAATTTTACTTGGGGTGCCTTGGGCATCCCCAAGCTTAGGCCCTTGCTACTCTTTGTTCCATAGTCCATCAAAGCAATACTCAAAACTTGAAAACTTCACAACACGAAACTTAGACAAAAATCTCGTGAGCTTCGTTAGTATAAGAAAGCAAACCACTACTCAAAGGTACTGCAATGAATTTATTCTTTGTTTATATTGGTGTTAAACCTACTGTATTCCAACTTCTCTATTGTTCATACTTCACAATATTACTCATAGATGCATTGAAATAAGCAAACAACACACGAAAAACAGAATCTGTCAAAAACAGAACAGTCCGTAGTAATCTACAGGTTTCGCATACTTCTGTAACTCCAAAAAATTCAAACTATATTGGTAAACTTGAGGAATTTTTCTATTAGTCATCTGCAAAAAGAATCAACTAAATAGCACGCTCCAGTAAAATCTGATGACCATTCTAGCGAGTGCTAACGATTCTGTTTTTCACAGCAAGATCACATAAACTTCACACAAGTCTTCCCAAAGGTTCTACTTGGCACAAACACTAAAGAAAACATGAAACCACATATAAACAGAAGCTAGATGCAATATTTATTCCCTAACAGCAGCGAAAACAAAAAATATAAAATTGGGTTGCCTCCCAACAAGCACTATCGTTTTACGCCCCTAGCTAGGCACGATACATGGATAAATCTAGGGAATGCCATAATGATATGATATGTCGTGAAAGCTCATCTCATATTCCCTACGTTCAGCAGCAAGCTTCCTTTGTGGCAAGCAAAAGTAATCAAAAGGGCTAAATTTAATGGGACAAAAGTCCCCTACATCAATCTCAGGAGGAATAGGTTCCTCTTTTGGCCCTTTGTAGTGGACAACCAAATCATCATTATAGGCATTCTTTTGGCAAAAGGTCATAAGCCTTTGCTCAAGGGAGAAGCCTAACCCATTATTTTGGCAAAAGGTCATAAGCAAAATCATCGTTCATCTCAGAAATTCTATCAATCAAGACCTCAGTAGGAACCTTTTTTCTAAGGTTTTCATTAAAAGCAACATGATCAGGAGATCGCAACCGCATTATGTCCTCTTGATTGAACAAGATAGCCTCTATGGGACGTCGACCGGCATCTACCCCGTAATGAGCAAAGATTTCTTTGGCCTCTTTCATGATAAATCTAAATTCATGAGCCAAAAAGATAGTAGTTGCACGCTTAACAGAAGAATGCTCAATATTGGAAAACTCCAAAAAGATTCTCTGAATACAGGGATGCATATGGATAAATTTCCTTTCAATTTCTACTATAAGCATAGATACAACATCTGCAAGGTTACTAGTTCTGTGAAGAATAGAGCCACCCATAGTGGGAAAAGCGCCGGCACAAGTAAAGAAGTCTTGAAGAACTCCTTTTCCAATGATGTTACCACTACCAACCCGGAACTTCTTAATATGTAAAGTGGTAGCTTCATCTGGGGGGTTAACATAGATGTTGCCCTTGACATTACTACCCTTCTCGATAAAATCGTCCCCCATCTCAGACATGAGGGCAATTAGGCAAGCAACACACAAACAAACAAGAAGCAAGCGAATGATAAACACACGGCAGAAGAAGGGCAAATAAAACGGCAAGGGTGAAGTGGGGAGAGGAAAATGAGAGGCAAAAAATGTAATGCGAAGGATAAGGGTTTGTGATAGGTACTTGGTATATGACTTTTGCGTAAGCCTCACCGGCAACAGCGCCAGAAATTCTTCTTGCTACTTCTCGAGCTTGCGTTGTATTCCCTCGAAGAGGAAAGGGAGATGCATCAGAGTAGCATAAGTATTTCCCTCAGTTTTTGAGAACCAAGGTATCAATCCAGTAGGAGACCACGCGCGAGTCCCTCGCAGCTGCACACACAAATGAGAACTTTGCAGCCAACGCGATAAGGGGTTGTCAATCCCTTTACGGTCACTTACGAAAGTGAGATCTGATAGAGATGATAGTTTATATTTTTGGTATTTTTGTTTATAATAACAGAAAGTAAAAGCGGAAAAAGTAACGTAGATGTAGATTGATATGTTGAGAATAGACCCGGGGGCCATAGTGTTCTCTAGTGGCTTCTCTCATGGTAGCGATATTCTACGGCGGGTAAACAAATTACTGTCGAGCAATTGATAGAAAAGCGAATAATTATGAGACTATCTAGGCATGATCATTGTATATAGGCATCACGTCCGAGACAAGTAGACCAACTCCTGCCTGCATCTACTACTATTACTCCACACATCGACCGCTATCCATCATGCATCTAGTGTATTGAGTTCATAAGAACAGAGTAACGCCTTAAGCAAGATGACATGATGTAGAGGGATAAACTCAAGCAATGTGATATAAACCCCATCTTTTTACCCTCGATGGCAACAATACAATAAGTGCCTTGCTGCCCCTACTGTCACTGGGAAAGGACACCGCAAGATTGAACCCAAAGCCAAGCACTTCTCCCATTGCAAGAACTATAGATCTAGTAGGCCAAACCAAACCAATAATTCGAAGAGACTTGCAAGGATATTATGAGCACACATAAAGAGTTCTGAAAAGAACCAAATATTTCTCGTAGATAATCTTGATCATAAACTCACAATTCATCGGATCTCGACAAACACACCGCAAAAAGAGATTACATCGAATAGATCTCGTCGAAGACCGAGGAGAACTTTGTATTGAGATCCAGAGAGAGAAGAAGCCATCTAGATACTAGCTATGGACCCGAAGGTCTGTGGTAAACTACTCACAACTCATGGTGAGGGCGATGATGATGATGTAGAAGCACTCCGTGATGGATCCCCCCTCCGGCGGAGCTCCGGAACAGGCCCCAAGATGGGATCTCACGGGAACAGAAGGTTACGGTAGTGGAATTAGGGTTTTCTCTCTGTTGCTGATGGTTTTAGGGTACGTAGGCTTATATAGGAGGAAGGAGGAAACCGGGGGACTCACGAGGGACCCACGAGGCAGGGGGGCGCGCCCCCACCCTCGTGGGAACCTCGTGGCCCCTACTCTGTGGTTCTCAAGTCTCCCGTGCGTGATTTTCTCCAAAAATATCTCTCCCGAAGGTTTCATTCCGTTTGGACTCCATTTGATATTCCTTTTCTGCAAAACCCTGAAACAGGCAAAAAACAGCAATCTGGACTGGGCCTTCGGGCTAGTAGGTTAGTCCCAAAAAATGATATAAAAGTGTATGAGAAAGCCCATTAAACATCCAAAACATCATAAATAATAACATGGAACAATAAAAAATTATAGATACTTTGGAGACGTATCAGCCGGCTGCGGCCATCGCGCCAGATTTTACCATGGCCTTCTAGATGTGGTGGGGAGGAGATAAGGCTGATTGTGAGAGACAAGGAGTTGTTTGTAAATAGGGAACAAGTGCGGGCATCTTTTTGCAAAACTGGAGAAGTTTGGTTTTTATGCGTCGGATCTAGATCCGACGACTATTGGTGAAAGGTGGCAGGCACAACATCATCACCAACTCAGGACCTGTTTGATTTGCGGGATTTTGAAAACGCGGGAATAGGACACGGCAATATTACAAGTTTCAAACTGATATTACAAATGTTAGGAGTAATGTTGCACCTACGAAGAGGGAATTACTAGGAAGTTTACGTAAGAACTTTCGTTACTTTAGGTGCATGCAGCATTATCGTACAAACTAAAATCCACCGCCTTGACAAGTCACTAATGGGCAAATAACTTTTCGGGGGTCTGGCCACTTGATGTTTCAAAAACAAATTCAGCTTCTGCGGAGACTTTATCATTTAGGCTTAGACGCTTGCAGTGATCAGCACGCCATTCATTATTGCGCCAGAGAACGCCAAACCTCATTACCTTGAGCACACTTGCCTCCAGAACAAAGAACCTGGCCAATTTAATCTCAGATGTGCTGCCTCGATAGTTGATCAAATCAATTTCTGTAAGATGGAGATCAATGCATTCGATGAGATTGTTATAGTGCAGCACTTTTTTCACTTTCGGGTCTTTTTTATCTACAAAAGAATAGAACATATTAGAGCAGCTGGATGTATAAGATTGCCGTGTCATCAAGAGGTACCACAATATCATTCGCTCATACGATAGGGTTGGCTGGCCAGTGATATTTTTTCACTCTCTCTCTCTCTCTCTCTCTCTCTCTCTCTCTCTCTCTCTGTCTGTCTGTCTCTGTCTCTTTCCTCTCATTTACCTAGGAGTACGTGAAGAGCTTGGGCATTTGTTGCCTTCCACTATGTGGCCGATGCCATATTTCACAAAAGTATGCCACATAATACGCATCGATGTCAAATCAAAAGATTTTGGCACCGCTCTCGCGATGTGAGAGAGTTGGCACCGCTGTGCACACAGGCCCACATGTATAAACAAATCAATCAAACCAACTACACCAGACTCTCACTCTCCCAAACAAGTGTTTTTTTATTGCCTCAGTCCTCAATGCGCCCTCAATTTACTAGCATGCGGGGTGCTACCCCGAGTGGTTTCAACTTTGCTTACTTCACCGCGTGTCAGATGGGCCTCTAGTTTACTTATTTTCACCACTGCCACATGGGCCACCACACGAAGATACAGAACACGAGCTGACAAGGCAGCATGTGGACTGGTTGACCTGTCAACTAAACAATATATGGAGCTATACGCTGACATAGTGAGCGTATAATCCGTCGGTATAGAGTGTTCGTGTGAGAGGGGAGGCCAGTGAGAGATAGCAGAGATAGAAAGAGCTACTCCCTCCGTTCAATAATGTAGTTCCAACATTTTTTTAAAAGTCAAACTTTTGAAACTATGATCAAGTTTATAAAGAAATTACTTATTGATGTCTACACACGCTTCTACTCTTGTAGACTATGTTGGGCCTCCAAGCGCAGAGGTTTGTAGGACAGCAGCAATTTCCCTCAAGTGGATGACCTAAGGTTTATCGAACTCAGGGAAGTAGAGGTTGAAGATGGTCTCTCTCAAGCAACCCTGCAACTAAGATACAAGAAGTCTCTTGTGTCCCCAACACACCTAATACACTTGTTAGATGTATAGGTGCACTAGTTCGGCGAAGAGATGTTAAATGGCAAGTGATATGGATGGCAAAACAAAGTAATATAAATTTGTAATAAAAAGTGCAGCAAGCAAACAAGTGGTAAACGTGAGCACAAATGGTATTGCAATGGTGGAAACAAGGCCTAGGGTTCATACTTTCACTAGTGGCAACTCCCAACAACATTAACATAATCGAATCACATGATATTTCCCATAAAACATGCAAAGGGGACACACTCGAAGGTCATTCCTTCGTGGTCAAGAGAGGACAAGAATTATGTAGGGCTACAAAAGCACACCTCAAAGTTCGTAGTTCTCAATCTAAGGATTTCCCAATGTCACCGCGGTCATCCAAAGAGAGTCCCACAATCACCACAACATATCTAAAGGATAGTCAAAGACAAGCACCAAGAGACTCTCAATCTTCAATCAACACACAAGAGAGGAAATCACTCATGAAAATATTGTTCTAATCCATGTCCAATAGACCGCTGTCCCCTCGGTCTCGGGGATTATACTAGATAAAGACAAGTGAGTACATCAATCCAATACATAGAGGAAGGGGAAATATCTTAGATTAACATAGCCTATGATCACAACGAAGATCACATCATGGGAGAGAGAATTGACCACATAGCTACTGGTAAGAACCTCAGCCCCGAGGAGGAACTACTCCCGCATCATGGAGGGAGGAAGCAACATCGATGGAGATGAATCCGGGGGCACTTCCCCGTCCCGGCAGGGTGCCGGCGCAGGAATTCTGGTCCCCCGAAGCTTGATGGCGATGGCGGCGGAGATCGGAATCGCGTCTAGAGAAAAGGGGTCCGGAATCAGGGTTTTCTCGACGGACCTTAAATATATGCCAAAGGGGGTCACCGGGGGAGTCCCGGGGGGCCCAGGCGCCCCCC
>LR738715.1:113861694-113876197 GCA_902687465.1 Secale cereale
AGATTGTCGGCGAGAGAGAGAGAGAGAGAGAGAGAGAGAGAGAGAGAGAGAGAGAGAGAGGGAGAGAGAGAGAGATAGAGAGAGAGAGAGAGAGAGAGCAGGAGTCTGGGAGAGGGGGAGGTCGCGTTTTATGCATCAAAGACTGATATAAACCATGTTTCGATATAAACTTGCATTCAAATATTTAAATTGGAGAACATGTTGTCTACAATCCACACATGAACGGAAATATGCGTTGTTGGTGTACTAAAGTAGGGGTACCTTAGTATCCCGAACTTGTGCACGGGCAGTTCCAGCGTCCCACGGCAAGGCTTGCCAGGCGACCGCCAAGATCCTCCATGGCTCCCTTGGAGCCATTCAAGAACAAAGTATTCAAGACAAAAGGACAAGACCCCGGCAAGAGGAGCTTGCCGGGATGGCCACTCAAGGCACAAGACCCTGGCAAGAGAAGCTTGCCAGGAAGGCCAATCAAAGGCATCTCAAGGAACTTGCCGCGGCACGCCACGCGTCGCGGCAAGGTCTGGCGAGCAACAAGCCCCCAGAAGAGACAAGATAGCGGCCGCGGCAAGGTGCTTACCGCGGCAAACCTCCACTCAGTACCTGCGCTCCAGCGCATCCACCCACGTGTCGCCCTGGGGCCATCCCAGGTGCACGTGGCGGAAGGCTGTGCTGCTTGGGGTACATGGTGGCGAGCAGCGATGACAAGGCCACCGTCGTGGCGGACGGTGGCGCCCCTCATGGCCACTTTTTGCACTGTTTGGGCGACGGCGACGAGCATTTAATGCCCTTGTCCCCTGCCGTCAGGGTTAGGTATGGGACACTGTTCCAACTACCACCCTTTTTACATTTTTACCCCCGTCTGTGTTGCCACCTGTCGGTGACCCCTTTGACCTATAAAAGGAGGCCCATGCGCAACGTAGGGGGGGTTCCGAACATCGATCATTCACACGCCCGGTCTCGCTAGCGGTTAGAGTGTACTGTAGCTCTCTTCGCTCCCGAGCAAGAACACAATACAAACCAAAGCAGGAGTAGGGTTTTACGCATTCGTGCGGCCCGAACCTGGGTAAATTGCTCGTGTGCACGCCTCGATCTGCTCTTCGTGCATCCTCCGCCCCCTGCCGTACCGAAAAGGGGCTCCGGTCCCATAGGTGTTCGTGGGCGATCAGTTTCCCCGACATCTTTGGCGCGCCAGGTAGGGGCTGCGTCGAGGTTGTGTGAACCTGATCCGGCGTCCACACGAGCTAGATCTTCGCCAACTTCATCAACTTCATCGACTACATCAGCATGCCGCCGAAGAAGAAGGCTTCGGAGGCAGCAGGTCCGTCCGCGTCGATCCCACCACCGCCGGAGCCAACGGCTGGTGGGGTAGACGCTGGCGGAAGAACGGACGCTGACGAGGAAACTCACGACGCCGCCAAGTCCAAGGACAGGGCGGACGACCATGCGCACTCCAAGTCCTCTGCGTCCGTAGATGCACCGCGCCCCTCACAGGAGGGGCGGGACCGGCAGCGTCGTGGTACTCAAGGTACCATACGCTTGCTGGGCCAACGTCAAGCTGGCGGATCTCGGGACGCTCAAGGCTAGCATGCACACCAACACACTGGCACGAGCAAGGCACGGTCGCTGGGACGGGATGCTGCTCCTTCTAACGTAGTTAGAAGTCCGAGCATATCCCGCTCCTCGCACCGCTCGCCACCGCTACCCGCCACTCCAGCAGAAGCTCTAGCGTGAGCTCAACTGCTCCTCGATTTCCCTCCAGCGGCAGACAAGGCCGACGACTGGAGGGCCACCATCCAAAGCCTCATCGCCTTCGCCAATGGTGACACTCCGCAGCAGCCGAGCACGTCGCGGCCGCGGCAGGTCAGCCAGGCGCAAGCCGATGGCGGCAAGACCGGTGGGGGTGCAACCACCATGCACTCCCCGCCCCGAAGGCCAAAATCACCGACTCGCCGGATCAACATCGACGACGACTCCACTACGTCATCAGATCCGCGAGCTCGCCGCGATCAGCGCCAAGTTCTCGACGATCGACAGCAAGAGGACGCTCGAACCCGCATCGAGCGCCGAAGAGAGGCGCGGCGTCAATCAGACCAGTGCGCTGGGGCCGCTGTTGACGCGCATGTGCCAGGGGGACCAGGCGACTTGCCGTACGTGGTAGGTTGCCCTGCGTTCACTCGTGAGCTGCGGCAAGTCCAGTGGCCCAGCATGAAGAACTTCAAGCCCGACGTACCAGAGAAGTACGACGGCAAGACACATCCATCGGAGTTCCTCAGCATCTACACCATCGCAGTGCAGGCTGCTGGGGGACGTGACGAGAAGATACTCGCAAATTACTTTCCGCTGGTGCTCAAGCCAAACGTCAGGTCTTGGCTCATGCACTTGCCAGACAACTCCATTTCTTCTTGGGCTGACCTGTGCCATCAGTTTGTCGGCGCCTTCACGGGCGGCCACAAGCCTCATGGCCAGGAAAGTGACCTTCATCTGCTCGCCCAGAAGGAGGGAGAGCCCCTGCGCAAGTACATCCAAAGATTCAGCCGTGTCCAACACAACATCCCAGACGTCCACCCTGCTGCGGTTATCAGCGCGTTCCACCAGAACGTGCGTAACCGCAGGATGAGGGAGGAGATGGCGATGTGCAAGATCAGGGATGTCAGCGAGCTGTACGCCCTGGCCGACAAGTGTGCATGCGCTGAAGAGGGGAGGAAACTCCCCGGGGAGGATACAGGAGCAGGGGGATCTGACAGTGAAGATGCCGCCCCGGCAAAGAAGAACCGGCGGCGGAATAACAGGAAGAAGAAGAACAAGGAAGTGCTAGTCGTTGAGCAGTCCGGCAAGGAGGCTGGCGCCAAGAAAGACCAAGTTGGTAGCTCTGGCAAGGAGACTGCCGCATGCACCAACTGCCAGGCTGTGGCGGCCGCCGACAAGCAGGACGGCAGTGACAAGCAGTACTGCAAGATTCACCGCACCAAGGGCCATGATCTCCAGAACTGCAAGAGGGTCGAGCAGCTTGTCGAGCAGCAGAAAGCTGAGTATGAGCGGCGCGACAAGGAGAAGGCCCAAGGAGGCGGTGAGGGATCCAGCAAGAAGCGGCCATTCAATGGCCGGGGAGGACGCCGCGGCAAGGCCAAGCAGCGACAAGGAGACAGACCTCCCCGCGGCCGCGACAAGGATGAAGACGACGACGAAGATGAAGACATGGATGATGGAGAAACCAGTGAGCAGGAGTTTCAAAAAGCCACAGAGGTTTTGTGCATTGACGGTGGTGCTTCTCTGCATACTTCGCACCGCCAACTCAAGCAGTGGATGCGGGAAGTCAATGCAGCAGAACCACCCGTCGAGTCGCGCAAGCTTCTGAAGTGGTCCAGCACGCCTATCGTCTTTGACATTGAGGACCACCCTAATCGCACGACTGTGGTCGGGTGCTTGCCGATGTTGGTGTCACCAACTATCCGCAACCTCAAGGTCACAAAGATGTTAGTTGACGGCGGGGCCGGCTTGAATCTGATCTCCACCACTGTAATCCAGAAACTCCAGATCCCCGACAGCGAGCTCGAAGAGACCGGCACGTTCCAAGGAATCAACCCGGGAAGGAGCAAGCCGAAGGGGAAGATCACGCTGTCAGTAACATTTGGCGGGGAGCTGAACTTCAGGACTGAGAGGATCACTTTCGACGTTACCGATTTCCCATTGCCTTACAATGGGATACTTGGTCGTCCAGCACTCGCCAAGTTCATGGCAGCCTCTCACTACACCTACAACATGCTCAAGATGCCAGGCCCGATAAGCGTCATCTCTATCCCTGGCTACAAGAAGGATGCCCTTATATGTGCTGACAAGATTTACCGGGATGCAGCAGCCGCAACAGAAAGTGAGACACTTGACGCTGAAGCTCCCGTAGGGAAGAACAAGACCAAGTCCGACAAGAGCTCTAGGGCCCACTCCGGCAAACGCACCTCTTCGGAGTGCTGCGCTGCCGTCGAGGACGCACCATCGAGCTCCACCGGCAAGTGTAAGAAGATGATGGCAGCTCCGCCAGAGACCAAGAAGGTGCCCGCCAAGGAGGACGGCACTGGTGGTACTTTCACCATCAGTGCCACGCTTGACAATAGGAAAGCGCGCTCGTTGCTTTCCTGCGGGCGAACGTCGATGTGTTTGCATGGCAACCATCTGACATCCCCAGTGTTCCCAGGAAAGTAATTGAGCACAAGCTTGCCATTTGTCCTCACGCGCGGCCCGTCAAGCAGAAGGTTAGAAAGCAAGCAGTGGAGCGCCAAGAGTTCATAGCAAAAGAGATCAAGAAACTGGAAGCAGCAGGCCTTGTGAGAGGAGTGCTCCATCCGACGTGGTTGGCCAATCCTGTAGTCGTGCGTAAGGCAAATGGGAAATGGAGGCTTTGTATCGACTTCACCGATGTGAATAAAGCTTGTCCAAAAGACCCATTTCCCTTGCCGCGCATTGACCAGATTGTTGACTCCACGGCCGGATGCGACCTGCTTTCATTTCTTGACGCATACTCAGGATATCATCAGATCTTCATGGCTGAAGAAGATGAAGAGAAGACCGCATTCATCACTCCATGTGGCACTTACTGCTTCATAAGGATGCCTTTTGGTTTGAAGAATGTTGGTTCAACATTTGCAAGGGTGGTCCATACAGCCTTTGAGCCACATATTCACAGAAATGTAGAAGCATACATGGATGACATAGTGGTCAAGAGCAGAGACAGGGCTACCCTAGTTCAAGATTTAGATGAGACTTTTGCAAATCTGCGCAAGATCCAACTCAAGCTCAACCCCGAGAAGTGTGTGTTTGGAGTCCCTTCCGGCAAGCTTCTCGGGTTCTTTTTGTCTCAGAGGGGGATTGAAGCCAATCCCGATAAGATCAAGGCCATTGAGCAGATCGAAGCACCAGAGCGCGTCAAGGATGTGCGAAGACTTGCCGGTTGCGTGGCTGCTCTCAGCAGGTTTATCTCTAAGTCAGCAGAGCGCGCCCTGCCGTTTTTCAAAATCTTGAAAAAGCCAGGTCCAATGAAGTGGACTCCGGAAGCGGAGGCAGCGCTGCAAGACTTGAAGAGGTACCTGTCCTCTACTCCAATACTTGTCGCACCTAAACCACAAGAGAAGTTGCTGCTGTACCTAGCGGCAACCAATCAAGTGGTTAGTGCTGCGTTAGTAGCGGAGAGGGAAGCAGACGATGAGCCAGCAACTGCGGCAATTGTATCCAGCGACAAGCAGGGGGCTTCCCCGACAAGCTCTGGTCCCGACAAGGATGAATCTGCGCAGATGCAAGAAGAGGTACGAAAGAAGATGGTACAACGCCCAGTTTACTTTGTCAGTTCCCTTCTGCAGGGGGCTAGGTCAAGGTACTCTGGTGTGCAGAAGTTGCTTTTCGGCCTCCTCATGGCCTCGAGAAAGCTGCGCCATTACTTCCAAGCACATGAGATAACAGTGGTCACTCGCTTTCCGCTGAGGAGGATATTGCAGAATCCAGAGGCAACAGGCAGGATTGTCGAGTGGGCACTGCAACTGTCAAGCTTTGGCCTCAAGTTTGAAAGCACTTCAACAATCTAGAGCAGAGCATTGGCAGAATTTATAGCAGAGTGGACGCCGACACCAGATGAAGAAATTCCAGAGACGAGAATCCCCGTCAAGGAAGCAAGCAAGGAGTAGCTGATGTACTTTGATGGTGCCTTTTCGCTGCAAGGCGCCGGGGCTGGTGTGCTGCTTATCGCACCCACCGGAGAGCACCTCAAGTACGTGGTCCAGATGCACTTTCCCAAGGAGCAAGCGACCAACAATACTGCAGAGTATGAAGGTTTGCTTGCCGGTCTCAGGATCGCGGCAGACCTTGGGATTAAAAAGCTGATTGTCAGGGGTGACTCGCAACTTGTCGTCCGCCAAGTGAACAAGAATTATCACAGCCTTTTGATGGAAGCCTACGTTGATGAAGTAAGGAAGCTTGAAGAACACTTTGACGGCCTACAGATGGAGCATGTCCCAAGAGCTCAAAACGACATCGCCGACGGCCTATCAAAGTGCGCCGCACTTAAGTTACCTGTGGAACTAGGGATCTTTGTGCTCAAGCCAAATCAACCATCCGTAACACCATCGACTGGGCAGAACAAGAAGAGGAAGTTGATCTCCGGCGACTATCTTCCGGCAGAGCTTCCCGAAGCCGCCGCCAACAAGGTCCCCAAGATCAACACTAAGAGTGCTGAGGAGCAGTCTGCTCCTACAAGCCCTAGGGTTTGTACAGTTGAAGCAGACGCTCCCGACAAGCTCTGCTCCGGCAAGCTTGCCAGCGAACATCAAGCTCCGGCTGAGACACAAGTTCTCGCCGTAGAAGCGGATGTTCCCGCAGCAGCAGACGTGCCTTTAGCCCTTGTTGTCGAGCCACAAGCTCCAGCATGGGCACAGCAGATTGTCCGTTTCCTTCAGACAGGAGAGCTTCTCGAAGAACAAGAAGAAGCGGAGAGAGTATCCCAGCAGTCAAGTATGTACTAGTTTGTCGACAACACTCTGTACAGAGCAAGACTCAACGGTGTGAAATTGAAGTGTATTCCCTGGGAAGATGGACAGAAGTTGTTGGCAGAGATACACGGAGGCATATGTGGTCACCAAATTGGCGGAAGAGCACTTGCTGGCATAGCATTCCGGCAAGGTTTCTTTTGGCCAGAAGCCCTCCAGGATGCAACTGCACAAGTAACCAAGTGTGAAGCGTGCCAGTTCCATTCCAAGCAGATACATCAGCCAGCTCAAGCTCTCCAGACGATCCCTTTATCCTGGCCATTTTCGGTCTGGGGGCTCGACATCCTCGGCCCCTTTCCCCGCGCAGTCTGGGGCTTTGAGTACTTGTACGTTGCAATCGACAAGTTCACAAAGTGGCCAGAAGTGGAACCAGCGGGAAAGGTGACCGCACAGTCAGCAGTCAAGTTCTTCAGGTCGATTGTTTGCCGTTTCGGAATCCCTAACAGGATCATCACCGACAACGGCACGCAATTCACAAGTCGCACCTTCATGCAGTACGTCCAAGATCTTGGCGCCAAGGTCTGCTTCACTTCTGTTGCTCACCCAAGAAGCAACGGTCAAGCGGAAAGGGCAAATGCTGAAGTGTTGCGTGGCCTCAAGACCAGAACTTTCGACAGGCTGTACAAGTGCGGAACGAACTGGATCGAGGAGCTGCCAGCGGTTCTTTGGTCGATCAGAACAACGCCAAATCGAGCCACTGGACAGACACCCTTCGCTCTAGTCTATGGAGCGGAGGCAATTCTCCCCACGGAACTCGTATACGGGTCACCTCGAGTGCTCGCTTATGATGAGCTCGAGGAAGAGCAGCTGCGACAAGATGACGCGCTGCTCCTCGAGGAAGACCGTCTTCAGGCTGCTGTACGAGCTGCTCGATATCAGCAAGCCTTGCGCCGCTACCATAGCCGCAAGGTTAACGCCAGAAGTCTCGAGGAAGGCGACCTTGTTCTTCGGCGCGTTTAGTCCGCCAAGAATTCCAACAAGTTGATGCCGAAGTGGGAAGGCCCTTATCGGGTGAAACGAGTCACTAGGACTGGAGTTGTCCGCCTTGAGACCGAAGATGGCTTTCCGGTGAGCAATTCCTAGAACATAGAGCACCTTCGTAAGTTTTACCCATAAGGCGCGGTTGCTATGACCCGCTCCGGCAACCACCTTTTGTACAAGTCTTGCCGCTGTTGCATGTAATCCTTTGTACAAAGTCGGGCGCAGACCCCGTGCATCAGTAAAGCTTATGTGCCCCGCACAACTTGTCATTCCATGCTTTCTATTTTTCTTGCATGTATTATCTGACACTTTGTGCAGCACCTACCCCCGGTAAGCAATAACGAGCCCAAGGGCTCCATATCTATATTTTTCTCTTCCTTCTTCTTTTTCTCTTTCTCAAGCAGAGAAAGGTTCCCTCGCGCACAAGTTTGCCGGGGGGAGGGAGGAGAAGATAGTGGTATAGACCAAGCGCCGTTCAAGAAAGCCTTGCCTTGTCGGGAAACGAACGACACAAAAGCTAAGTTGCCAAAGTTTGAGCAATCCAATTTTTAAATTTTTAAGTTATCTTCCTTGAACGACCGCACTTTGTATGGAAAACATGTGCGCGGAGGAACCAACTCATGGCTAGCCGCACCCTTACTTTGTTTCGAGCATGCTCAACGACTTAAGTGTGTTGCGGTTAGTATCGCGCCCTTACTTCGTTTTCGAGTTCGCTCAACAACCTAAGTGTGATGCGACTAGTTGCGACAAGGTTTCTTGTCGGCAACGGCACGGCCAGCAGGCTGCTGAAGTTCCGCACTCAGCGCTCGCGGTAAAGGTGCCTGCGCCGGCAAGTTCCCTAAAAAGCGTAGGGTAAAAGCATACAAAGCAGGGGAGTCAAGTAAAGGAAATAACGTTGCGATTACTACCCAAAATAGAGCTATATTACAAAGTGACTTGTCGCAGTTCTAACAGACTATTGTTCATAACACGGTTGGCAGCGACAAGGAAAGAAGAAAATGGACAAGACTAGTCCGCGCGGTCGCCCTCGACCCTCTTGATGCCGCTCACCTTGTCCACAATGGGTGCGACAAGGGCCTTGAGCGCTTCTTGGTCGGCGTCCGGCGGCAAAGTCCTAAGGACGTTGGTGAGGTTGAGGCCTGGATTGCGGAAGGCCACCTTCACCAACACCTTCTGCAGGGCCCCCGCGCAGAGCCTGCGCGACTCGTCCGCCAGCTGCTTTGGGATCTTCTCCCGGAGTTGCTGGAGGGCCGTCGCCACGCCTCTGAAGAACAGAGTGAGCTTGGCGCTGAGGTGGAGGCTCTCATCGGTGGAGTACCCGAGATACTCCGCCCCTAGCTGCTCCAACTCCTTATCGATATCCGCGGCAGCATTGACAAGACCTTCTGTCCAATGCTCCACAGTTTCCTTGAAGATGTTTTGGGTGATGGCAGCGCTCTCCAGCAGCGCCTTCTCGGCCCTGATCTCCTCCTTCAGGGTCGCCTCCCACTCCTTGGCACCGTCCAGCGTCTGAGTTAGGGTGGCCAGCTTCAGCTCGAGGTCGGCGATGGAGTCCTTGGCGACGGCGAGCTCCTTGCCCTTCTCGGAGAGGCGGACCTGCAGCTCGGAGTGGCTGTGGGCGTCCTTCTCTCGCTCGAGCTTGAGTGCGGCGACCTCCTCGCCGCTCGTCTTGAAGTTGGCCTCCAGCTGCGCCACCCTCGTCTCCAACTCCCTTTTCGCGGTCTCGGCGGCCGCGGCAGCATCCTTCGCTTCTTGGAGAGCTCCGCCAAGCGACTGCTCGCGCGCGGCAAGTTCATCCTCGTGGCCATCGAGGTTGACCTTCCGCTGCGCCAGCTCGCCTTCTCGCTTGGATAGCTCTTCGGCGACAAGCCGCTGCTGCTCCTCCACTTCTGCCTTCTCAAGGATGAAGGCCTGCTGCGCCTCGGCAAGCTGCTCCCGCTCCTCCGCCAAAGAAAGGAGAGCCGCTTGGTTGATGGCCCGGAGCTCCTCCGCACGCTTCTCGATATAGGCTCCTGCCTTGGCGGCCAGAGCCTCTCGGGACTCCAGCTTGGCTTGCCGGGCGTGGTAAACCGATAGCAACTTGCGTAGCAGCCGCTCCTCCTTGGGCTCGCTGTTGCTGCTTGGCGCGTCGACAATTTTCAGCCCGGTGGAGGCAAGCACCTCCCCGTCGAAGACCTCTCCCTCGACTGGCGCCCTGGACATGGACGCCCAAGGGAGCTGGATGAAGACGTCGTCGCCGGCCTTTATGTAGGCGCCGGGCTCGGGCTCGTCGGAGCTGGGGGCTGCGGCAGCGGTGGAGGCCTCGGTGGCCGGTGTAGCGCCTGGCGCTCCTGCGGCCTCAGGGTCGTCAGTATGACCACCAGCCCCTTCGCCAGCTGCTGCGGCGGCAGCCTCGGCAGCCTCTGCGCTAGCAGGATCGTTTGCGCCAACCGCCTCTTCGGCAACGGCGGCGTTGTCAGCAACGACCTCCATCTCCATTGGCTTGGCTACGGACGGGTCTGGTGGAGGAAAAGAAAAAACAAGCAGTCAAGCAAATATCCAAAAAGAAGAATTGAAAGAAGAAAAGCCAAGGGAAGCCTGAAGCGAAGGGGTTACCTGCGCGGGCCGACTCCTCGGTGAGGTTCCTTGCCGGGGAGCTCTCCCTCGGCGGCGTAGTTGTAGCTCCCGCCGGCGGGGGGGCGCTAGTGCCATCCCTTGCCGGAGAGCTCGCCCTAGGCGGATTGTTCGCCCTTGGCGGAGAATCCGTCCTTGGCGGAGGACTCGCCCTTGCCGGAGAGCCTCCCCTTGGCGGCATGGTCGAAGCATGCGGCACGTCGGAGGCGGTCTCCTGGCGCTTCTGATGCTGCTGCTCTGCTTCTACACAAGTCAACAAACAAGATATCAGCAAGGATGGAAGACCCACGCGCGCCCGACAAGCGGAAAGTGAGCTACACTTACGCTGGGGGCTGCGCTGGGGGCTGCTCCGAAGAACAGTCGCCGGGTCCGGCAAGCTTGTCTCAGGCGCGCCCCCTGCTGTCGCGGCGGGCTCGTCCTCGATGACAATCACCGGAACCTAGGCCCTCTTCGCTGCCCTCTGGGCCAGAGTTCTGAAAAAGGACAGGTTCAGAGTTAGGCAAAAGAGATACAAGACGAGAAACAGCAACAAAAAAATGCAAGAACAGCGAAGACTTACACTTCTTCCTCCTCGTCGGAGCTGAGCGCGGAGAAGTCAAAATCTGGCTCACGCGTCCCGGCGCGAGGAGGCGGAGGAGTGGGCTCCCTTGGCCGCTTGGCGGGAGCAGGGACGGTGGCCTGAGAAGACCCCGCTCCGGTTGCCGCCGAAGCGCGAGGGGCGGCGGGAGCAGAGGCGCCAGTTCGGGAAGATCCCGCTCCTGTTGCCGCGGAAGCACGAGGTGCTCCCGTGGCAGCCCTGCTTGCTGCAGTGGCGCGCGCCGCGCGGCGCTGCGGCTGTTGGCCCGTCTGCCGCTCCGTCATGTCCCCGGCCTTGCGGAGGCGCCTTCGCGGAGCTGGAGGCTCTACTGGTGGCGGCGAGCTGCCTGAGGACGAGGAAGAAGAGTCGCCGATCTCCAGCGAGCCGCTCGTGTCCCCAACGGGCCCGCTCGACTCGGCGCCCTCCTCGGCGGGCTCACTTGTCTCGGCGACCTTCCCGGCAAGCTTCCCCGCTTTGAGAAACTCTTCCTGCTCGGCAAGGCTTGTCGCATCCGCTGCCTCCGCCTCCTCCACTGTGTACCCGAACTCGCCCGCGGCCGCGGCTGCCGCCGCCTCTTCCAGCCTGGTGGCAATATATGCCATCTCCTGGTCAGTGGTGTCGCGGGTGAGGCCTTTCTTCTCGTCGGGGTTGACTGGCTATTCCACCAGGTTATCGAAGAACGCCTGCACAGCTTCGTCGGAAGGCTCTTGCCAAGTGGGGTCGATCCCGTGGGAATCGCACAGCGGCATCACTGCACGGATGGCGCTGAGCGACGAGCTGTTGCACAACGGAACAACGCCCTCCGGTAACGTAAACAACTCTGGATGGTCGGAGTCGTACTTGAACAACGCCTGGAGCATCGCGTTGAGCTCCAGGACAGTGAAGTTATAACTGAGGCCCGGGCGCAGCCTCATGATATCTGCCGCGTTCTCGAACTCCCAGGCGGGCCTCTTCCTCTCCTGCAAGGGGGCGATGCGGCGGCGGAGAAAGTCTGCTCTAACTGCGCCTACGGTCAGCTTGGCGTGCCTTAGGCGAAGGATTCGGGTAGTGGCAATCTTCGGTCTGCTATCTTCCGGGGCCAAGTCGCTCCAGTCGTCGCCGTGTACTACTTGGGTTTGGCGCCGGGCGGTAAAATGCTGCGGGTTATCCTCTACGATCCAACACCAGTTGGCTCTCCACTCATCCCACTTGCCGCGGAGCTCTCCCGACAAGTATGCTTCCTTCTTGTGGGTCCTAGAGATCCAAGAGATTCCGCCAGACAGAGGCTCTCCCCTCTCAACTCTAGGCGTGAAGTAATGGCGGAAAAGAGCTACATTTGGGAAGACTCCGACAAAGTTTTCGCACAGATGTGCGAAAACAGCCATGGTGAGAACTGCGTTGGGGTGAAATCAAGGAGGTGGAACCCGTAGGTGTTCATTATGTCGCAGAAGAACTCAGAATAGGGCGGGCAGAGCCCGCAGTAGAAGAACAGAGCGAAGAATGCATAGCCAGTCGGGAACATCTCGCAGGCGATGGCCGGGAGTACCTTGGTGCGCGGATGCGCCTTCGTCTCCCTCGACCAGAAAAGGTAGAAGGAATCCCTCAGCTCCTCCGTGTCAAGCTTGGGGGGGAAGACCGCCTTCTTCTTCCGCATCGCCGCAAGCCGCAGCGCCTCAACCGACTTCTTAGCTTTCCCCTTCTCGCCTTTCGGAGCCATGGCGGAAGCGGTGAAGGAGGACGACGGTGCTGGTGGCGCTGGTGGTGACGGAGGGCGGAGCGCTGCTCTCTTTCGGCCTTCAGGAAGAAGGGGAGCGGCGGAGGTTTCTGAGGATTGAAGAAGCAACGGGCAGATGGACGAACCGCCCCTGTTTCCCCTGCTTATAAGGGGGAAGGGGGCGGACGTTCCGCATTTCCAATTAAAGAAACAGGCCACGATCTCCCCCACGACGCCGCATTAAACATGTGTCGTTAAGGAAGGGCGCGGTGGATACGGAGTGGGATACGGCGTGTCGCAGGCCGCGCGTGCCCGTGCACTGTTTTGGGCCTGGCCCAACAGCGCTCGGCACCGTGTATGGCCCAGGCCCGGGGGCTCATGTCGGTGTACTAAAGTAGGGGTACCTTAGTATCCCGAACTTGTGCACGGGCAGTTGCAGCGTCCCACGGCAAGGCTTGCCACGCGACCGCCAAGATCCTCCATGGCTCCCTTGGAGCCATTCAAGAACAAAGTATTCAAGACAAAAAGACAAGACCCCGGCAAGAGGAGCTTGCCGGAATGGCCACTCAAGGCACAAAACCACTCAAGGCACAAGACCCTGGCAAGAGGAGCTTGCCGGGAAGGCCAATCAAAGGCATCTCAAGGAACTTGCCGCGGCACGCCACAAGTCGCCGCAAGGTCCGGCGAGCAACAAGCCCCCAGAAGCGACAAGATAGCGGCCGCGGCAAGGTGCTTACCGCGGCAAACCTCCACTCAGTACCCGCGCTCCAGCGCATCCACCCACGTGTCGCCCTGGGGCCATCCCAGGTGCACGTGGCGGAAGGCTGTGCAGCCTGGGATACACGGTGGCGAGCAGCGATGACAAGGCCACCGTCGTGGCGGACGGTGGCGCCCCTGATGGCCACTTTTTGCATTGTTTGGGCGACGGCGACGGGCATTTAATGCCCTTGTCCCCTGCCGTCAGGGTTAGGTATGGGACACTGTTCCAACTACCACCCTTTTTACATTTTTACCCCCGTCTGTGTTGCCACCTGTCGGTGACCCCTTTGACCTATAAAAGGAGGCCCATGCGCAATGTAGGGGGGGTTCCGAACATCGATCATTCACACGCCCGGTCTCGCTAGCGGTTAGAGTGTACTGTAGCTCTCTTCGTTCCTGAGCAAGAACACAATACAAACCAAAGCAGGAGTAGGGTTTTACGCATTCATGCGGCCCGAACCTGGGTAAACTGCTCGTGTGCACGCCTCGATCTGCTCTTCGTGCATCCTCCGCCCCCTGCCGTACCGAAAAGGGGCTCCGGTCTCATAGGTGTTCGTGGGCGATCAGTTTCCCCGACATGCGTATATCAAACAAGTTCATTAATTTGACTTTCAACATGTTCATGGAGTACTATAATACTGTACAACATGCTATTCGATTGAGGTGTTCAATTTTGGATTTAGTTCACTATTTTGACCTGGTGAACAAGCTATTTCATTGAATCGAGATATTTCATTTTGGGTTTGATTCCCGTTTTTGAGTGGGTCAACTATTTGTCATATAGTAAACCGCTAGCAACGAGCATGTAAAAACACATTACTCTCGAGCATCATCTCTCCATCTAAAAAAGAAGTGGCAAGCTAATATTTCTAAAATTGATTCGAATCACTTGGTAAGGTAGACGTGGATGCTCGTTCTCCCAAATTTTGAACGAACCGTTAAACATCCTCTGCTCGGTGGAATTCGCCCGAGCAAATAAATGGGAGACGCGAAATTACCATCCTATGTGGGAGATGCATATATTGGCCCGTTGTGCATCGAGGGTAGGTTCATAACTTCATCCAAGCGCGCCTTCTCCTCGGCCGAAATGACATGTGCCGAATAATTCATAAACCATGGTCGGCAAAACACGCTCTCCTCGCCCGAAATCGCTCGCGCCCACTATATTTCAAAACACGCCCTCCTCGCCCGAAATCGCTCCCGCCCACTATTTGGGGAGAAGCAAAGTTACTCTACTATCCCCGACCCTCGGTACATAGACCCAAGCCGAGAAACCTAAAGGCAGGGGTAGAACTGTAACTCCCCCTCACATTTCAGACAAATGCGCTCCACTCCCCTCCCAATTCCCCCCCC
>LR738715.1:113876237-113944203 GCA_902687465.1 Secale cereale
CCCCCCATTCATACCTCGTGGGCGCCAAATCACCTTCTCCCCGGAAGCACCCTTCTCCCGAGCCGCGAAACCTCAGCCCCTCTTCCATGGCGCCCCCCACCGCACCAATTTCACCACCGCCCTCCTCCCTAATGCCGGAGACGATGTCCATTTCTTGTCGTCCACTGGGCCGTGTGCCTCTTACTCCGTGCTGCTGGAGCTGGCTCGACGACGGACGCGTGAACCGTACCAGAGCCGATTCACCCCCGCCGTTGTTCATGGCGCCGGAGCGGCTCCAACTTCGGATCCATCCAGAGTCCCGATGCTGCTTCCTTGTACCCGTCGACCGTCGCGACATCGTTGTTTCCCTTCCGCCGGTGGCCACCGCAACCGCGCCAGCCTCACCGACTCGGCAGCTGGACCTGCCTACTTCACCATGTCGCCACATAGGTCGCACCCTCATCTCAAATTACTTTATTTAGGCGTCAGTTGTCTGAATTTTTATTTTGGGCCAATCGATTCCCAAAGGGAAGCAGCACCCCTCGAGGCGGCGGAGCTCCTAGGCTACCGGTTGGCTAGTGTCTAACGTAAGGGTGCGGGGCCGCAAGTTCGTTGCGGAAGCAGCGCTTAGATGGCTATCTTAGAGTTGCGAGGGTTCAAGGTACTGCCGCCGCCGGATCTAGATGACGGGGAGTCGTAGTGGATTGGACCAGGGCGGCACAACCATGGCAGTGCGGTGGGGCAGGGAGCGGGGTTTTGGTCGAGGCCACGGACGGCAGAGGCAAGCTGCTCTGCCGTTGGTCGCTGGCTCTTCGGGGAAGATTCCTAACAGTGTCAGCCGGGATGCACAAGACGGCCATCAAGCCATCCGGCGTAGATCGGACAGTACCAAAATAAAATAAAATCATGTGACCCCAATTTAGTCTTAGTCAACAGATGTGTGACCACTCTCGTACCTTGTTGTTGATCTCTTAGTGTGTTTCTTCAGATCAAAGAGATGTGTCGTTCTTAACATTATGCGTTATCTGCATCTTCAGCCACACCGTCTTCCGACTCACCGCAGCTGCTCCAACAAGGGAAGCATACACCAGAAGGGAGCTATAGTCCCCACTCAATAGGTCCCTGCATCGAATGCGCGTGCCTGACATGGACAGCCACAATAACTGTAGGGCCATCGACAAGTCAGCACATGATGCTCACTCCTATGGATGGCGGCCAGATAGGTTGTACCCTCATCTTACTTGTGTGCAACATTTATGGCTTTGTTATTCATCTAAGCATGGAAAATAGATTATCACATTTCACTATATATTCATGTTGATCTCTTACGGGTCTTGTTCAGGAGTTAACGATGTTCCATAGTTCAGCTAAGATATTTGTTCTTTAGGTAACGTTGTTCCATAGTTATCATCCATCAGCCAATGCTATCCCACAGGCTGGTGATTATAGTATTATACCACTTGTAGTATTACCTATGTTGTTCTTTAATACTTTTGTGTGCCATCTAGTTAATCTCAAGTACAAACGATACATATTCTGTAGCTTTCATCTGTGTTCTCCCTTTAGTTTTTGAGACCTGTTGCTGCTAGTTAACCCCAGTCCTACTATTTATGGCGTCTCCTATAGACAATCATTACATAAATCTAACTACTAGTTGTCTTCCATGCATGTCAGATATAATTGCACACACTGATATATCCATAAGAACCTCACGGAGCAATGTAAAGGCCAATAAACTTGATGTCAGTGAAACCCAATATGATGGAACATGTAAAGGCAGTTCTTCAGAAGACTTGCAGAAAGATGTTGAATCCTCTTCACCCCACAAGGTCCTTGCTCTAACTTGGCCCGTGATATGGGTACAACATGCATATAATGTCCTGGAGTGTATCTACTCTGTTGCAATGCCATGTGCTTAGCATGCTGATCATGCATGTAAATGTGTCATGCCTTCCTATTTTTCAGTACCTATTCCATTCATGATAACATGTTTTCAAATTTAAGTACTGTCATTCTACTCTATCGCAATACCATCTGCTTAATTTGGACATCATGCTTCTGAATATCTTATGCATTGTCATTCATTAGTATGTACTTCATCTGTCTACCATACCATGTTTTTTTACATTGAAGTGTTGTTCTAGTGCTCTGTTGCAATGCCATCTTAGTATCCCAATCATACACGTGTATGTTGCCTTACTTTTTCCTGTACGTATTCCGCTAGCATACAGTTTTACATTCAACTAGTGTTTTTTTTATTGTGTTGTCTTATCGTATCCCTAGCTCTTACACCATAATCCCTCCATCCGGATTACATGTTACCGAAATGGATAAAAGGATGTATCTAGAACTGAAATACGCCTAGACCCATCCTTTTTTTCCGGATGCTGGAAATACATGTCAATATGGCATGCCTTTCTATTCTTCAGTACCTATTACATCTCTCTGTTGTAGCATGTTTTATAATTGAAGCACCATTCTTCTATACAAGGCATGCAAGGGGAAGACGACTATGTTAGAATTTGAACGGTTACAAACTAGGTCATTGCAAAAGATCCAAACGCCAGGAGATAATAAACCAACTCCAGTTTTTATAGATACTGCTCCAGCACAAAGAAACCCAACTCCTACTGATAATAAGTAGATTCCAGTGGCCAAAGAACTAGTCCGCTCCAGTCCAGCAAAATATGTCAACTCCATTCTAAGAAGCGTGTGCGTATCCTTGCATCATGAAATTTTATAGCATACTGATCATATTTTCTACATGTTTCTTACACATCTCTCTTTTAGAAAATAAGCTTAACAGATAGAAGAATTTATGCACTTGTATCGTCTGTGAGGAAAGATTCTTGCAGGAATTCTCTGTACTCCAATGCGGATGTAAGTACATGTTGTATATCACTATATTTTTACATCAGCATGTATTTTGTTAATCGGTGTGATCTGATCTAAATTTAGTTGTAGAAAAATGTATGGTTAAAGGCCACAATGTTGATTTTTTTTAAGGAACTATGCCTGGTAGTTTTGCATCCCGAGCTGTATGAGTGTACTATCTCATATCACTGGGTTTGATTACTTTGGTTCTGCAGTGGGTTTCCAGTGTTTTTTACTATGTTGTCCTGTCGTATCCCTAGCTCTTACATCATACTCCCTCCGTCCGGATTACATGTCGCAGAAATGGATAAAACTGGATGTATCTAGAACTGAAATACGCCTAGACCCATCCATTTATTTCCGGATGGAGGGAATACATGTCAATATGTCATGCCTTTCTATTCTTCAGTACCTATTCCATCTCTGCTATAGCATGTTTTATAATTGAAGCACCATTCTTCTATATAAGGCATGCAAGGGGAAGACGGCTATGTTAGAATCTGAAGGGTTACAAACCAGGTCTTTGCAAAAGATCCATACAATAGTAGATAATAAACCAACTCCATTTTTCATAGATACTGCTCCAGCACAGAGAAACCCAACTCCCATTGATAATAAGCATATTTCAGTGGCCAAAGAACTAGTCCGCTCAAGTCCAGCAAAAGAATGTCAACTCCATTCTAAGAAGCGTGTGCGTATCCTCACATCATGGAATTTTATAGCATTCTGATCATACTTTCTACATGTTTCTTACCCATCTCTATTTTAGAAAATAAGGTTAAATGATAGAAGATTTCCTTCATTGGCATTGTATTCGAAGAAAATATCTTGCGGGAATTCTCTGTGCTCCAATGCTGATGTAAGTACCTGTTGTATATCACTATATTTTTACATCAGCATGTATTTTGTTAATCGGCGTGAATCCAACCTTTGTCTGATCTAAAATTAGTTGTAGCAAAATGTTAAAGGCGCCAATGTTGATTTTTGTAAAGAAAACTGCCTGGTAGTTTTGCATACTAACCTGCATGAGTGTACTATCTCATATCATGCACATTACTAAATTGTAGTGTTGCTCTGGTTGCCCATTCATTCATTGTGTCAATGTTGCTTTCGTATTACCTTACCTGGCTGATGATAGTTGTGCCATATTGTGTTAATTTGGTGTTGGCTAGTTGCCCAAACGTTCGTTGTGCCAATATTACTTTCCTATTATCTGACTTGGCCAATGATAGCAATGTTAGTGTCTTAATTTGGTGCAGGCTGCTGAAGATAAGAAGACAAACTCTGAAAACAGCAAGGCAACCCCATTGTTTCTTTCCAATAAATCTAAGCCAGGTAATATGCCAATAACTCATGATTAATCTGTTTGGTTCCCCTCCTAATTTATGTTATGATGCAGTGGTCGAGACACTCTCCCCTATCAATAATACAAGCCTGCCAAAATCGCCATCTGAATCTGTCCAGTATCCTCTGTCTCGAATGCAACGGAAAAAATGTATGTTTGTGAACCAATTAATGGCTGAAGGAATGATGGAAATGGTGGAGGAATAAGAGGTGCAGAGTCATGCGACACAACAACTGATCAATGTTTTCAGAGTCGGTGTAGCAAAGCAGCAAGAACTTGCCCACATGATTATGGGTGTCATCAGTGCTGAGGTTGCAGATTGTGATGTTGTAGATCGTTAGGTTCTGTTCATTTATTTGCACTGGCATCAATCTTTGATTGCCCAGTGGATGTAATTTCCTGTAATATATGCTGGATGTGCAACGTTTTTCCCTGTATGTTGTACCTTTGGTTGATCAGTTTTGGTCCTGTGCACAATTGCTCGTCGTAATGGGCTCAAATTATCTAATTTGGCCTAAAGACATGTACAAACTTTAGTGGGCCCATTAAGTTAATGGGCCGTTACCAGGCCGAAAGTTAATGGTCGGCCCTCTTAACTCTCGGATCGTTAACAGGCTGACATCGAAGTGGGCAACAGGGGGCCCAATTGATTTCACGGGTCGTTAACAGGCCGTTACTAAGTTCGGGCTACATATGGCCCAACTATACTGTGGGCCTTTAGCAGGCCGAAAGAGACTGCGGGCTTGTATTGGACCATGAAGAGCATGGGCCGCTAATAGGCCGAAAGTCAGGTCATATTGTAAATGGCCCAACTGTGTTGTGGGCCTTTAGTAGGCTGAAAGAGAAACCGGGCTGGTATTGGACCATGAAGGGCATGGGCCGTTAAAAGGCCAAAACTTAGGTCCGACTACAAATGGCCCAACTCATTTATGGTTCGTTAACAGGCTGAAAGGCACACGGGGCCTGGAATTGGCCCAACACTTAAATGGGTCACTAAAAGGCCAAAACTCAGGTCCGACTACAAATGGCCCAACAGATATATGGGCCGTCACAAGGCTGAAAGACACACCGGGCCGGAAATTGGCCCAACACTTAAATGGGTCACTAAAAGGCTGAAACTCAGGTCCGACTACAAATGGCCCAACTGATTTATGGGTCGTCAACAAGCTGAAAGACACACCGGGCCGGAAATTAGCCCAATATTTAAATGGATCGCTAAAAGGCCGAAAGATGTACATCGCGAAAATTGGCCCATCCACTGAATGGGCAGTTAACAGGCCAAAATCTCATCAGGCCGATATTGAGCCCAAATATATAGCGGACTGTTAATGGGCTCGAACAGACGATGGGCTGCAATGGTGTCAAATCTTTAACGGGCCGTTGACGGGCCGAATTGGCACATCTCGTATGGGTCGTGGGCTTAAATGGACCTGACACAAGTAGGCCTTATATGGGCCGGCCTACTATTTTTTACTCGGCCGGCTTTTTCACTGGAATGGGCCACTGTTGGGCCGTGCCACGTGTCGACCTATCATAGGCGCCACCTATCTATTGAGTGGATGACATCTGTCCCAACGGTGAGGCAACACGTGTTTCCTCTGGCCAATCATGATTTTACACGTGGAAAATCCCCATTGGTCGGGGTTGTTAACGGGTTATCAGATCCAAAACCGGACCCGATAGCTTAACGGCGTTCTGTTACGGTGGATGCCACGTGTCGGTCACCCTTGACAAAAGCACTTCTGTGACGCGCGATTTATCGTCATGGAAGTGGACACTTCCGTGATGATAATTTTGGTAATGTCATGGAACACTTCTACGACAGCACAGGTGTCAGGGATATGGTAAATAGGTATAAACCGGATATTGTAAACCGGCTTAGTTATATCGTATTTGGTTTATTATTTTAGTAGAGATTACGGCCCATGAGATTTCAAGGCCCATGTCTAGAAATACGGTTTGTAAACCGCCAAAGAGATGTAGCTTGAGGGATAAGAAAGAAAGGGCAGAGACCGAGGCGGACACGATTATGAGCCGGCCTCGGGACTCTGTAAACCGGACCAGGCGTCACCTCTATATAAAGGGACGACCCGGCGCCGGTTCAGGGACAAGCAATAATCAATCCGTCGAGACGCAGGCAAGCGATTCCGCTCCCTGTAATCCGACGCCCAAGCAATACCAAACCAACTAGACGTAGGCTTTTACCTTCTCGAAGGGGCCGAACTAGTATAAAACCCTTTGTATCCTTTGTGTGCCATGAATCCTTTCAAGCTAACCCGTGCGATGGTTCCATCATCAAGTCCGCTAAACCGGACATCTGCCGTGTTAATTCCACGACAATTGGCGCCCACCGTGGGGCCTGCGCACGATGGTTTCGAGTTCTCGGAAGGCGGCCTCAAGGGGTTAAAGGGTTACGCAGTCGGCCGGATGACCAAGAGTCGTCGCGGCCGGATCTACATCGACGACGCGGGTTGGGGACCGGAGGCCGATTCGATCGAATACGGGTACCGGGTCCCCTTCGGCAGCATCCAAGTCTTCATCGGCAAAATCGGTGAACCGGGACCTGAGCCGGACACCTTCCCCAACATCATCGAGCCGGCTCAGCGTGCGAGGTCGACCCGGATTCAATCCGTCATGAAACATGTGTTCGTTGGAACAGTTCACGGAGGACAAGCTGAGGACAGATCGGAGTCTGATGGTGCAACCGTCGTCTATTCAGATGACGAGTCTTCGTCCGGGGAAACTGAATCTCTGTATCAGTTGCGGGACGGCCGATCTGAGGGCGAGTCCGATGGACACAGTTTTCCGGGCCCCTCTGACCCGGCAAACCGGGTGGCGGTCTTCATGGCCGGTTCACAACCCCCGACGAACGGAACAACAGCGGAGGCTGGCGCAGGGGGAAGCGGTTCAAATCCCCCCATTACTGCGGTTCTATCCACCTTGATCGAGGAGTTCGCAGCTAAGGCAGTAGAGGTTGTAGCTCCAGCAGACAAGGCGCAACATGATGCAGTGCTTCTTCAGTTGAAGGCCCGGATCGATCAGTTAAAAGAGGATTTAAAGGCAGAAGGAGAGATGCTAGCCATAAGACAAGCAGAGTTGGATGAACAAGCTTTTCACTTAAGGATGGAACAGGCTTCCATGGAAGGGGTAAGAGGACGAAAATATCGATCCCGCCTGCCGCCGGGTTACGAATCTGCGAATTTGTTCAGAACACCTGGGGCTGGGGCCAGTAACAATCCGATCTTGAACCGGAGAAGCCCACCGGCTCGAGAGGAGCCGGTTCAGCAACCCGCCGCAGAGCGGGAGCGACGGATTACATCGGCGCCTTATGTTTCGGTCCCCCCGGGGCATTATTCAAACCCTGTGGATAATATCGCTGCAGCGGCAGCGCGGTTGGCCGCTTTACCTGTGGAAGAAACATCCCCTGTAGCGATAGAGGCGCGCAGGGCCCAGAAGCTACTCAATACGGCGTTAATACAGCAGCAAGCATACTCTCATAGCAGGGAGAGGTTACATTCAACACCACGTCCCAATCGAAGTTACTCTAGACATTGGGAGGAGCCCGAAGTATCTAGCAGTGAACGAAGGAGACATCAGCACAGGCGAGATAATCCGGCAAGGGCGGAGATGCCAGCCCCGGATCGAAACCGGCCTAGATCGGAGGCCAGGGAAGAAGTCCGTCAGTCGACGCCGGTTCACACAGGCACTACAGGGACAGGAGCAACGGCGAGCGGTTTTGGGATACAATGTCTCGTCTCCGCCCTGCGAAGTGTTAAATTGCCCAAGGATTTCAAGGGGCCTCGCAAAGTGCCTAATTACACAGCCGATTTACCACCCGAAGCTTGGGTGGAAAGTTACGAGATGGCCATGGAGATGCTGGACGTGGATGAATCGGCTTGTGCCAAATATTTCACTATGATGCTTGAACGAACGGCCCGGACTTGGCTAAAGGGTCTTCCTCCGAATTCCATCGGATCATGGGGGGAGCTGCGCGGTCAGTTCATCAAAAATTTTAAGGATACGTGCAAGCAACCTATGTCGGTGATAGACTTAGCAGCGTGCGTGCAGGGGGAGCAGGAGTCTACAGCAGCTTGGGTACGTAGAGTGGCACAGATCTTGCACTCCTCAAACGGCATTAATCCGAGCACAGCAATCGTGACATTGGAGAATAATTGCCGGTTTGAATCTTTGAAATTAAAACTCGGACGGCTCAAACGGGAGTGCAATGACATGGGGACTTTGATGAGCGCCTTGGTGAAGTACGGAGACTCAGATAATACCAAGTATCCGGAGCCAGAAGGAGATAAAGCGGGAAAGACCAGCAAGACTGGCAAACCGGCGACAGCTAATCCGATTACTTCAGGTCTTTTGGGCAAACGGAAACCGGAAAGCAGCTCCGATTTTGTGGCTAATACACAGGTTCAAGGCGGTTTTCAGGGAAATCAGCAGGGTCCCGCTCGCCAAGCCGGTGGAGGAAATCCGGGTTGGGAGCAGGATTTGGATCAACCCTGTAGAAAGCATAGCGGGAGTAAGGGGCCTGCACGGCACACTGCAAGAGAATGTCTGAACCCCACGATAGCAGGGAACGGCCGTTTTAATCCTCATAGCCGGCCCCCGAATGCCGGTTTTTATGGCCCGGGTTACCAAGGGAACAATTCCGGTTCAGGATATAGGGGCAACAGCGGTTATCAAGGGAACAACGGTGGTTATCAATCCCGGCCAGGCGGCCCAGGTGGTCAAGGAAACTATAATGGTCAAGGAAGCCAATCACATTATCAAGGTGGTTATCAGAGTCAGGGAAATCAGTCGTATCATCAAGGTTGTTACAACAATCAGAATAATCAGCAGCGGGGCCAAGGGAGTCACAATAACCAAGGAAATCAGCAGCAGCAGCGTCCACAGCAACAACAGCAATCCGGGTACCAGAGTAATCCAATGGAGTTGAGCAGCGGCCAATATCATGTTTTCACCACAAGTCTATGCAAGAGAGACCAGAAGGTTTTAAAGCGGACTGTTAATGCGGTAGAACCGGCGACACCGCAGTTTCTACGATGGTCAGAACAGCCCATTGTTTGGAGCAGGGAGGACCACCCGTTACGGGTAGATAATCCGGGACATTTAGCCTTGGTGGTGGCACCTCAGGTGGGAGGTTACAGGTTCACTAAAGTCCTCATGGATGGAGGTAGCAGTATCAACATATTATACTATGAGACCTTTCGCCGTATGGGTCTGACAGATAAACAGTTAAGGACATCGAACACAGTATTTCACGGGGTGGTCCCAGGTAAGTCAGCTTATCCGGTTGGTAAGATTGACTTAGAAGTTACCTTTGGGGATGAGCATGATTCCAGATCGGAGATGATCACCTTTGAAGTTGTCAAAATTAAAAGTCCGTATCATGCTTTGTTTGGGAGGATGGTTTATGCTAAATTTATGGCTAGGCCATGTTATGTTTATCTGCAGCTCAAGATGCCAGGTCATAAAGGCACGATCACGGTGCACGGCAGTCGTAAGATAGCAGTGGAATGTGAGGAAGGTGATGCGGCTTATGCAGAAGCGGTATGTGCCGCGGAAGAGTTAAAATTCTATAAGGATAATGTTGATCCGGCAGATATGACTCCGCTGAAGAAACCAACCACCGAGCATGATCCGGCTTTGAAGTTCAAATCAGCGGAAGAGACTAAGCAGGTCGATTTTGTGCCTGGAGATTCATCTAAGCAGTTCACCATCAGTGCTAACTTGGATCCTAAATAGGAAAGCGCGCTCATCGAGTTCGTCCGTGAGAACCGGGATATCTTTGCATGGAAACCTTCTGACATGCCAGGTATACCGAGGGAACTCGCTGAGCACAAATTAAATATTGATCCGAAGTTTAAACCGGTAAAGCAGTATCTGCGCCGCTTTAACGAAGAAAGGCGCAAGGCTATAGGAGAAGAAGTAGCCAGGCTTTTGGCGGCAGGGTTCATAGTGGAAGTGTTTCATCCGGAATGGTTGGCCAACCCGGTGCTAGTTCTAAAGAAGAATGGGAAGTGGAGGATGTGCGTGGACTACACAGACCTCAATAAAGCTTGCCCAACTGATCCTTTTGCTCTACCTCGCATTGATCAGATTATTGATGCTACGGCAGGGTGTGAGCGGCTGAGTTTTCTGGATGCGTACTCAGGCTATCACCAGATCAAAATGGCAGTTGAAGACCAAGAGAAGACGGCGTTCATAACCCCTTTTGGTGCTTTTTGCTATGTGTCTATGCCTTTTGGGCTCAAGTGTGCGCAGGCGACTTATCAGCGTTGTGTTCAGAATTGCTTGAAAGGGCAGATAGGAAGGAACGTACATGCTTACGTGGATGACATTGTGGTTAAGTCAAAGGAGGAGAGGACAATGATAGAAGATCTCAGCGAAACCTTTGATAATCTTCGGGCTTACAGGATGATGCTCAATCCGGAAAAATATGCTTTTGGTGTCCCGGCTGGTAAGCTTTTGGGATTCTTGGTCTCAAACCGGGGAATAGAAGCCAACCCGGAGAAGATCAAGGCCATCACATCTTTGACGAAACCGGCTTGCATTAATGATGTCCAGCGCATAGCTGGCCGGATCACGGCGTTGAGCCGGTTCATCAGCCGCTTAGGAGAAAAGGCGATCCCGCTTTATCAAATGTTGAAGAAAACGGACCGTTTCATTTGGAGTAATGAAGCGAATACAGCGTTTGAGAATCTGAAACAGCAACTAGCGAAGCCGCCGGTTTTAGCTGCCCCTATTGACAAGGAGCCTTTGCTACTATATGTTGCTGCAAACACACGGGCAGTTAGCGTTGCAATTGTGGTTGAGCGCAATGAAGCAGGGAAAGAACATCCGGTTCAGCGTCCGGTTTACTATGTGAGTGAAGTACTCATAGAGTCCAAGCAAAGATACCCTCATTGGCAGAAATTGGTGTATGGGGTGTTCATGGCGAACCGGAAGTTGAAGCATTACTTCCAAGGACATCCGATAACTGTGGTTAGCTCAGCTCCGTTGGGAGACATAATCCAGAATAGAGAAGCAACAGGCAGAATAGCCAAGTGGGCCATTGAGCTCAGTCCACATGAATTGAAATATGTGCCACGTACTGCTATCAAATCTCAGGCACTGGTGGACTTCATCAATGACTGGACAGAATTACAAACCCCGGAGGAGAAGCCGGATCTCACTTATTGGACGATTCACTTCGACGGTTCGAAGCAGTTGGAGGGCTCAGGGGCCGGAGTGGTTTTAACTTCCCCCAGAGGTGATAAATTTTGTTATGTTCTCCGGTTGTTGTTTCCTTGTACTAATAATGCAGCAGAATATGAAGCACTGCTTCATGGTTTGCGGTTGGCAAAGGAGATGAATTTGAGCCGGGTTAAGTGCTTGGGCGACTCAGACCTAGTGGCACAGCAAGTTTCGGGCAAGTGGGATTCAAGGGATCCCCTCATGGCGGCTTATCGACGAGAGGTTGAAGCGGTGGCAGGTTACTTTAAAGGGTATCAGGTGGAGCATATAGACCGGCGGAAGAACGAAGCAGCTGACGCTTTAAGCCGGCTCGGGTCGCAACGTAAACCGGTACCACCAAACACCTTTTTGGATGAGTTGCACAATCCTTCGGTTCAAGTACCTTCAGAGGACGATTTAGCTGTTCTGGACCCAGAAGCACGGCTGGTTGCAGCAGCCCATGTTATTCCGGATTGGACGTTACCTTATCTGGTATATTTAAGCCGCGGAGAGTTGCCAGAGGACGAAGATGAAGCACGGCAGATAATCCGGCGCTCCAAATCTATGACAATTGCCAACGGGGAGTTACACCATCGTAGCACCTCTGGAGTATTTCAACGGTGTGTCTCAGCTGAGGAAGGTCGTGAGATTCTAAGGGAGATTCATGAAGGAGATTGTGGTCATCATGCCGGATCAAAATCTTTGGTGGCTAAAGCTTTCCGACATGGCTTTTATTGGTTAACCGCACATGCAGATGCGGCAGACCTGGTCCGCAAGTGTGATGCTTGTCAGAAATTCTCAAGACGTGCCCTTGTTCCGGCACAAGAACTCCGGATGATACCAATAACTTGGCCTTTTGCAACTTGGGGGCTTGATATGGTTGGTCCTTTCAAGAGATCCCAAGATCAAAAAACTCATCTACTAGTGGCAGTGGACAAGTTTACAAAGTGGGTTGAAGCGGAACCTATAAGCAAGTGTGATGCGGCAACGGCGGTTAAGTTCATCAAAAAAGTAATATTCCGGTTTGGTTTTCCACACAGCATCATCACAGATAATGGCACCAATTTATCTCAGGGTGAGATGGAAGAATTCTGTCAACGAGAGCATATTCGTTTGGATGTATCTTCTGTGGCTCACCCCCAATCCAATGGTCAAGCAGAAAGGGCAAATCAGGAGATTTTGCGTGGAATCAAGCCCCGGCTTATGACACCCCTGCAGAGAACCCCAGGGTGTTGGGTTGAAGAATTACCCTCTGTCCTTTGGAGCATTAACACTACACCAAACCGGTCTACAGGTTATACACCTTTCTTCATGGTTTACGGGGCAGAAGCAGTTCTTCCAAGTGACATACGCCATGATTCCCCAAGGGTGGCGGCCTATGTAGAAGCCATCAACGAAGAGTCAAGACAGGATAGTTTGGATCGGTTGGATGAAGAGCGTGACATAGCTGCAGCACGGTCAGCGATTTATCAGCAAGACCTGCGCAGATATCACAGCCGCCGGATCAGAACCAGGACATTCTAGGAGGGTGACTTGGTACTCCGGCTTATCCAAGATCAAACAGACATGCACAAGCTGTCCCCGCCATGGGAAGGGCCCTTTGTGATCAGCAAAAATTTACACAACGGGTCATACTATTTGGTGGACATTCGAGAGCACAAAGATTCACGGACATCAGAAGAGGAGACGAAAAGGCCATGGAACATTGCTCATCTACGGCCGTATTATACTTGAGCCATAGGATCCCATGTATCCTATGTATATATTATGAATAATGAATAAACCGGCACCCTCAGTAAACCGGGGGCTCAGCCCTTTTTCCACATACATCAAAATTTGCGGCACATATCCATATCAGTTTGTTATCAAAGAAACATATTTCAATATTAGCTGGTTTTTAGAAACTAATCTTTACAGGGTATGTGAAGGAGCGGTAAAACTCACAGGAACAAAAGATCACGTCCGGTTCAGGAAGAGGAAGCCCTGTATAAAGAAAAAGGAAAAAGAGGAATATTAGCGGCCCCTGGGGACAGTGGTTCGCCCACACACCCCTTGAATGGCTATGTTATGAATTTTTGGGCTCCCTGAACAGTGGTATCGCCCACGTTCAAATGATGACCCGGCCCCTGGGGACAGTGGTTCGCCCACACACCCCTTGAATGGCTATGTTATGAATTTTTGGGCTCCCTGAACAGTGGTATCGCCCACGTTCAAATGATGACCCGGCCCCTGGGGACAGTCGGGTTCGCCCACATCCCCATGAATGGCTAAATCTTGTTTTGAGCCTGGCAGCTCTTTGAAAAGGCCTCGATTGCATAGCTTGATTTACAATAATTATGTGTTTCTTGATGATTTTTGTGTTTCATAACCTTTCTAACCAAGGGGAGCAGCTCTAGAAGTTGACCGCCTATCTAGTGTTATAAAGTCTGGGTCATGAGCACCAGCGAGAGTTAAACCGGCGTTCATCGTAGCCCGGCTTGACTTCATGATGAGCTGACAATTGGCAGTACGCAGTCAGATACAAGTTACAAATTGCTGAACCGAGAAAAGAAAAATTTATGGATAAGTTGAGCTGAAGAGTTTCAAGGGTTTATTGGAATTGATGAAGACTGATTAAAGTAATTTTAAACATCCTGCCGGTTTAAGGTATTTTGGTTGCATGCAATTCAGGTATCACAGATATTTGTCAAAGATATGCTTATTAGTTATATTAAGAGAACAATTTAATCCGTCCAGTGGTAAAACCACTAGGACATATTTTTTATCTTTTTTATGGACAGAGCAGGGAATCCGCATCAATCAACAGGTCAGCGAACGAGTACTTATAAAGACCAAAAGCCGGATCACAGTGCACAAGTTTCAGCTAAACCTATTACAAGGCATAAGAGCCAAATAGTTGGAAACATTGTTTACGGAATAACAATTATGATTACAGCAATAACATTCAAGTTTCCGCTTCTCCTTGCCGAGATGATTGGCCACCACCTTGTTCCGGAACATCTTCCTCCTCGTGAAGCGGCGGGAAATCTGGTGCACGCCAATCAATCTTGGCCAAGGCACGGAAATATACTTCATCGTTGATTAACTCAGCAGGGTCAATGTCAGGAGCAAAGGTGTGAGGACGAACCGGCGGAATTAAATTTGCAACATCGTAAACCGGCCGATCCATCCGCTCGTTCTGTAGGTTGTACGCTGGATGATATCGAGACAAGTCAGATTCCAGTGCAATCTTGCTGGCAAGGGGACGCACTTCCTTGGTCAGAACATAAAGATCTTTTTCGTCAAAGGCCGAACCATCCTCCTTGGTATCAGGAAATCCGGTTAACACTTCTTCCGGATCAAGGTCTGGAACCCAAGCTTTAGCCCTTGTAAGGGCCAGAAGAGCACCTCCACGAGCAGCTAATTTCTTCACCTCTTCAAGATGAGTTGGCAGAATGGACAAACTGTTCAAAGTAGCCTTGATGGTTGAAGGAGCCGGTTTACCAAAGGAAGTGGAGCTGATAATCCTTTGTGCTCCTGAGTAGAGTTGTTCGACCAGTGTATAGCAAGCCTTCAATTTCTTCCGTATGTCATCACCAAGATGGGAGACCCGGCGTCCTACATAAAACAATGAAAGTTAAACCGGTACAGGTCACAGTTTGCAAAGATAGCCGACAGAGGTTAAAGTTATGCTTACCAAAGATAGCAGAGGTCATCAAATCAATTTGGCATTTTAACCCGGCCAATTCTTCAGTAACCGGGTTAAGGGCTCCTTCGGCATCTTGAACACGCTTTTCAAGATCCTTCTTCTGGACTTCAAAAGCAGTCCGTTCCTCATCAAAGAACTTCTTCAAGTCTTCAGCAGTTTTTAAACTCACTTGAAGTTCTTTCTTCGCCTTTGAAGCGGCTGCCTCAGTCTCTATAAGCCGGCTTCGAAGTTCACTGTTTTCCACAGCATTCCGGTTCAGCTCAGCCTGTAGACAAAAGTTCAAAGGTAAGATTAGAAATTACAAGTCTCAAGCACACAACCAAGTTGTATACTTGACACTTGGGGGCTAATGGCAGTTGAAGCAATGCATCAGAGACAATTTTTTACAAGTCTCAAGCACACAACCGAGTTGTATACTTGACACTTGGGGGCTAATGGTAGTTGAAGCAATGCATCAGAGACAATTTTTTACAAGTATCAACTACATAACCAAGTTATCTACTTGATACTTGGGGGCTAATGTATAATGAGCAGTTCAAAAACTATAAAGTTCCGGATTAACGTCAATAGAGAAGATAAACCGGAACTTGGGGGCTGGCCTAAAGTAAAGATGCGTTGAAAAAGCAAAGTCAGAACAGGAAAACTTACTTCATATTTCTCTCTCATCAAGTTCACTAAGCTGGCTTCATAGTCCCGGCTGCTGTGGAGCCGGCTCAAATATCCGGAATAAATGTCTTGAGCACTCATACTCGAAAGACTGGATATGTCCGTACTCCACTTCCCCTTTTCTTGACTTACTTTCTCCACTTTAGCAGTATGTTTTGCTAAAACGGTGGGTTTGGCTGGCGCAACATAAGCAGCGCCAGTAACCACAACGTCAGGGGAAGTAGGGGCATTGGGAGGAGTAACTTCAGCTTGAGCCGGATCAGGAGACCCCGGGTTAACTTGAGGAGAACTAACCCGGGCCGGGCTTGGTGGATCTTGGGCAGCATCAGTGGCAGGAGTATCAAGAACAGGTTCTTGAACCGGAGTGACAGGGGTACCTTCAGGAGGGATAGTTGTTGACGGTTCAATTGCTGGTTCATCGGCAGAGGGATCAACAGCAGGCTTTTTACCTTGCTGGGTTTCGGTTTGCTGGAAAAACAAGCAAAGATAAGTCAGCATTATAAAGAAAAAGAAGATCATAAACCAGAAGAAGTAAAGAGGATTACCCTGGGACAGTCTTCAAAGGTGGAAGCTGTGTAGCGGTTGATTCGCCAGAGGAAGACAGTGGAGTTTCCTGATAATCAGGATCAGTCGGTTTAAGTGGTTTTCTGATAAGACCGGCCTTGGGGTGAAGAAGAGTTGGAGAGAGCATCACCTCAGCACGGCGTTTTCGAGCCGGGGTTAACAAAATTCCAGAGGACTCCACTGCCAAGCCGCTATGGCGAGTGGTCCGGCGCAAGGCTTCGTGCTGTTGTTTCTTCAAAGTAAAATTGGGATCCAACTTAGCATAAGGATGAGAAAATTGATACTTTCTAACAGTCCGACGGCTCTTTTGAGGAGGGGGTTCTGAATCGGAAGAAATAAGGGTTACCTCAATCTCCGCCGGGTTATCACCTTCGAGTGGATCCTGTGAAAAGGACATCATTAGAGATATGAACAAGTATATAAAGGCAAAATATAAACCGGAGTAAGGCGTACCTCGGAGTCCGGATCATCATCCTCAGAAGGAGAACCGGCGTCAACGGCTGCTTTCCTTTTCTTATTTGCAGGAGTTTTTCGGCGAGCTTGCCTTGCAGGTTTTTCCTAAGGTTTCCTCCTCCAGAAAGGATCATCAGCCTAAATGAAAAAAGCAAAGGCAAGTAAAAGACGGTTCAAAGAGGACGGTTTATAAAGTACAAGTTAAAGACACTTACCTCAGGCAGCTTATTTTTCTTGAAGTATGGGGACAAGCCAACTCTAGTGCAGTCTGTTAGAGCGGGATTGACAATCTTCTTGGCCGATTCAATTACTTCCGATTCAGACAACTTCTCCTTAGAAAACCTCTGAGGATCATCCGATTTACCGGAGTAATTGCACATCAAATCAGGGCGCCGGCTTAAGGGAAGGATACTCCATGATAACCAGCATCGAAGGAAATCTGTGCCGATCAGGCCATTGGCCATGAAAGCTCTCAGCTTGGAGAGTTGAGGAGAAAACTGGATCCGTTCAGCAGCACTTAATCGTTGCGGCAAGGGGTGATTTGCCGGGATACGAGTTTCACGATAACCCGGCAAAGGGTTTTCACCTTCAGGGGATGTGTCTATACAATAAAACCAAGACTTATTCCAGTCCTTGGGGTGAGTGTGTAAAGAGGCGTGAGGGAAAACTGCATCCCTCCTTTTCTGAATACTGATGCCACCAAGCTCTTGGTGAGGCCCGCTGGTGAATTCAGTACGCCGGTTTGCATGGAAGAAATCCCGAAAAAGATCAACCGAAGGCTCTTCTTGCAGATACGCTTCAGAAAAAACTTGGAAATCACAAATATTGGAAACGGAGTTTGGCCCGATGTCCTGTGGATGCAGCTGGAAGGTAGCAAGGACGTCCCGGAAAAATTTTGAACCGGGGGGAGAGAAACCCCTGGAGATGTGATCCAGAAATACAATCACTTCCCCGGACCTAGGAGCGGGAGGACACTCATTACCCGGAGCGCGCCATTTCAATTCGGCCCAAGGACCTAACGTGCCAATGCTTGATAGTTTGACTAAATCTTCTTCAGTCACGACAGAACGAACCCAGTCGCACGAAACATACTGCTTAGCCATTTGAGCAGGGTGCTGAAGAAGAGAAAGTGCAAGGACGGATTATGAAAAGCAACGATCCGGGATTTATTCATGATATGCAATGGTTAAAATGGAGAATTGGTTTGGCAAGATTAAACCGGCAATTATGAAACAGAGTTTTATCATTTCCGGTTTAAATGGCAGTTGAAGAGGAATAGTTTAAGTTATTGCATCAGTTTACATCATTTCCGGTTTATGGCATGACAATCTAAACCGGAACATACTTAGCGAATTTACTAAGGAGAAAAACAGGTTTCTAAATAACTGCTAAGAGGGAAGGATCTGAGGATGCTGAAGAAAAGAAATTAATCTACAGCGGAATAATAACCGCTAAAGAAGAAGGCTACGGAGACTTCATACCAAAAGGATGAGTTTACATAATAGACAGGGTCGAAGAATGAATGATATGAAGCTTGCGGAGAACTCTAATGGCGAAACGGATAAAACTACACGGTTATTACAGTAAGATCTAATCTGGTGCTAAGCGGGAGACCTACAGACTAGGGCCTAAAGATCACAAGGTTTCTATGAGAAAAAGATCTACGAAGGAACGGAGCTTCATCGGAAGCCCTAATGGCGGAAGAACACAGTCGAAGCAATGGCGGACACAGATCTACAGAGAGGTGGATAAACGTACCAGGGACAGCGAGAATCGGCGGCGGAGAGAATCTAGTCAAAGCTCAGGTTGATGCAGCGGCCGGTCGAAGATTGAAGATCCGGCGGTCGTCGGTGGCGTTCTTGAGCTCAAGCAGCAATGGAGTTCCTGCGGGTCAGGAAGCGGAAGGAGGAAGAAGACGCGAGACGGAAGAATGAGGAGGGGCAGCACTATTTATAGACGGAGAGGCAGATATGAAGCGACAGGTGCGGTAATCAAAGGAGAAAAATCGGATAAAGATCCGTTGAACTCCTCGATTCTCGGGATAACCATTAAAAACAAACTACAGTACAGCTTGCGGCGTTAAATGCGGAGATGATGTCATTGTCAGACTTTAATGATTTTGGAGGATGACGTCAGAGCCGGTTTACAAAAGATGAAGACAGAAGAGAAATTGCAGGGGACGATGGAGATTGATATGAACAAGTTCAAATCATTCTGGGGCCTAATGTCAGGGATATGGTAAATAGGTATAAACCGGATATTGTAAACCGGCTTAGTTATATCGTATTTGGTTTATTATTTTAGTAGAGATTACGGCCCATGAGATTTCAAGGCCCATGTCTAGAAATACGGTTTGTAAACCGCCAAAGAGATGTAGCTTGAGGGATAAGAAAGAAAGGGCAGAGACCGAGGCGGACACGATTATGAGCCGGCCTCGGGACTCTGTAAACCGGACCAGGCGTCACCTCTATATAAAGGGACGACCCGGCGCCGGTTCAGGGACAAGCAACAATCAATCCGTCGAGACGCAGGCAAGCGATTCCGCTCCCTGTAATCCGACGCCCAAGCAATACCAAACCAACTAGACGTAGGCTTTTACCTTCTCGAAGGGGCCGAACTAGTATAAAACCCTTTGTATCCTTTGTGTGCCATGAATCCTTTCAAGCTAACCCGTGCGATGGTTCCATCATCAAGTCCGCTAAACCGGACATCTGCCGTGTTAATTCCACGACAACAGGTATGACTATCTTCATTCTGTCATAAATTTGTCATGGATGTACATGCATGACAGAAAATGTGACCTACTGTAACAAACACGTATCATCACGGAAGTGTATTTTTTTTGTAGTGCCTATTACTCCACATATCGACCGCTATCCAGCATGCATCTAGAGTATTAAGTTCATAAGAACATAGTAACGCCTTAAGCAAGATGACATGATGTAGAGGGATAAACTCATGCAATATGATATAAACCCCATCTTTTTATCCTCGATGGCAACAATACAATACGTGCCTTACTGCCCCTGCTGTCACTTGGAAAGGACACTTCAAGATTGAACCCAAAGCTAAGCACTTCTCCCATTGTAAGAAAGATCAATCTAGTAGGCCAAACTGATAATTCGAAGAGACTTGCAAAGATATTTTAATCATGCATATAAGAATTCAGAGAAGAACTAAATATTGTTCATAAATAATCTTGATCATAAACCCACAATTCATCGGATCTCGACAAACACACCGAAAAAAGTATTATATCGAACAGATCTCCAAGAATATCAAGGGGAACTTTGTATTGAGATCCAAAGTGTAATGCCCAGGATGGGACTATACCTCCTACGTGTCGAGGCACGACTTAAAGGTATAAGCCCATTCTGGAATGATCTCAAGTTTGGTATCTTTGCACGACTCATGTAAAAATAGGGATGAAATTGCAAAAGGATAGTTGGCTTACACTCGCCACGTCACACAATACATTACATAAGCAAATCATCATCCAAAACATCACAACCCGACTACGGGCGAAGATCCAAAAGAAAGATACCAAACAAAAACATAAAGCCACAGGTCCGATTCGCCCCTAGTAGAAACCACTACTGATCGTCGAAAACATCACAAACATACAGCCACGCTCTTCATGGAACTCCCGGAAGTTCTGACCCATCTCCTGCGTCAATCTCGGCTGAACCTGCATCTGGTGTTGTAGTATCTATGAGCCACGAGGACTCAGCCATCCCATAACCATGGGTATCAAGACTAGCAAAGCTTTATGGGTAGGAAGAGGTAAAGTGGTGAGGTTGCAGCAGCGGCTAAGCATAATATGGTGGCTAACTTACGAGTACAAGAATAAGATGAGCATCTACGCATACGGTCGCAAACTAGTAGTGATCGCTAAAGATCCTGAACTACCTACAAGTCAAACATAACCCCACCGTGTTCTCTTCTCAAAGTGAAAAGAGACAGTCACGGTTACTCACACAGTTGTGTGTTTTACTTCAGATCCTCTGTCAAGTTTTCTACAATCGGACATTAACAAATTCCAATCTGCCACATAACCGCAGGCACGGCTTTCGAAAGATCATAACCCTGCAGGGGTGTCCCAACTTAGCCCATCACAAGCTCTCACGATCAGCTGAAGTGATAAATATAATATTACCACCCCTTATCTTAGGGAAATCCGATCAGGCTCAGCATCCCGGTGCACAAGACATTTCGACAATGGTAAAACAAGTCCAGCAAGACCTCCCGGCGTTCCGACACCCTGATAGTAGCCGCGCGTATCTCGTCTCGGGCCACGACCGGATGGGTGATCCTACAGGTAAAACCAAACCTCAAGTTTCCCTGTGGTGGCCCCGCATAACCCCCGTTTGGGACCAACACCATCAGCACTGGCCCCCTGCTATGTAGAAAATAATCATCGAGGGCGCGACCCCCTATGCAAATTTAATTATTTAATTAAGTTGTTATTATGAGGCAAATTAAAACCAATGTTGAGCCTTGCTGGAGGAGTTTTATTCAAAGACGAACTGTCAAGGGGTCCCCATATACCCAACCGTGTAAGGAACGCAAAATCAAGGAACATAATGCCGGTTTATCGGTGCCTAAGGTGGCATGAGTGGAACAAAACACCAAGCAAAAGGCCAAGCCTTCCACCCATGCCCAGTATATAGGTGTGTTAATAATAATAATAATAGATATTGTGATATCCCAACAACAAGTTCCCTCCTGGAACGATCTTCATCTTCACCTGCAACTAACAACGCTATAAGAGGGGCTGAGCAAGCGGGTAACATAGCCAAACAATGGTTTTGCTAGGAAGGTTTCAAAGGTTAGAGGTTTTATGGCAACAAGGAGAGGGGCTGACAATAATGATGGGTAGCGCGACGTATAACGATAGCATCGAGACAACTAAGCATGGCAATGGTAGTAAAGGTATCCAAGGGTATGATCATCTTGCCTGAGATCTTGCAAGGAAGAAGAACGGATCCATGAAGAAGACGAAGAAGAAGTCATGAAGACGAACCATGAGAAGACGAACGAATCGTCACGATCGCAACGGAACAAGCACTTACGAGAAGAAGCAAGCAATACGGTAAACAAACCACTCAAGAACATGACAATATGCTCAACCAAGTATGATGCAAAACAAGTCTACATATGATGCACAACAAGTCTATACAGGAAGCAAAACATGGCAAGGTAGGAAGCACAGAAAAACAACACAAGTCTATATGATGCAATACATGGCAAGGTATGATGCATGACAAGTCTATACAGGAAGCAATACATGGCAAGGTAGGAAGCACAGAAAAACAACACAAGTCTATATGATGCAATACATGGCAAGGTATGGCAAAGTGCAACAAACAAAACTACAAATTAAGTGGATCTCAATATGCAACAAGTTGCATATTGACGAAACACCACATTTTATTTATTTAATTGACTCTCGTTTATTTACAAGACAAGATTAAATGTTTGTTAACATGGCCAGAGGTGAGCATAATAAAACTACACTATTTAGGCATTTTAAATGAGGCCGGAAATAACAACAACAATTCCGGGAAAATCCCCATATGCATGTTTAGCAATTTTAAGCAAACAACAATTCACACATTTTAATGTTGCTAACATGATGCGGATGACATTTGCAAGTTTTATGCAATTTTTAGTTAAACGTTAACATGAAGAGATATGATGCATTAGTCACCCTGGTGGAAAGAAAGGGTGCCACGGCGACGATCCGAAAATGGTGCGGCAACAACATTTCGGTGTCGGTAACTCGTCAAGAGACCGGTGCAAAAGAAAGGTGGCGTGAGCTAGTCGAACAAGATGAAAGGTGGGGTGATCCCGTCACCGGGTTCCCACGGGTCGCCACCAAGGCAAATGAGGGCACAACGGACACGATGCAAACATGCGATTCATCTCATAGAACACATGCAGTCCACGGGTCATCATCTCGGGGTTATACCTTCGGAACGTTCGTTTCGGGGCGGTTCGAGGTCGTAGAGGAAGTAGTTGTACTCGCGGGTCGTGGTACACGTTTCGTAGCCGTTCACGTTTCCGAAGATGTTCGGTGTCGACGGTAGAGGTACTTGGCGAATCAAACGTCTTCGGGGCGACGGTAGTGGTACACGGTTCCTCGGCGACGGTCGTCGTACACGTTCCGTAGATGTTCATGTTTCCGTAGAGGTACTTGTCGCGGCATCGGACGTCTTCGGGGCGACGGTAGTGGTACATGCACGTAGTGGTACTTGGCGTCTCGGTCCGAAGGGGTACCTGGCGCATCCACGGGTCTTCGAGGGTAGTTGTACACGTTTCTTCACCGAAGGTAGTCGTTCGGGCGTCGAGCGTCGAGGTACTTGCGAATCCAGGGGTGCATCTTGGCGACACTTGGACAACGGAGACGGTCACGTAGTAGACCTTGGTGTATCCTCGAACTTGATGCTCCAAGTCCTTGGACTTGTCCTGGCACGTGACAGCGGGTAGAAGGCATAGCAGCGACATCAGTGGCATAGCTGGCCGGAGGAGATGACCAGGTGGCCGCTGCAACGGGATGCGAGCGGTGGACGAGAAGTAGCAGGGGAGTCCGAGTGCGGGCGTGGGGCAGAGCTAGGCGGCGGCCTCTGGACGGAGATGATGGGGAGGCGCGCATGACAGGACAGCGAGGGCACCATGGCGAAGAGGCGGCGAGCTTGAGGGCGCGGGCTTGAGGAGGACGGAGGCGTCGGGCGGACGACGGGGAGGCGCAGGGGAGGAAGTGGGACGGCGGCATCCGGCATCCCAAGCGACGCGGGGACGGAAGGAGCAGCGCGATGCGGTGCTCCACGGGCTTGGTGAGGCCGAGGCGCGGTCGGACGCGGGCGCCGGGGGCCCTGCTCCGTCGAGGCAGAAGGAGTCGAGGCGCGGGGTGACGGGGCCGCCGGAGGTGGCTTGGCATGGCGTTGGAGAGCTTGGGCCGGCGGCAGCGGTCTCAGGAAGGGGAAGAGGGGCATGGCGCGGCGGCGATACTGGAGGGGGTCGAGGGAGAACGAGGAGGGGACGAGCGGGCGAGAGGACGGGGTCGAGGGTGGCAGCGCAAGGAAAAGAGGAGGGAGAGGGGGTCGGGCTTCTTAGGGTTAGAGTAGCTAGGGGCGGCTGGGCCTTGGCCATAGGCCAGGGAAGGAGCTGGTGGGGCGCCTGGCCTTGGGCCTAGAGGTGCGGCCGGCCTGGCTGGGCCTGGCTGCGGCTGGGATGGCCTTAGATCCTCACTCCTCTCTCTTAACTAAAAAAATAGAAAAGATAAAGAAAAGAAAGGGATGTTAGGGAAGGAGTTTGCACATGGGATTATTTTTCCCGGGCTCATAAAAATGAGCGTAATCCAAGAAAAATATAAGTGGCATGATTGAATGATGAAAATTCAAACTCATTTGAATTTTATTCAAATGGGTTTGAACTAGGACTTGGTTTTTGAAGTGTCCAAAAATGTTGAGGTTTTTGGAGGAACCTCGATAAACGGGAAAAGAATTATAGACAAGGTTTGAAGGCAAGGAATTGGGAAAGAAAAGGCATGGGGAAGATATGAAAGTGTGTGTTGGTGAATTTCCAACCAATTGGAATAATTTAATATAGCTCCCTAATTATTAGGAGGATATGTTATAAAGAGAAGTCACTCTTCCCTCAATTTAAATGGACCGAAGATCCACACAATTTATTTAGTTGAGATGCCAAGATTAATGACATGATGGCATGATGACATGATGCAATGCAAAAATAAATAACACAAGCACAAATGAAACACACGGGAGAACCCGGAACATCTGGAATCTTCTGGGACGTCGGTCTTCGGGCGTCACAACTCTCCCACACTAACAGAGGATACCCGAGATCCTAGAGATGGCACCGGATAGAAACGAAAAAGAAGAGGTAAAACAAAGTTGCTTCTTCGACAAACGAGTGAAACCACGAACTTGAGAGGTTGAGCAAATTGAAAGAAGAATACAACGGAGATGAACAAATATGAAAACTCCGTTAGAAAAGAGGAACAAGGAATATTATGAGAACCTTGTCGGTTGAAAGACATGAAACAAGAGCTTACGAACCAAAAGAATATGAAACTGCAATGGTATAGCCAAGGAATAAGAATGACATAATTTGGACAGCACTCCATCTGAAAATGGTAGGAATGAACATGAACTTGAGGAGATGGAATGATACTTGATGAAATCAACAACACACTGCCTCTGAAACAAATGACAGAATGGCACAAGGGGTAAGAAGGATTCAGACAGCACTCCGGTTGAAAACAGAGGAAAAAACTAGATAAGATGACGGAACTTGAATGGAGGACACAACACTCTGGTTAAATGGACAAGCAAAGGAAATAACATGATCTCGATAAACGAGATGATGGTTTGGATTAAGATCAACAAGGAGACGAAAAACTTATTTCACCGGAATGATAATGAAGAACTTGGGTCATTTATAAGCACCATAATTAGCAACAATCCTTAGGGAAAGCTTTTAGGTGAAATACAACCCAAGATACTCCAACGAATAAATTTAATGGTTGGAAAGATCTCCTAAACAAAGAAAATGATGGGTTTAAATATCTCATTCCTGACAACTTGTGAATCATGAAACATGAAGGGAAAATTCTCAAAATGGCATACCACCCTCTCAAACAATAAGGTAGAAAGAATTGCACTTGGAAAGCATGATGAAGAATTCTTGAGCTCCTTCAGCAAGAATCTTGAAGAACACTTCGAGGATGAATTAAATCATGATGAACCACCATGTAGAACTCCGGTAACAAAAGGACGAGAAGTGAAGGATGAAAAGAATAAGATTCAGGCATGCAATGACTCAGATAGAGCTTTGAAATGATATAATTGAAATCACTTGGAGCTCCGGAAAACAAGATGAACAACTTAGAACCGAGAATATGATATGATGAACAGGCTCCAGACAAAGGAATTAAATCACCTTGAAGGGATAAGAATAAAAATTATGTCATGCATATCCTTCACCAATTTACATTGATGACAACCAAAGGATTTGGCATACTACTTATTCTCGTTGGAAAGAATTAAAGAGAGATCTCGCACAAGCTTGAGAAAGTATTCAACGAATCACCGGTAGGGTTTTGAAAGAACGAATGAATTAATACGATAACAAAGGAAGAGAAATCTTGAACGAACCACCGAAATAATATGGAGACGAACGAAGAGGCATCAATGAAGAATATTTGGAGGACAAGTTGCAAACTGACAATGAAGAAATTTTCTGAAATGATGGCCTTCAGAGGATCACTTTTTTTTTGAAGAACCTCTTCAAGAGGGCGGGGGGTACCCGCAGTTTCCATAAGTAGAATAGATTGGTCCAGTTTATAAGGAAAACCGGACCCAAAAACCTACAGGGTTGATCCAGTTTATGAGGAAAACTGAACCTGAAAACCTAAACAGATCTCGGTTAATTAGAAGGAAACCGGGCGAAAACCACCTGCACCTACGGCCATTACAGCCCCAACCAGATCCGCCTACGCCGGAACATGCGCCAGCCACGGGGACACGACTCCAAAGACCATGCCTCCAAGAAGGGAGCGGCATCAAAGATGTCGCCATAATCTGACCCGGCTAGCCGGGTCCCGGTTTTCACCTGGAGAATTGGACCCCGAATGGCTAAGAGGTGTCATTTCTTCTCGACGACGCCACCAAGGAGGGAACGGCGCGGGGTGCGCCGCCGTCGCCGGCACTGACAAAGTCAGGCAAGACTTTCGCCCGAAGCCATGAACACCGCCAAAGCCGAACTGCATCAATGCAATCCACCGCGCGTCGCCCAACATTGACCCACCAGAAGAAGGGCCGCCGACCACAGCCCTGCCGTCCGCCACTCCCTCCTCCACCATCACCTGAGCGCCCGCACATGAGCAGCCCCTACGGCCCGCGCCGCCAGACCGGCCAGAACCAGATCCTCAGCGCCCCGCGCCGCCAGACCGGCCAGAACCAGATCCTCAGCGCCCAGGGCCAGACCGGCCACTCCCTGTGCGCAACGTCCCGGGTCCAACGAGGCCCGCCATCCCATGCCACGCAGCCGACCACCGCCTGCCGGCCACATCACCACCCTCCACCGGCTCTGAATCAGGCACACCTGAGGCTCCTACAATCCGCGCCTGCCAGACTGGCCCGGAACCAGACGGCGCGCCTAGGACCTGCACCTGCCGCACGGCGTCCCGAGCCAGAGCCGTCGAGGCCCACCTCTCGCTGCCGCGTGCGTCCACCGCCGTGCATCGCTGACCAAGCCGCCCCTCCACCAGCGCCGAGCAGCCGAAGCCGCCGCCCTCGCACCACCGCACCACAGGGCCGGCAGCCTCCTCCACCCGCAGCCGTCGCACACCACGCCCGCGCGCCGGACGCCCAGCGGCCGCACCCGGCCGCCGCAAGCCCATCCCATCCGCGCGCTGCCCAGAACGGGCCAGCCTCCTCCACTACGCGCATGCACCTCCGCACCTCGACTGAGCAGAGCCGCCACCAAGAGCCCCCGCAGCGCCCACCACGCGCCAGATCCAGGCAGAGCTGCCCCGGATCCGAGCCCTGCATCGCATGGACACCGCCGCCAAGGCCAGGCAGGTCGGGAGCAGAGCCGCCACCCCCGCGCCCACCAGACGCAGATCCGCGCACAACGGCCCCGGATCCATGCCCCGCCGAGCACGGGCGCCGCCGCGCCGGCCAGCACCCAAGGAACCGCCACCTCCGCCGCGCCAGATCGGCCACGCCGCGCCGCCGCGAGATGGGGAAGCCCCGCCACCGCCGTCCAGGCGACGGGCTTCGCCCGGCCATGTCATTCGACGGTGACGAGGGGAGAGAGCACGGAGGAAGGGAGGCCGGCGGCGAGATTTGGGGGCTTCCGCCCGTGTCGCCCCAGAGGAGCGACGCGGGGGACGGGGGACTAGGCGTGGGGAGCTCACGATACATATCCTTCAGAGGATCACAATGGAAAGAATTCATGAAATGCTTTGAATGGTATGAAAATAATTCCTCACAATCGAAACAATAATGAGGATGGCATGAATCTAGAACCACGAATCTTCAAGAGAACGGCCAATGATTTAAGACAAACTCTTCTCCGATCTTCAAATATTGAGAATGACAAGGAGAAACACCTTGAAGACTTGCGAGATGCTCCGGAAGAATAAAAAAAAGATGGAAGGTTTAACCAAACATGAAAAAAAATTGAAAACGATCTTGGAGAAGGCATATGACTGATGGAATCCATACTTACGTCACACTTTGAAAATAATTTAAGTATAACTCCAGAAAAATTAATCGAGTCAGGTAAGATCCTGGAAAAAAGACCTATGGGTTAGGGCCCACTCAAAGAAATCACTGTTGAAAAAGATTGCTTAAGAGATATTGCACCGGTTGAATTACATGGCTTGAATAAGATGACAGTCCTCAAAATATAATGAACAGGTTGAAAATGGAAACACGAGTCCTCTGAGATACCTTGTACACACTGGATAAGAATAAAGAGATTTTAAGAAATAAGAGAACCTTGGATAAGAAATTCCAACACGGAAAACATGTGAAACAAGAGGAACAGATATGATCAACAACAATCTTGCATTACATCCACCGGCAGAATTTAAGAATAAAAGAATGATGAACTTGAAGTTTCCTGAGCATCTTCCTGAGAATCACCGGATAATGAAATTGAACGAAACGAATGAAGAAACATCACATTAATAAAATGGATCTTTCATTTAAGAATTTTTGGCTCCGAGAAGAAGAAGGGTGGGAGGGTGGGGAAAACAAAGACAACTTGGGATGAATGAAACAGACAAATCGTTAGATTTCTCAACGGCGTCCTTATGGAATAACTTGAAGAGAAGGCACACCGGTTGAAATGGATTAACATGACAAGCTCGATGGTCAAGAAGGATTAGCACTCCCATAGAAATATGAGAACACCGATTAGGAAGGTATGGAATCAACACTTGACATCGAAGCAACTCAAATACCAGAATCAAAACAAAAACAAAGGATAGATATGTTGCAACATTATCTTCACAATATCATTCGAACGGAGAATTGAACGAATGAATTCCGCAGGTACATCACCTTGTCGAGAAGCCACTTGGGAGAACAAAAGGTAAATAAAACAACAAGGAGCAGCTAGAACAAATACAAGATAGAGGCTTCGTTCCACATATTCGTGCTGAAAGCTCATGGAACATGTTACAAAAGGGTTTTGCAATCCCCGGATCAGCATAGCCAAGGACCCTTTAAGATGCAACTCCCGATTGGAACAAGCCCATAAAAATACTTCACTCAATGTAGAACCCCGAACTCCATATCGTGCATTCGTTGGAAGAATGCCTACGAACTACTAGATGAACCCACCTATTAATTTCCAAAAGTTCCCAGTTATGCAATCAGGTGTTGGGGATACAGGGGAAGCATCGCGCACTCAACTCTAATCCTACATCCAGCTGTATCCATCCTTCAACACATAACCAGTTATTTCCGGAAACCGTTTACCTCGGACCTTCGAAACGCATCTGCTATACAAGCTATGGCAATACTCTCGAACTACCTCCCCAGTACTGGGTGATGTCGGGGTTATCTTGCCACTAACCGCATAGGAGAGTTTTCGATGTCGGCCGTCTTAAGTATTCCAGAACTGCTGCGATATATTTGTGACGACAACACCTCGGAGCTCAACTCCCCGGGACACTGCCACAACCCCTAAATGACAGGAGGCATCAAGAACAATGTTCTCGTCACAAAGACATTGGAACAATCCAAACAATACTCGTGAGATTCCTAAAAAAATTGGTGAATTTTTGAGAGTAGAAGAGACAAAAGTAATCGTCAGGAGTCCTCACCAGAGTGAAAAGGGATGAGGAGCAAAAGAAATCCTACTCTCCGCTATACATATAGGACTCAAAACATTTTCAAGTGTGTGCCTAGACTCAACCGTCAACGATTCGATCAATCAGTGGGGGCTCCTAGGTCGGAGAAGGCTCTGAATACCAACTTGTAATGCCCAGGATGGGACTATACCTCCTACGTGTCGAGGCACGACTTAAAGGTATAAGCCCATTCTAGAATGATCTCAAGTTTGGTATATTTGCACGACTCATGTAACAATAGGGATGAAATTGCAAAAGGATAGTTGGCTTACACTCGCCACGTCACACAATACATTACATAAGCAAATCATCATCCAAAACATCACAACCCGACTACGGGCGAAGATCCAAAAGAAAGATACCAAAGAAAAACATAAAGCCACAGGTCCGATTTGCCCCTAGTAGAAACCACTACTGATCGTCGAAAACGTCACAAACATACGGCCACGCTCTTCATGGAACTCCCGGAAGTTCTGACCCATCTCCTGCGTCAATCTCGGCTGAACCTGCATCTGGTGTTGTAGTATCTATGAGCCACGAGGACTCAGCAATCCCATAACCATGGGTATCAAGACTAGCAAAGCTTTATGGGTAGGAAGAGGTAAAGTGGTGAGGTTGCAGCAGTGGCTAAGCATAATATGGTGGCTAACTTACGAGTACAAGAATAAGATGAGCATCTACGCAAACGGTCACAAACTAGTAGTGATCGCTAAAGATCCTGAACTACCTACGAGTCAAACATAACCCCACCGTGTTCTCTTCTCAAAGTGAAAAGAGACAGTCACGGTTACTCACACAGTTGTGTGTTTTACTTCGGATCCTCTATCAAGTTTTCTACAACCGGACATTAACAAATTCCAATCTGCCACATAACCGCGGGCACGGCTTTTGAAAGATCATAACCCTGCAGGGGTGTCCCAACTTAGCCCATCACAATCTCTCACGATCAGCTGAAGTGATAAATATAATATTACCACCCCTTATCTTACGGAAATCTGATCAGGCTCGGCATCCCGGTGCACAAGACATTTCAACAATGGTAAAACAAGTCCAGCAAGACCTCCCGGCGTGCCGACACCCTGATAGTAGCTGCGCGTATCTCGTCTTAGGCCACGACCGGATGGGTGATCCTACAGGTAAAACCAAACCTCGAGTTTCCCCGTGGTGGCCCCGCATAACCCCCGTTTGAGACCAACACCATCAGCACTGGCCCCCCTGCTATGTAGAAAAGAATCACCGAGGGCGCGACCCCCTATGCAAATTTAATTATTTAATTAAGTTGTTATTATGAGGCAAATTAAAACCAATGTTGGGCCTTGCTGGAGGAGTTTTATTCAAAGACGAACTGTCAAGGGGTCCCCATATACCCAACCGTGTAAGGAACGCAAAATCAAGGAATATAATGCCGGTTTATCGGCGCCTAAGGTGGCATGAGTGGAACAAAACACCGAGCAAAAGGCCAAGCCTTCCACCCATGCCAAGTATATAGGTGTGTTAATAATAATAATAGATATTGTGATATCCCAACAACAAGTTCCCTCCTGGAACGATCTTCATCTTCACCTGCAACTAACAACGCTATAAGAGGGGCTGAGCAAGCGGGTAACATAGCCAAACAATGGTTTTGCTAGGAAGGTTTCAAAGGTTAGAGGTTTCATGGCAACAAGGAGAGGGGCTGACAATAATGATGGGTAGCGCGACGTATAACGATAGCATCGAGACAACTAAGCATGGAACTGGTAGTAAAGGTATCCAAGGGTATGATCATCTTGCCTGAGATCTTGCAAGGAAGAAGAACGGATCCATGAAGAAGACGAAGAAGAAGTCTTGAAGACGAACCAGGAGAAGACGAACGAATCCTCACGATCGCAACGGAACAAGCACTAACGAGAAGAAGCAAGCAATACGGTAAACAAACCACTCAAGAACATGACAATATGCTCAAGCAAGTATGATGCAAAACAAGTCTACATATGATGCACAGCAAGTCTATACAGGAAGCAAAACATGGCAAGGTAGGAAGCACAGAAAAACAACACAAGTCTATATGATGCAATACATGGCAAGGTATGATGCATGACAAGTCTATACAGGAAGCAATACATGGCAAGGTAGGAAGCACAAAAAAACAACACAAGTCTATATGATGCAATACATGGCAAGGTATGGCAAAGTGCAACAAACAAAACTACAAATTAAGTGGAGCTCAATATGCAACAAGTTGCATATTGATGAAACACCACATTTTATTTATTTAATTGACTCTCATTTATTTACAAGACAAGATTAAATGTTTGTTAACATGGCCAGAGGTGAAGCATAATAAAACTACACTATTTAGGCATTTTAAATGAGGCCGGAAATAACAACAACAATTCCGGGAAAATCCCCATATGCATGTTTAGCAATTTTAAGCAAACAACAATTCACACATTTTAATGTTCCTAACATGATGCGGATGACATTTGCAAGTTTTATGCAATTTTTAGTTAAAGATTAACATGAAGAGATATGATGCATTAGTCACCGTGGTGGAAAGAAAGTGTGCCACGGCGACGATCCGAAAATGGTGCCGCAACAACATTTCGGTACCGGTAACTAGTCAAGAGACCGGTGCAAAAGAAAGGTGGTGTGAGCGAGTCGAACAAGATGAAAGGTGGGGTGATCCCGTCACCGGGTTCCCACAGGTCGCCACCAAGGCAAACGAGGGCACAACGGACACGATGCAAACATGCGATTCATCTCATACAACACATGCAGTCCACGGGTCATCGTCTCGGGGTTATACCTTCGGAACGTTCATTTCGGGGCGGTTCGAGGTCGTAGAGGAAGTAGTGGTACTCGCGGGTCGTGGTACACGTTTCGTAGCCGTTCACATTTCCAAAGATGTTCGGGGTCGACGGTAGAGGTACTTGGCGAATCGAACGTCTTCGGGGCGACGGTAGTGGTACACGGTTCTTCGGCGACGGTCGTCGTACACGTTCCGTAGATGTTCATATTTCCGTAGAGGTACTTGTCGCGGCATCGGACGTCTTCGGGGCGACGGTAGTGGTACATGCACATAGTGGTACTTGGCGTCTCGGTCCGAAGGGGTACTTGGCGCATCCACGGGTCTTCGAGGATAGTCGTACACGTTTCTTCACCGAAGGTAGTCGTTCGGGCGTCGAGCGTCGAGGTACTTGCGAATACACGGGTGCAACTGAACCGGTATCAAATAACCAGGGGTTGCTATGAACACTAGTAAAGTACACATCAATAATCTGTATATCAAAATATACCTTTGTTCACTTTGCCATCCTTCTTATCCGCCAAGTATCTAGGGCAGTTCCACTTCCAGTGACCATTTCCTTTGCAGTAGAAGCACTTAGTTTCAGGCTTGAGTTTTAGCTTTGGGTTTCTTCACAGGAGTGACAACTTGCTTGTCATTCTTCTTGAAGTTCCCCTTCTATCCCTTTGCCCTTTACTTGAAACAAGTGGTCTTGTTAACCATCAAATCTTGATGCTTTTTCATGATTTCTACCTTCGCCGACTTCAGCATCGCGAAGAGCTCGGGAATTCCTTTCGTCATCCCTTGCATATTATAGTTCATCACGAAGTTCTACTAACTTGGTGGTAGTGACTAGAGAACTTTATCAATTACTATCTTATCTGGAAGATTAACTCCCACTTGATTCAAGTAATTGTAGTACCCAGACAATCTGAGCACATGCTCACTGGTTGAGCTATTCTCCTCCATCTTGTAGGCAAAGTACTGTTAGAAGTCTTATACCTCTCGACACGGGCATGAGTATGAAATACTAATTTCAACTCTTGGAACATCTTATATGCTCTGTGGCGTTCAAAACATTTTTGAAGTCCCGGTTCTAAGCCGCAAAGCATGGTGCACTTAAACTATCAAGTAGTCATCATACCGAGCTTTTGTCAAAAATGTTCATAACATCTACATCTGCTCCTGCAATAGGTCTGTCACCTAGCGGTGCATCAAGGACATAATTCTCTGTGCAGCAATGAGGATAATCCTCAGATCACGGAACAATTCCGCATCATTGCTACTAACATCTTTCAACTTAGTTTTCTCTAGGAACATATAAAAAATAAACGGGGAGCAACATCGTGAGCTATTGATCTACAACATAGATATGCTAATACTACGAGGACTAAGTTCATGATAAATTAAAGTTCAATTTAATCATATTACTTAAGAACTCCCACTTAGATAGACATCCCTCTAGTCATCTAAATGATCACGTGATCCAAATCAACTAAACCATGTCCGGTCATCACGTGAGATGGAGTAGTTTCAATGGTGAACATCTTATGTTGATCATATCTACTATATGATTCACGCTCGACCTTTCGGTCTCCAGTGTTCCGAGGCCATATCTGCATATGCTAGGCTCGTTAAGTTTAACCCGAGTATTCTACGTGTACAAAACTGTCTTACACCCGTTGTATTTGAACGTAGAGCTTATCACACCCGATCATCACATGGTGTCTCGGCACGAAGAACTTTCGCAATGGTGCATACTCAGGGAGAACACTTGTACCTTGAAATTTGTAAGGGATCATCTTATAATGCTACCGTCGTTCTAAGCAAAATAAGAAGCATAATAAGATAAACATCACATGGAATCAAAATATGTGACATGATATGGCCATCATCATCTTGTGCTTTTGATCTCCATCTCCAAAGCACCATCATGATCACCTTTGTCACCGGTGCGACACCTTGATCTCCATCGTAGCATCGTTGTCGTCTCGCCAATTATTGCTTCTACGACTATCGCTACTGCTTAGTGATAAAGTAAAGCAATTACATGGCGATTGCATTTCATACAATAAAGCGACAACCATATGGCTCCTGCCAGTTGCCAATAACTTTACAAAACATGATCATCTCATATAAAACCGTATAACTCATCATGTCTTGACCATATCACATCACAACATGCTCTGCAAAAACAAGTTAGACGTCCTCTACTTTGTTGTTGCAAGTTTTACGTGGCTGCTACGGGCTTTAGCAAGAACCATTCTTACCTACGCATACAAAACCACAACGATGTTTCGTCAAGTATGTGATGTTTTAACCTTCACAAGGATCGGGCGTAGGCACACTTGATTCAGCTAAAGTGAGAGAGACAGACACCCGCCAGTCACCTTTAAGCAACGAGTGCTCATAACGGTGAAACCAGTCTCGTGTAAGCGTACGCGTAATGTCGGTCCGGGCCGCTTCATCTCACAATACCGCCGAAGCAAAGTATGACATGCTGGTAAGCAGTATGACTAGTATCGCCCACAACTCATTGTGTTCTACTCATGCATATCATCTACGCATAGACGTGGCTCATGATGCCACTGTTGGGGAACGTAGTATTTTAAAATTTTCCTACGATCACGCAAGATCTACCTACCAGATGTATAGCAACGAGGGGAAGAGTGTGTCTACGTACCCTCGTAGACCGGGAGCGGAAGCGTCAAGTGACGCGGTTGATGTAGTCGAACTTCTTCGCGATCCAACCGATCAAGCGCCGAACGTACGGCACCTCCACGTTCAGCACACGTTCAGCTTGATGACGTCCCACAAGCTCTTGATCCAGTTGAGCTTCACGGGAGAGTTTCGTCAGCACGACGGCGTGGTGACGGATATGATGTATCTACCAGCGCAGGGCTTCGCCTAAGCACTGCAACGGTATGACCGAGGTGTGTTTCTGTGGAGGGGGGCACCGCACACGGCTAAAACAATTCAACTTGTGTGTCCTAGGGTGCCCCCCTGCCCCCGTATATAAAGGAGCAAGGGAGAGGCCGGCCCTAGAGGGGCGCACCAAGTGTGGGGAGTCCTACTAGGACTCCCAAGTCCTAGTAGGATTCCCCTTTCCTTTCCGAAGTAGGAGAGAAGGAAAGAGGTGGAGAGGGAGAAGGAAAAGGGGGCTGCACCCCTTGTCCAATTCGGACCAGAGGGGGCGCGCGCCTCCTTCCTTTTGGCCTTTCTCCTCTATTCCCGTATGGCCCAATAAGGCCCATATACTCCGAAAAATACCCGAATCACTCGGAACCTTTCTTATGTCCGAATATAGTCGTCCAATATATCGATCTTTACGTCTCGACCATTTCGAGACTCCTCGTCATGTCCCCGGTCTCATCCGGGACTCCGAACTCCTTCGGTACATCAACACTCATAAACTCATAATACCGATCGTCATCGAACGTTAAGCGTGCGGACCCTACGGGTTCGAGAACTATGTAGACATGACCGAGACTTATCTCCGGTCAATAACCAATAGCGGAACCTGGATGCTCATATTGGCTCCTACATATTCTACGAAGATCTTTATCGGTCAAACCGCATAACAACATACGTTGTTCCTTTTTTCATTGGTATGTTACTTGCCCGAGATTCGATCGTCGGTATCTCTATACCTAGTTCAATCTCGTTACTGGCAAGTCTCTTTACTCGTTCCGTAATACATCATCTCGTGACTAACTCATTAGTATTTTGCTTACAAGGCTTATTATGATGTGCATTACCGAGAGGGCCCAGAGATACCTCTCCGACACTCGGAGTGACAAATCCTAGTCTTGATCTATGCCAACACCACGAACACTTTCGGAGACACCTGTGGAGCATCTTTATGATCACCCAGTTACGTTGTGACGTTTGATAGCACACAAGGTGTTCCTACGGTATTCGGGAGTTGCATAATCTCATAGTCATAGGAACATGTATAAGTCATGAAGAAAGCAATAGCAGTAAAACTAAACGATCATAGTGCTAAGCTAACGGATGGGTTTTGTCCATCACATCATTCTCCTAATGATGTGATCCCGTTGATCAAATGACAACTCATGTCTGTGGTTAGGAAACATAACCATCTTTGATCAATGAGCTAGTCTAGTAGAGGCATACTAGGGACACTCTGTTTTGTCTATGTATTCACACATGTACTAAGTTTCCGGTTAATACAATTCTAGCATGAATAATAAACATTTATCATGATATAAGGAAATATAAATAACAACTTTATTATTGCCTCTAGGGCATATTTCCTTCAGTTCCGTAGATGTTCATGTTTCCGTAGAGGTACTTGTCGCGGCATCGGACGTCTTCGGGGAGACGGTAGTGTTACATGCACGTAGTGGTACTTGGCGTCTCGGTCTGAAGGGGTACTTGGCGCATCCACGGGTCTTCGAGGGTAGTCGTACACGTTTCTTCACCGAAGGTAGTCGTTCGGGCGTCGAGCGTCGAGGTACTTGCGAATCTAGGGGTGCATCTTGGCGACACTTGGACAACGGAGACGGTCACGTAGTAGACCTTGGTGTATCCTCGAACTTGATGCTCCAAGTCCTTGGACTTGTCCTGGCACATGACAGCGGGCAGAAGGCATAGAAGCGGCATCAGCGGCATAGCTGGCCGGAGGAGATGACCAGGTGGCCGCTGCAACGGGATGCGAGCGGTGGACGAGAGGTAGCAGGGGAGTCCGAGTGCGGACGTGGGGCGGAGCTGGGCGGCGGCCTATGGCCGGAGATGATGGGGAGGCGCGCACGGCAGGACGGCGCGGGTGCCATGGCGGAGTGGCGGCGAGCTTGAGGGCGCGGGCTTGAGGAGGACGGAGGCGTCAGGCGGACGACGGGGAGGCGCAGGGGAGGAAGTGGGACGGCGGCATCCGGCATCCCAGGCGACGCAGGAACGGAAGGAGTAGCGCGACGTGGTGCTCCACGGGCTTGGTGAGGCCGAGGCGCGGTCGGACGCGGGCGCCGGGGGCCCTGCTCCGTCGAGGCAGAAGGAGTCGAGGCGCGGGGTGACGGGGCCGCCGGAGGTGGCTTGGAGCGGCGTTGGAGAGCTTGGGATGGCGGCAGCGGTCTCAGGAAGGGGAAGAGGGGCATGGCGCGGCGGCGATACTGGAGGGGGTCGAGGGAGAACGAGGAGGGGACGAGCGGGCGAGAGGACGGGTTCGAGGTTGGCGGCGCAAGGAAAAGAGGAGGGAGAGGGGGTCGGGCTTCTTAGGGTTAGAGTAGCTAGGGGCGGCTGGGCCTTGGCCATGGGCCAGGGAAGGAGCTGGTGGGGCGCCTGGCCTTGGGCCTAGAGGTGTGGCCGGCCTGGCTGGGCCTGGCTGCGGCTGGGATGGCCTTAGATCCTCACTCCTCTCTCTTAACTAAAAAAACAGAAAAGAGAAAGAAAAGAAAGGGATGTTAGGGAAGGAGTTTGCACATGGGATTATTTTTCTCGGGCTCATAAAAATGAGCGTAATCCAAGAAAAATATAAGTGGCATGATTGAATGATGAAAATTCAAACTCATTTGAATTTTGTTCAAATGGGTTTGGACTAGGACTTGGTTTTTGAAGTGTCCAAAAATGTTGAGGTTTTTGGAGGAACCTCGATAAACGGGAAAAGAATTATAGACAAGGTTTGGAGGCAAGGAATTGGGAAACAAAAGGCATGGGGAAGATATGCAAGTGTGTGTTGGTGAATTTCCAAAAAATTGTAATAATTTAATATAGCTCCCTAATTATTAGGAGGATATGTTATAAAGAGAAGTCACTCTTCCCTCAATTTAAATGGATCGAAGATCCACACAATTTATTTAGTTGAGATGCCAAGATTAATGACATGATGCAATGCAAAAATACATAACACAAGCACAAATGAAACACACGGGAGAACCCGGAACATCTGGAATCTTCTGGGACGTCGGTCTTCGGGCGTCACACAAAGAGAGAGAAGAAGCCATCTAGCTAATAACTATGGTCCCGAAGGTCTGTGGTAAACTACTCACAACTCATTGGAGAGGCTATGGTGTTGATGTAGAAGCCCTCCGTGATCGATTTCCCCTCTGGTGGAGCTCCGGAACAGGCCCCAAGATGGGATCTCATGGGTACAGAAGGTTGCGGCGGTGGAAATAGGGTTTCGTGGTGCTCTCGGATGTTTTCAGGGTATATGAGTATATATAGGACGAAGAAATATGTCGGTGGAGCTACGAGGGGCCCACGAGGGTGGGGGCACGCCTACCCCCATTGGGCGTGCCCTCCTGCCTCGTGGCCGCCTCGTGACTTCCCTGGCGTGTACTCCAAGTCTTCTGGATTGCATTTGTTCCAAAAACGATCCTCGCGAAGGTTTCATTCCGTTTGCACTACGTTTGATATTCCTTTTCCGCGAAACACTGAAATAGGCAAAAAAACAGCAATTTGCACTGGGCCTTGGGTTAGTAGGTTAGTCCCAAAAATAATATAAAAGTGCATAATAAAGCCCATTAAACATCCAAAACAGATAATATAATAGCATGGAACAATCAAAAATTATAGATACGTTGGAGACGTATCAAGCATCCCCAAGCTTAATTCCTGCTCGTCCTCGTGTAGGTAAATGATAAAAACAGAATTTTTGATGTGGAATGCTACCCAACATAATTCTCAATGTAATTTTCTTTATTGTGGCATGAATGTTCAGATCCGAAAGATTCAAGACAAAAGTTTAATATTGACATAAGGATAATAATACTTCAAGCATACTAACAAAGCAATTATGTCTTCTCAAAATAACATGGCCAAAGAAAGCTATCCCTACAAAATCATATAGTCTGGCTATGCTCTATCTTCATCACACATAAGTATTTAAATCATGCACAACCCCGGTTTCAGCCAAGCAATTGTTTCATACTTTAATTTTTTTAAACTTTTCAACTCTCACGCAATACATGAGCGTGAGCCGTGGATATAGCACTTATAGGTGGAATAGAGTGGTGGTTGTGGAGAAGATAAAAGGAGGAAGATAGTCTCACATAAACTAGGCGTATCAATGGGCTATGGAGATGCCCAGCAATAGATCAATGTGAGTGAGTAGGGATTGCCATGCAACGGATGCACTAGAGCTATAAATGTATGGAAGCTCAACTAAAGAAACTAAGTGGGTGTGCATCCAACTTGCTTGCTCACGAAGACCTAGGACTTTTTGAGGAAGCCCATCATTGGAATATACAAGCCAAGTTCTATAATAAAAATTCCCACTAGTATATGAGAGTGACAAAACAAGAGACTCTCTATCATGAAGATCATGGTGCTACTTTGAAGCAAAAGTGTGGAAAAAGGATAGTAGCATTGCCCCTTCTCTCTTTTTCTCTCATTTTTTTATTTTGGGCCTTTTTTATGGCCTCTTTTTCTTTTTTTTTCCAGAGTCTCATCCCGACTTGTGGGGGAATCATAGTCTCCATCATCCTTTCCTCACTAGGATAATGCTCTAATAATGAAGATCATCACACTTCTATTTACTTACAACTCAAAGATTACAACTCGAAGCTAGAACAAAATATGACTCTATGTGAATGCCTTCGGCGGTGTACCGGGATGTGCAATGAATCAAGAGCGACATGTATGAAAAATTATGCATGGTGGCCTTGCCACAAATACGATGTCAGCTACATGATCATGCATGGCAATATGATAATGATGAAGTGTGTCATAATAAATGGAACGGTGGAAAGTTGCATGGTAATATATCTCAGAATGGCTATGGAAATGCCATAATAGGTAGGTATGGTGGCTGTTTTGAGGAAGGTATATGGTGGGTGTATGGTACCGGCGAAAGTTGTGCGGTACAAGAGAGGCTAGCAATCGTGGAAGGGTGAGAGTGCGTATAATCCATGGACTCAACATTAGTCATAAAGAACTCATATACTTATTGCAAAAATCTACAAGTTATCAAAACAAAGCACTAAACTCATGGTCCTAGGGGAAGGGTTGGTAGGAGTTAACCATCGCGCGATCCCGACCTCCACACAAAGGAAGACAATCAATAAATAAATCATGCTCCAACTTCATCACATAACGGTTCACCATACGTGCATGCTACAGGAATCACAAACTTTAACACAAGTATTTCTCAAATTCACAATTTCTCCACTAGCATGACTCTAATATCACCATCCTCATATCTCAAAACAATCATCAAGTATCAAACTTCTCATACTATTCAATGCACTTTATATGAAAGTTTTTATTATACCCATCTTGGACGCCTATCATATTAGGACTAATTTTTTAACCAAAGCAAATTACCATGCTGTTCTAAAGGACTCTCAAAATGATCTAAGTGAAGCATGATAGATCAATAATTTCTACAAAATAAAACCACCGCCGTGCTCAAAAAAATATAAGTGAAGCACTAGAGCAAAACTATCTAGCTGAAAAGATATAAGTGAAGCACATAGAGTATTCTAATAAATTCGGATTCATGTGTGTGTCTCTCGGAAGGTGTGTACATCAAGGATGATTGTGGTAAACTAAAAAGCAAAGACTCAAATCATTGCTCCAAGCAAAACACATCTCATGTGTTGAATAAAAATATAGTCTCAAGTAAAGTTACCGATAGACGAAGACGAAAGAGGGGATGCCTTCTCGGGGCATCCCCAAGCTTAGGATTTTGGTTGTCCTTGAATTTTACCTTGGGGTGCCTTGGGAATCCCCAAGATTAGGCTCTTGCCACTCTTTGTTCCATAGTCCATCAAATCCTTACCCAAAAACTTGAAAACTTCACAACACAAAACTCAACAGAAAATCTCGTGAGCTCCGTTAGTATAAGAAAACAAACCACCACTTTAAGGTACTTTATTGAACTCATTCTTTATTTATATTGGTGTTAAACCTACTATATTCCAACTTTTCTATGGTTCATACCCCCCGATACAAACTCATAGATTCATCAAAATAAGCAAACAACACACGAAAAACAGAATCTGTCAAAAACAGAACAGTCTGTAGCAATCTATAACTTTCGAATACTTATGTAACTCTAAAAATTCTGAAATAAATTGGTGGATGTGAGGAATGTTTCTATTAATCATCTGCAAAACAATCAACCTAAAAGCACTCTCCAGTAAAAAATGGCAGCTAATCTCGTGAGCGCAAGAGTTTCTGTTTTTTACAGCATGATCGCAAAGACTTCACCCAAGTCTTCCCAAAGGTTCTACTTGGCACAAACACTAATTAAAACACAAAACCACATCTAAACAGAAGCTAGATGCATTATTTATTACTAAACAGAAGTAAAAGCAAAGAAAAGAAAATTGGTTTGCCTCCCAACAAGCGCTATCGTTTAACGCCCCTGGCTAGGCATGATACAAGAATAGATCTAGGTATTGCCATCTTTGGTAGGCAATCCATAAGTGGCTCTCATAATAGATTAATAAGGTAATTTGATTTTATTTCTAGGAAAGTGTTCCATGCCTTTCCTTAACGGAAATTGTAATCTAATATTTCCTTCCTTCATATCAATAATTGCACCAATCGTTCTAAGGAAAGGTCTACCAAGAATAATAGGACATGCGGGATTGCAATCTATATCAAGAACGATGAAATCTACGGGCACATAATTCCTATTTGCAACAATAAGAACATCATTAATCCTTCCAATAGGTTTCTTAATGGTAGAATCTGCAAGATGCAAATTTAAAGAACAATCATCAAGTTCATGGAAACCTAACATATCACACAAAGTTTTTGGAATTATGGAAACACTAACACCCAAATCACTCAAAGCATAGCATTCATGATTTTTAATCTTAGTTTTAATAGTAGGTTCCCACTCATCATAAAGTTTTCTAGGGATAGAAACTTCTAATTCAAGTTTTTCTTCATAGGATTGCATTAAAGCATCAATGATGTGTTTGGTAAAAGCTTTATTTTGATTATAAGCATGATGAGAATTTAGCACGGATTACAACAAGGAAATACAATCTATCAAAGAGCAATTATCTTAACTAAATTCCTTGAAATCCAAAATAGTGGGTTCATTGCTATGTAAAGTTTTGACCTCTTCAATCCCACTTTTAACAATTTTTTCATCAAGATCTAAAAACTCTGAATCATGGGGACGCCTTTTAACTAAAGTTGACTCATCTCCAGTCCCATCTTTATCAAAATTCAAATTTGAAAACAAAGATTTAATAGGGGACACATCAATTACTTTTAGATCTTCATCCTTATTAGTATATAAACTAGAAGAACATGCTTTCACAAAGCAATCTCTTTTAGCACGCATCCTAGCGGTTCTTTCTTTGCACTCATCAATGGAAATTCTCATGGCTTTGAGAGACTCATCGATATCATGCTTAGGTGGAATAGATCTAAGTTTCAAAGAATCAACATCAAGAGAAATTATATCCACATTCCTAGCCAACTCATCAATCTTAAGCAATTTCTCTTCAAGCAAAGCATTGAAATTCTTTTGAGAATTCATAAATTCTTTCACACTAGTCTCAAATTCAGAAGGCATCTTATTTAAATTTTCATAAGAGTTGTTGTAGGAATTACCATAATTATTAGAGGAATTACTAGGGAACGGCCTAGAATTAAAGTTTCCTCTATAAGCGTTGTTACCAAAATTATTCCTACCAACAAAATTCACATCCATAGATTCATTATAATTCTCAATCAACGTGGAAAAAGGCATATCATTAGGATCAGAAGAAACACTCTTATTAGCAAATAATTTCATAAGTTCATCCATCTTTCCACTCAAAACATTAATCTCTTCAATCGCATGGACCTTTTTACTAGTGGATCTTTCGGCGTGCCAATGAGAGTAATTAACCATAATATTATCTAGGAGTTTAGTAGCTTCTCCTAAAGTGATTTCCATGAAAGTGCCTCCCGCGTCCGAATCTAAGAGATTTCTAGAAGCAAAATTCAATCCCGCATAAAAGTTTTGTATAATCATCCATAAGTTCAAACCATGTGTAGGGCAATTACGTATCATTAATTTCATCCTCTCCCAAGCTTGTGCAACATGCTCATGATCAAGTTGCTTAAAATTCATAATATCATTTCTAAGAGAGATAATCTTAGCGGGAGGAAAATACTTATAGATAAAGGCATCTTTGAACTTATTCCATGAATCAATACTATTTTTAGGCAAAGAAGAGAACCAAGTTTTAGCACGATCTCTAAGCAAAAACGGAAATAGCTTCAATTTAACAATATCATTATCCACATCTCTCTTATTTTGCATATCGCACAAATCAACAAAGTTGTTTAGATGGGTAGCAGCATCTTCACTAGGAAGGCCAGAGAATTGATCTTTCATAACAAGGTTTAACAGAGCAGCATTGGTTTCACAAGATTCAGCATTAGTAATAGGAGCAATCGGAGTGCTAATAAAATCATGATTGTTGGTATTGGAAAAGTCACACAATTTAGTATTCTCTTGAGCCATAGTGACGAGCAAGCAATCCAGCACACAAGGAAACAAGAAGCAAGCGGACAGAAAACGACAAATAAAACAGCAAGGGTGAAGTGGGGGAGAGGAAAACGAGAGGCAAATGGCAAATAATGTAATGCGAGGGATAAGAGTTTGTGATGGGTACTTTGTTGGGGAACGTAGTATTTTAAAATTTTCCTACGATCACGCAAGATCTATCTACTAGATGCATAGCAACGAGAGGGGAGAGTGTGTCTACGTACCCTCGTAGACCGGGAGCGGAAGTGTCAAGTGACGCGGTTGATGTTGTCGAACTTCTTCGCGATCCAACCGATCAAGCACCGAACGTACGGCACCTCCGCGTTCAGCACACGTTCAGCTTGATGACGTCCCACGAGCTCTTGATCCAGTTGAGCTTCACGGGAGAGTTTCGTCAGCACGACGGCGTAGTGACGGATATGATGTGTTCACCGGCGCAGGGCTTCGCCTAAGCACCGCGACGATATGACCGAGGTGTGTTTCTGTGGAGGGGGGCACCGCACACGGCTGAAACAATTCAACTTGTGTGTCTTTGGGTGCCCCCCTGCCCCCGTATATAAAGGAGCAAGGGGGGAGGCCGGCCGGCCCTTGTTTGGTGCGGCTAGGGTGCAATCCTACTAGGAATAGGATTGCAATCCTATTCCTAGTAGGAACCACCAAAGAAGGAAGAGAGGGAATAGGAAAAGAAGAAGAGGTGGCACCACCCAACTCCTAGTCCAACTAGGAACCCTAGGTGGGGCGCCGGCCAGCCCTATGGGCTGCCTCTCAATTTTCCATATGGCCCACTATGGACCATCCCCCTTCGTAGGGGGTTCCGGTAACCCCCTCCGGCAATCCCGTTAAATCCGAAACTTTTCCGGTATACTTCCGGTGTCCGAATATAGTCGTCCAATATATCAATCTTTATGTCTCGGATATTCCGAGACTCCTCGTCATGTCCGTGATCTCATCCGGGACTCCGAACTACCTTCGGTACATCAATACTCATAAACTCTTAATACCGATCGTCATCAAACGTTATGCGTGCGGACCCTACGGGTTCGAGAACTATGTAGACATGACCGAGACTCATCTCCGGTCAATAACCAATAGCGGAACCTGGATGTTCATATTGGCTCCTACATATTCTACGAAGATCTTTTATCGGTCAGAACCGCATAACAACATACGTTGTTCCTTTTGTCAACGGTATGTTACTTGCCCGAGATTCGATCGTCGGTATCTCTATACCTAGTTCAATCTCATTACCGGCAAGTCTCTTTACTTGTTCCGTAACACATCATCTTGTGACTAACTCATTAGTCTTTTGCTTGCAAGGCTTATTGTGATGTGTGTTACCGAGAGGGCCCAGAGATACCTCTCCGACACTCGGAGTGACAAATCCTAATCTTGATCTATGCCAACACCACGAATACTTTCGGAGACACCTGTAGAGCATCTTTATGATCACCCAGTTATGTTGTGACGTTTGATAGCACACAAGGTGTTCCTACGGTATTCGGGAGTTGCATAATCTCATAGTCATAGGAACATGTATAAGTCATGAAGAAAGCAATAGCAGTAAAACTAAACGATCATAGTGCTATGCTAACGGATGGGTCTTGTCCATCACATCATTCTCCTAATGATGTGATCCCGTTGATCAAATGACAACTCATGTCTATGGCTAGGAAACATAACCATCTTTGATCAATGAGCTAGTCTAGTAGAGGCATACTAGGGACACTCTGTTTTGTCTATGTATTCACACATGTACTAAGTTTCCGGTTAATACAATTCTAGCATGAATAATAAACATTTATCATGATATAAGGAAATATAAATAACAACTTTATTATTGCCTCCAGGGCATATTTCCTTCAGTCTCCCACTTGCACTAGAGTCAATAATCTAGCTCACATCGCCATGTGATTTAATACCGATAGTTCACATCGTTATGTGAATAACACCCATAGGGTTTACTAGAGTCAATAATCTAGTTCACATCGCTATGTGATTAATACCCAAGAGTAATAAGGTGTGATCATGTTTTGCTTGTGAGAGAAGTTTAGTCAACGGGTCTGTCACATTCAGATCCGTATGTATTTCGCAAATTTCTATGTCTACAATGCTCTGCATGGAGCTACTCTAGCTAATTGCTCCCACTTTCAATACGCATCCAGATTGATACTTAGAGTCATCTGGATTTAGTGTCAAAGCTTGCATCGGCGTAACCCTTTACGACGAACTCTTTATCACCTCCATAATCGAGAAACATTTCCTTAGTCATCCAGTTACTAAGGATAATTTTGACCGCTGTACAGTGATCTACTCCTGGATCACTATTGTACTCCCTTGACAAACTCATGACAAGGTACACAACATGTTTGGTACACAGCATGGCATACTTTATAGAACCTATGGCTGAGGCATAGGGAATGACTTTCATTCTCTCTATATTTTTCTGCCGTGGTCTGGCTTTGAGTCTTACTCAACTTCACACCTTACAAGTCAGGCAAGAACTCCTTCTTTGACTGATCCATTTTGAACTAGTTCAAAATCTTATCAAGGTATGTACTCATCGAAAGTCTTATCAAGCGTCTTGATCTATCTCTATAGATCTTGATGCCCAATATGTAAGCAGCTTCACCAAGGTCTTTCTTTGAAAAACTCCTTTCAAACACTCCTTTATGCTTTCCAGAAAATTCTACATCATTTCTGATCGACAATATGTCATTCACATATACTTATCAGAAAGGTTGTAGTGCTCCCACTCACTTCTTGTAAATACAGGCTTCACCGCAAGTCTGTATAAATCTATATGCTTTGATCAACTTATCAAAGCGTATATTCCAACTCTGAGATGCTTGCACCAGTCCATAGATGGATCGCTGGAGCTTGCACATTTTGTTAGCACCTTTAGGATTGACAAAACCTTCTGGTTGCATCATATACAATTCTTCTTTAATAAATCCATTAAAGAATGCAGTTTTGTTATCAATTTGCCAGATTTCATAAATGCGGCAATTGCTAACATGATTCGGACAGACTTAAGCATCGCTACGGGTGAGAAAGTCTCATCGTAGTCAACTCCTTGAACTTGTCGAAAACCTTTCGCAACAAGTCGAGCTTTGTAAACAGTAACATTACCGTCAGCGTCGGTCTTCCTCTTGAAGATCCATTTATTTTCGATGGCTTGCCGATCATCGTACAACTCAACCAAAGTCCACACTTTGTTCTCATACATGGATCCATCTTAGATTTCATGGCCTCAAGCCATTTTGCGGAATCTAGGCTCATCATCGCTTCCTCATAGTTCGTAGGTTCATCATGGTCTAGTAACATGATTTCCAGAACTGGGTTGCCGTACCACTCTGGTGCGGAACGTACTCTGGTTGATCTACGACGTCCAGTAGAAACTTGATCTGAAGTTTCATGATCATCATCATTAGCTTCCTCACTAATTGGTGTAGGAATCACTCGAACTAGTTTCTGTGATGTTCCACTGTCCAATTCGGGAGAAGGTACAATTACCTCATCAAGTTCTACTTTCCTCCCACTCACTTCTTTCGAGAGAAACTCTTTCTCTAGAAAGGATCCACTCTTAGCAACAAAGACCTTGCCTTCGGATCTGTGATAGAAGGTGTACCCAACAGTTTCTTTTGGGTATCCTATGAAGATTTACTTCTCCGATTTGGGTTCGAGCTTATCATGTTGAAACTTTTTCACATAAGCATCGCAGTCCCAAACTTAAAGAAATGACAGCTTAGGTTTCTTGTCAAACCACAGTTCATAAGGTGTCATCTCCACGGATTTAGATGGTGCCCTATTTAACGTGAATGTAGCTGTCTCTAATGCATAACCCCAAAAGCAATAGTGGTAGATCGGTAAGAGACATCATCGATCGCACCATATCTAATAAAGTACGGTTATGATGTTCGGACACACCATTACTCTATGGTGTTCCAGATGGCGTGAGTAGTGAAACTATTTCACATTGTTTTTACTGAAGGCCAAACTCGCTAACTCAAATATTTTATCTCTACGATCATATCATAGAAACTCTTATTTTCTTGTTACGATGATTCTCCACTTCACTCTGAAATTCTTTGAACTTTTCAAATGTTTCAGACTTGTGCTTCATTAAGTAGATATACCCATATCTGCTCAAATCATCAGTGAAGGTCAGAAAATAACGATACCCGCCGCGAGCTTCAACACTCATTGGTCCACATACATCTGTATGTATGATCTCCAACAAATCTGTTGCTCGCTCCACAGTTCCAGAGAACGGAGTTTTAGTCATCTTGCCCATGAGGCATGGTTCGCAAGCACCAAGTGATTCATAATCAAGTGATTCCAAAAGTCCATCACTATGGAGTTTCTTCTTGCGCTTTACACCAATATGACCTAAACGGCAGTGCCACAAATAAGTTGCACTATCATTATTAACCTTGCATCTTTTGGCTTCAATATTATGAATATGTGTATCACACGATCGAGATCCAACAAACCATTTTCATTGGGTGTATGACCATAGAAGGTTTTATTCATGTAAACAGAACAACAATTATTCTCTAACTTACATGAATAACCGTATTGCAATAAACATGATCAAATCATATTCATGTTCAACACAAACACCAAATAACACTTATTTAGGTTCAACACTAATCCCGAAAGTATAGGGAGTGTACGACGATGATCATATCAATCTTGGAACTACTTCCAATACACATCGTCACTTCATCCTTTAACTAGTTTCTGTTCATTATGCAACTCCTATTTCGAGTTACTACTTTTTAGCAACTAAACCAATATCAAATACCGAGGGGTTGCCATGAACACTAGTAAAATACACATCAATAATCTGTATATCAAATATACCTTTGTTCACTTTGCCATCCTTCTTATCCGCCAAATATCTAGGGCAGTTCCACTTCTAGTGACCATTTCCTTTGCAGTAGAAGCACTTGTTTCAGGCTTGAGTTTAGCTTTGGGTTTCTTCGCGGGAGTGACAACTTGCTTGTCATTCTTCTTGAAGTTCCCCTTCTATCCCTTTGCCCTTTACTTGAAACAAGTTGTCTGGTTAACCATCAATACTTGATGCTCTTTCTTGATTTCTACCTTCGCCGATTTCAGCATCGTGAAGAGTTCAGGAATTACTTTCGTCATCCCTTGCATATTATAGTTCATCACGAAGTTCTACTAACTTGGTGATAGTGTCTAGAGAACTTTGTCAATTACTATCTTATCTGGAAGATTAACTCCCACTTGATTCAAGCAATTGTACTACCCAGACAATCTGAGCACATGCTCACGGGTTGAGCTATTCTCCTCCATCTTGTAGGCAAAGTACTGTCAGAGGTCTTATACCTCTCGACACGGGCATGAGTATGAAATACTAATTTCAACTCTTGGAACATCTCATATGCTCCGTGGCGTTTCAAAATGTTTTTGAAAGTCCCGGTTATAAGCCGTAAAGCATGGTGCACTAAACTATCAAGTAGTCATCATATCGAGCTTTTGTCAAAACGTTCATAACGTCTACATCTGCTCCTGCAATAGGTCTGTCACCTAGCGGTGCATTAAGGACATAATTCTTCTGTGCAGCAATGAGGATAATCCTCAGATCACGGAACAATTCCGCATCATTGCTACTAACATCTTTCAACTTGGTTTTCTCTAGGAACATATGAAAAATAAACGGGGAGCAACATCGCGAGCTATTGATCTACAACATAGATATGCTAATACTACCAGGACTAAGTTCATGATAAATTAAAGTTCAATTAATCATATTACTTAAGAACTCCCACTTAGATAGACATCCCTCCGGTCATCTAAATGATCACGTGATCCAAATCAACTAAACCATGTCCGATCATCACGTGAGATGGAGTAGTTTCGATGGTGAACATCTTATGTTGATCATATCTACTATATGATTCACGCTCGACCTTTCGGTCTCCAGTGTTCCGAGGCCATATCTGCATATGCTAGGCTCGTCAAGTTTAACCCGAGTATTCTGCGTGTGCAAAACTGTCTTACACCCGTTGTATTTGAACGTAGAGCTTATCACACCCGATCATCACGTGGTGTCTCAGCACGACGAACTTTCGCAACGGTGCATACTCAGGGAGAACACTTATACCTTGAAATTTAGTAAGGGATCATCTTATAATGCTACCGTCGTTCTAAGCAAAATAAGAAGCATAATAAGATAAACATCACATGCAATCAAAATATGTGACATGATATGGCCATCATCATCTTGTGCTTTTGATCTCCATCTCCAAAGCACCGTCATGATCACCTTCGTCACCGGTGCGACACCTTGATCTCCATCGTAGCATCGTTGTCGTCTCGCCAACTATTGCTTCTACGACTATCGCTACCGCTTAGTGATAAAGTAAAGCAATTACATGGCGATTGCATTTCATACAATAAAGCGACAACCATATGGCTCCTGCCAGTTGCCGATAACATTACAAAACATGATCATCTCATACAAAAACCGTATAACTCATCATGTCTTGACCATATCACATCACAACATGCCCTGCAAAAACAAGTTAGACGTCCTCTACTTTGTTGTTGCAAGTTTTACGTGGCTGCTACGGGCTTAGCAAGAACCGTTCTTACCTACGCATACAAAACCACAACGATGTTTCGTCAAGTATGTGCTGTTTTAACCTTCACAAGGACCGGGCGTAGCCACACTTGATTCAGCTAAAGTGAGAGAGACAGACACCCACCAGTCACCTTTAAGCAACGAGTGCTCATAATGGTGAAACCAGTCTCGCGTAAGCGTACGCGTAATGTCGGTCCGGGCCGCTTCATCTCACAATACCGCCGAAGCAAAGTATGACATGCTGGTAAGCAGTATGACTAGTATCGCCCACAACTCATTGTGTTCTACTCGTGCATATCATCTACGCATAGACCTGGCTCATGATGCCACTGTTGGGGAACGTAGTATTTTAAAATTTTCCTACGATCACGCAAGATCTATCTACTAGATGCATAGCAACGAGAGGGGAGAGTGTGTCTATGTAGCCTCGTAGACCGGGAGCGGAAGCGTCAAGTGACGCGGTTGATGTTGTCGAACTTCTTCGCGATCCAACCGATCAAGCACCGAACGTACGGCACCTCCGCGTTCAGCACACGTTCAGCTTGATGACGTCCCACGAGCTCTTGATCCAGTTGAGCTTCACGGGAGAGTTTCGTCAGCACGACGGCGTGGTGACGGATATGATGTATTCACCGGCGCAGGGCTTCGCCTAAGCACCGCGACGATATGACCGAGGTGTGTTTTTGTGGAGGGGGGCACCGCACACGGCTGAAACAATTCAACTTGTGTGTCTTTGGGTGCCCCCCTGCCCCCATATATAAAGGAGCAAGGGGTGAGGCCGGCCGGCCCTTGTTTGGTGCGGCTAGGGTGCAATCCTACTAGGAATAGGATTGCAATCCTATTCCTAGTAGGAACCACCAAAGAAGGAAGAGAGGGAATAGGAAAAGAAGAAGAGGTGGCGCCCCCCAACTCCTAGTCCAACTAGGAACCCTAGGTGGGGCGCCGGCCAGCCCTATGGGCTGCCTCTCTCTTTTCCATATGGCCCACTATGGACCATCCCCCTTCGTAGGGGGTTCCGGTAACCCCCTCCGGCAATCCCGTTAAATCCGAAACTTTTCCGGTATACTTCCGGTGTCCGAATATAGTCGTCCAATATATCAATCTTTACGTCTTGGACATTCCGAGACTCCTCGTCATGTCCGTGATCTCATCCGGGACTCCGAACTACCTTCGGTACATCAATACTCATAAACTCATAATATCGATCGTCATCAAACGTTAAGCGTGCGGACCCTACGGGTTCGAGAACTATGTAGACATGACCGAGACTCATCTCCGGTCAATAACCAATAGCGGAACCTGGATGTTCATATTGGCTGCTACATATTCTACGAAGATCTTTTATCGGTCAGAACCGCATAACAACATACGTTGTTCCTTTTGTCAACGGTATGTTACTTGCCCGAGATTCGATCGTCGGTATCTCTATACCTAGTTCAATCTCGTTACCGGCAAGTCTCTTTACTCGTTCCGTAACACATCATCTCGTGACTAACTCATTAGTCTTTTTCTTGCAAGGCTTATTGTGATGTGTGTTACCGAGAGGGCCCAGAGATACCTCTCCGACACTCGGAGTGACAAATCCTAATCTTGATCTATGCCAACACCACGAATACTTTCGGAGACACCTGTAGAGCATCTTTATGATCACCCAGTTACGTTGTGACGTTTGATAGCACACAAGGTGTTCCTATGGTATTCGGGAGTTGCATAATCTCATAGTCATAGGAACATGTATAAGTCATGAAGAAAGCAATAGCAGTAAAACTAAACGATCATAGTGCTATGCTAACGGATGGGTCTTGTCCATCACATCATTCTCCTAATGATGTGATACCGTTGATCAAATGACAACTCATGTCTATGGCTAGGAAACATAACCATCTTTGATCAATGAGCTAGTCTAGTAGAGGCATACTAGGGACACTCTGTTTTGTCTATGTATTCACACATGTACTAAGTTTCCGGTTAATACAATTCTAGCATGAATAATAAACATTTATCATGATATAAGGAAATATAAATAACAACTTTATTATTGCCTCTAGGGCATATTTCCTTCATACTTGGTATATGACTTGTGCGTAGATCCCCCGGCAACGGCGCCAGAAATCCTTCTTGCTACCTCTTGAGCATGCGTTGGTTTTCCCTTGAAGAGGAAAGGGTGATGCAGCAAAGTAGTGTAAGTATTTCCCTCAAGTGTGTCAAACTCCTCCTTGAGTCTAGCATGGCCAACCACACGTTTTGCCTTTTCAGAATTGAGCACACGAGAAACAACTAAAGCATGATCAAGATCTTTCTTTAATTTAGCATAATCATCGTTGTGTGACTCCTCAAGAGCCATACGAAGACCACGCTCTTCCCCAAGGGCATTAGAGAGATCTGATATCTCATCGGCATAGTCTCGACTATGACCCTCCATCTTAGAGATGGTCTCTTCGTGAGGCTCGATCATGTCATTGGCTTCACCAAGTTCTTCCAAGAGAGCAACGAAATGCTTCTTGGATTTACCTTTGAGCTTACTCATAAAAGACTTAAATTCATTTTCCTCCTCCTCTGCCCCCTCACTTTCATCAATGCGATCCGTCAATGAAGGATTAGTAGTGATGGTAGACTTGATGTTGGGGGTTACCTTGTTGGTGGATTTAGCCATAAGGCACTTGGCGGTGATGTTCTCATTTGGTGAGTCGAAGAGGGATGACCGTCGAGTTGTTGCAATGGCAACGGTGGCCATGGTAATCATCTCGTCATCTTCTTCATCATCATCATCCTCATCATATTCTTCTTGTGCCACCAATCCTTTGGGCTTCTTGGTGAAGTTGTTCTTGTTGGGGAAAGACTTGGCCTTGTCTTTTCGGATAAGCTTGCCTCCATTGTATTCCCTTTTCTCATATGGGCAATCCACAACAAAATGACTCACATTGCCAGAATTGTTGCAAGTCCTCACTCACTGCTTGCCCTTGACACCACTTGAGTTATTCTTGTTGAAGTTGGCTCTAGAGTTCTTCTTGTTGCCCCAAAATTGTCGTGAACCAAGAGCCATGTGCTCATGATATGCATATTTGGTGTCTTCGGGGCAACACTCCTCTTCATCCTCTTCTTCCACACAAGCCTTGGCCTTCAAAGCGAGGTTGGGTTTCTCTGATCATTGAGACTGCAACACCGCACTGTCGGCGGACTTGTCCAAGATCCTCGTAGCAACGAACTCATCCATCACTTCACTTGAGGAAAATTTGTGGAAGTCTAGCCTTTGACGAATGACGGAGGACATGGCCTTGTGGTAGGGCATCATGGCCTTGAGAAACTTGTGCTTGATCCAATTGTCATCTGTATCCTTGCTCCCATGGTCTCGGAGTGAGACCGCGAGAGTGGTTAACCTCCGATAAAGTTCTCGAGGTTCTTGATCTTCAGTCATGGAAAACTCATCGGCCTCATCTTGCACCACTTCATAGTTTGAGCATTTGAATGCTAGCACTTCCCTTGTACAAGCAGACCACATGTTCCCATGCTTCCTTGGCCACGGAGAAGGGTCGGAGGTGAGCAATATCTTCGGGATGGATAGCATCTTGGAGAATGCAAAGAACGGACTCGTTGAATTGATGATCCACGGCTTCTCTAGGAGTGAAGTTGTATGGATCGTGCGGGTAGAAACCTTGCTCAATGATTCTCCAAAGATTAGTAGAACAATGATTTAAATGACGTTTAAAGCAAAAAAAACTAAGTAGCAAAATCTGCATTCTTTACATACTTCGGAGGAGTACCAACGTAATTTAAATGCGTGGAGGGAACGGGTCCTCCATAGGTAATGGGAGGTTCAACATGGGCAAAGATGCCACTCCCTCTTTTATGCAAATGAGCTTGATCACAACTAGCTTCCCCCTTATCGGGGTGAGCATCCACCACCTTGTTAGTGGGTCTAGCCACTTCCAACGGTGCAATGGATAATTTAAGCCCATCAAGAAATTCTTTGAGCATGCCTTTGACCTCTGTCGTCATAGAGGTTTTCAATGTGTCCAAAGCCGCATTGAATTCCTCTCGAGAGACCAAGGATCCCCCATCGGCCGTAGACAAAGACGGGTTCCCACGGGAGTGCTCCTCCGTCTCGACTATGGCGTCACCCATACTCTCTGGACGGTAAAGTCCTTAATGAAGAGACGAGGCTCTCATACCAATTAAAAGGATCGATATGGTTGACTAGAGGGGGGTGAATAGGCAACTAACAATTTTTAGCTTTTCTTCACCAAATTAAACTCAGCATCAAGATAGGTTGTCTAGATATGCAACTACGTGGGGAACCTATATGATGCAACAATAACAAGCACACAAGTGCTACCTCTTGAGCATGCATTGGTTTTCCCTTGAAGAGGAAAGGGTAATGCAGCAAAGTAGTGTAAGTATTTCTCTTAGTTTTTTAGAACCAAGGTATCAATCCAGTAGGAGACTACACTCAAATCCCTCGTACCTGCACAAACAAATAAGAACCTTGCAACCAACGCGATAAAGGGGGTGTCAATCCCTTCACGGCCACTTGCAAAAGTGAGATCTGATAGAGATAATAAGATAAATATTTTTGGTATTTTTGTTGTATAGATTGAAAAGTAAAGATTGCAAAATAAAATATAGCTAGTAGATGGAGATTAATATGATGGAAGATAGACCCGGGGGCCATAGGTTTCACTAGTGGCTTCTCTCAAGATAGCAGATTCTACGATGGGTGAACAAATTACTGTCGAGCAATTGATATAAGAGCGCATAGTTATGAGAATATCTAGGCATGATCATGTATATAGGCATCACGTCTGTGACAAGTAGACCGAAACCATTCTGCATCTACTACTATTACTTCACACATCAACCGCTATCCAGCATGCATCTAGAGTATTAAGTTCATAAGAACATAGAAACGCCTTAAGCAAGATGACATGATGTAGAGGGATAAACTCATGCAATATGATATAAACCCCATCTTTTTATCCTCGATGGCAACAATACAATACATGCCTTGCAGCCCCTGCTGTCACTGGGAAAGGAAACCGCAAGATTGAACCCAAAGCTAAGCACTTCTCCCATTGCAAGAAAGATCAATCTAGTAGGCCAAACCAAACTGATAATTCGAAGAGACTTGCAAAGATATTTTAATCATGCATATAAGAATTCAGAGAAGAACCAAATATTGTTCATAGATAATCTTGATCATATACCCACAATTCATCGGATCTCAACAAACACACCGCAAAAAGTATTACATCAAATAGATCTCCAAGAAGATCGAGGAGAACTTTGTATTGAGATCCAAAGAAAGAGAAGAAGCCATCTAGCTAATAACTATGGACCCGAAGGTCTGTGGTAAACTACTCACAACTCATCGAATAGGCTATGGTGTTGATGTAGAAGCCCTCCGTGATCAATTCCCCCTCCGGTGGAGTTCCGGAACAGGCCCCAAGACGGGATCTCATGGGTATAGAAGGTTGCGACGGTGGAAATATGGTTTCGGGGTGCTCTCGGATGTTTTCAGGGTATATGAATATATATAGGACGAAGACGTATGTCGGTGGAGCTACGAGGGGCCCACGAGGGTGGGGGCGCGCCTACCCCCCTGGGAGCGCCCTCCTGCCTCATGGCCGCCTCATGGCTTCCCTGGCATGTACTCCAAGTCTTCTGGGTTGCATTTGTTCCAAAAACGATCCTGGCGAAGGTTTCATTCCGTTTGGACTCCGTTTGTTATTCCTTTTCTGCGAAACACTGAAATAGGCAAAAAAAAACAGCAATTTGCACTGGGCCTTGGGTTAGTAGGTTAGTCCCAAAAATAATATAAAAGTGCATAATAAAGCCCATTAAACATCCAAAACAAATAATATAATAGCATGGAACAATAAAAAATTATAGATATGTTTGAGACGTATCAACAAGCAAGCAAGCTATACAACACAACAAATGCTTGCACAAGTAAAGGTAAGAGATAACCACGAGTGGAGCCGGTGGAGACGAGGATGTGTTACCGAAGTTCCTTCCCTTTGAGAGGAAGTACGTCTCCATTAGAGCGGTGTGGAGGCACAATGCTCCCCAAGATGCCACGAAGGGCGCCGTATTCTCCTCACCCTCACACAATGCGAGGTGTCGTGATTCCACTAGTGGTGCCCTTGAAGGCGGAGACCGAATCTTTACAAACAAGGTTGGGGCTATCTCCACAACTTAATTGGAGGCTCCCAACGAAACCACGAAGCTTCATCACAATGGACTATGGCTTCAAGGTGACCTCAACCGTCTAGGGTGCTCAAACACCCAAGAGTAACAAGATCCGCAAGGGATGGGTGGGGGAATCAAATTTCTCTTGGTGGAAGTGTAGATCGAGGACTTCTCAACCAATCCCTAGGAAATCAACAAGTTTGATTGGCTAGGGGGAGAGATCGAGCGAAAATGGAGCTTTGAGGAACAATGGAGCTTAGGGAATGAAGATGTGGTCAACTTGGGGAAGGAGACCCCCCCCCCCTTATATAGTATGTGGAAAGATCCAACCGTTATCCACCAACTCAGCCTGCGGTGTGCGGTACTACTGCACCAAAGTTGCGGTACTACCGCAAGGCCATGTGGCACTACCGCAAGGCGGTGCGGTACTACCGCAAGGCCATGTGGTACTACCTCGAGGTGGTGCAGATGCGGCCCTGTTGCGTAAAGCAACGAACGGTACTACTGCCGGAGCAGTACTACCGCGGGCCCTTCATGACCCACAAGTATAGGGGATCAATTTTAGCTCTTTTCAATAAGTAAGAGTGTCGAACCCAACGAGGAGTAGAAGGAAATGACAAGTAGTTTTCAGTAAGGTAATGTCCGCAAGTGCTGAAACTGTAATTAGCGAGTTGTTTGATAGCAAGATAATTTGTAACGAGCAAGTAATGATAATAATGACAAGTATGCAGAAAGGTAGTCCAATCTTTTTGAGGCAAAGAACAAGCCAAAATGGTCTCTTATGATAAGCAAAGCATTCTTGAGGGTACACAAGGATTTCATCTAGTCACTTTCATCATGTTGGTTTGATTCGTGTTCGCTGCTTTGATAATTTGATATGTGGGTGGATCGGTGCTTAGGTGTTGTTCTTACTTAATAAAACCTCCTACTTATGATTAACCCTCCCGCAAGCATCCGCAACTACGAGAAAAGTATTAGGAATAAATTCTAACCATAGCATTAAACTTTTGGATCCAATTGGTCCCTTACGGAATAGTGCATAAACTAGGGTTTAAATTTCTGCCACTCTCGCAACCCACCATCTAATTACTACTCCACAATGCATTCCCTTAGGCCCAAATATGGTGAAGTGTCATGTAGTCGATGTTCACATGACACCACTAATGGAATCACAACATACACACTATCAAAATATTGAACACATATCAAATTCACATGATTACTTGCAACATGATTTCTCCCGTCACCTCAAGAACAAAGGTAACTACTCACAAGTGATGAACATGCTCAAGATCAGAGGGGTAATATATAGCATAATGGATCTAAACATATAATCTTCCACCAAATAATCCATATAGTAATCAACTACAAGATGTAATCAACACTGCTAGTCACCCACAAGCACCAATCTATAGTTCCGTAACAAGATTGAATAGAAGAGATGAACTAGGGTTTGAGATGAGATGGTGTTATTGAAGATGTTGATGGAGACTGCCCTCCCCAAGATGGGAGAGTGGTTGGTCGTGATGATGACGATGATTTCCCCCTCTGGGAGGGAAGTTCCCCCGATGGAATCGCTCCGTCGAAGGCCCAAAGTGCTCCTGCCCAAGTTCCGCCTCGAGACGGCGGTGTTCCATCCCGAAAGCCCTCTCCTTTATTTTTCTAGGTCAAAATGACTTATATACCAGAAGATGGGCACCGGAGGTGGCCCGAGGAGGCCACAACCCACTAGGGCGCGCCAGGTGGGCCTAGCGCGCCCAGGTGGGTTGTGCCCACCTGGTGGCCCCCCTCTGGTGTTTATTAACTCCAATATTTATTAAATAATCCATAAAAATTCTCCATGAAGTTTCATCTTGTTTGGAGTTGTGCAGAATAGGTGGCCTCACGTAGCTTTTCCAGGTCCAGATTTCCAGCTGCCAAAATTCTCCCTCTTGGTGTGTTCCTTGCAAATTATGAGAGAAAAGGCATTAGAATTACTCCAAAAAGCATTATTATGGAATAAACATTATAAATAACAGTAAGAAAACATACATGAGGCCACGGTACTACCGCGTGCGAGGCGCGGTACTACCATGGGACTCTGTCGTACAACCGCTCCCTTGAGCAGTACTACCGCATGCCACATAACAGTAGTACTTGGAAGCCTCTGTCTTTGCAATGACAAGGAGAACAACCAGTGCCCCAAAGAAGCGAAGGAAAGGTGGTGCAAAGGAACAGATGTGTACGTGTTGATTCCACCCTAACCTTTCCGAAGCAGACCCCCTCTTAATAGTATGGCTTTCCTATGACTCAATCCCATCGAAAAGAAACATAAAGAAACGTTGTCTTCGATAGGCTCCGAGGGGCAATGAACAGTCTTGTGCTTAGACATGGGATATCTAAAATGCTCAAAGCACACTATTAGTTCACAAATGCATTTTCATCAATCACCAAAACCACTTAGGGAGAAATATGACCTTACAAAGTTTGTATCATTTTCTTTTGTTTTTTCAAAACTGAAATGGCGATAGGGGGGGTAGAGTTTGATGGTGTCCAACAGAAGCATACTACAACATGGTGTATGTCCAATCCTACCATCGACTACATCTGCTAGCACCGTCTCGGGCAGAGTCAAAACTAAGGTTAACCAAGACAGAGTCACGTTCTATTAAAGTGGCAAAAATAATTACTTATAATATAGCAAAACTAATTCTATCAACTATTATTAAAAGCTAAACAATTATTAATACAAAACTTTAGCAAAATTAAAATTAATTAATTATAAAAATTTATCTACTGTTGTCTAACAGAAGCATACTACAACATGTTAAAATCTACAGAAAGAACTAACTAAAAATAATTGAAAACTACAACTAAAGGACTAAAACAACTATATAAGTAAAACAATATTGTTTTAATTAAAATCGTAATATAAATTATTCTAAAAATAACCAAATAAATCTTACTGTGACAACAATCTAACATGAGGAGCAAAAAGAATTAAATTAAAAACTATGTTTAAACTCAAATTATTCACAATCTAGGGTTTGAAGCAAATTTGAACAAATTCATATTTAAATCATTCAAATTTAAAAACTAATGGCACAAGCAGAAACTAAACAAAATTTGAATCTAATGCACAAAGAATCACTCAAAAACATCAAATATCCTAAAAGGTATAAGCAATTTAAAACAGAAACTAAACATAAAAACAAATGGAAAAACAAAAAACAAATTTCAAAATCCCTTTAGTCCCGGTTCGTGTCCCATTTGAACCGGGACTAATGCCTGCCCAGTGTCCTAGTCGCTCACATTAGTCTCGGTTCGTAATGCAACCGGGACTAATGCTCTTTTCTGGCCTCAACCTAAGCCATGTTTTCTACTAGTGTTTATTATACTTGCTCAAACATCGTGCGAATGAAGCTAAAGACAACTTGCCTGATATTGTGCGAGAATTTCTCAAGCGCATCAAGTAGATATCAATATTCTGTAATAGTTTTTTAGTTGGATCATTACTTTATATGTACACGTTGTCAATTTGTTATCTTGTTATGAGTTTACATTACAAGTGAAGTGGACTTTAATTATTATGCAATCATGAACGTGTTATATTGTCACTACCTGCGATATTTAGCATGCATTATCTTCGTATGACTTCAACAAACTATTTCAGAAGCCCGTGGAAATGCACGGGCATTCTACTAGTCTGTATAGATGACTACTCCCTATAACAATGTGTTTATTTGAATTAAGCCATATGTTGCCCGAACTTTGGGACATTGACGGGTGGATGACGACGTTTCTTCTTTGAGTTTGTCTTCCTAGCTGTGACCGTCTCTGAGTTCGTAATGTAGCGATGGAGCTCTGGTGCAGACTCATGCCGTCTTTTTGAGGCGGTGAGGTTAGGGTTTCTCATCATGTGGCGAGATTTGGTGTCATGTGCTTCATATCTATGCAAGGGTTCAACGGCGTCAACTTTGGCTCGAAGACTTCCTAGCTGTAATCGACAAGGTCAAGCAAGCTTCGGTAGGGAAGCGGCCACAACGGCTCATTCTGACGACAGCAGTGATCGTTCGGTGGCCTCAGAATCTGGACGTAATGTTTATTCTGTATGAGCTGCTTTGATGAGCTTTTAGTAGTGTTGACGAAGAAGCATGTCTTTTACATAGCCAAAATAAAAGAGATAATGATGTTGATTCAAGCAACACTAAAAATATGGGCGACATGACTTAATTGCCTCCAATAGAAGTAAAAGTTTTTTTAGAAGATTTCTACTAATTCATTCATCACAAGTCACGATGCAACGCACACACATGGAATCTCCCAAAGAGAGCGAAGAAAGGTATGAGTCCAAACAATTTGCAGAAAATCCCTCCAGTAAATAGAAACTACAAGAAAGTGCCTAGAAATCACTGTAATTGTTGTCTTCGCCACATGCCGCCGCCGGAGTTGAGGAAGTACCATAGCCCGTTTGGCCTTTCTGAACCGATTGAGAGGCTCGCCGTTGGCGGAGCCAAAGTCGTTGTGGCGCGTCGACCCGGCGACATTCCCGTACTCCTCGCATCCTGGAATCGATGCTTGTCGTCGACGTCATTGAGGCACAACACATGAACCATCATCCACGGACCACCATCCCAGTTCTTGGATCATAGCCTTCTAACACAAATGAACCGTGCCACTTAGGGCAACCACCACGAGCCCATCAGAGGAGAACAGATCCGCAGCACCAAACGAACAACAGAAGACAAATTCCCACGAATCAGTCGACCTCGCCACCATGGCACTATTGAGATGGAGCCGGGATCGGGGAAATTTTATTCCAACCGCCCTCCTACAAAATAAAACCTCCCAATCTCCATGTAGTATCATCTTTCATCATCTCAACTTAATTGCCTTTTATTGCTAAGAGGGTGCTTAGATACGTTTTAGTCTCATGACTAAAAGTAGTGGGATTAAAACTTGCTAGCCTCACCTATGCTTGGATCCAAATACTAAAGAGACTAAAATCAAGTTAATGAGCATTTATTATTCTTCAAACCCTCCAATCCAGAACTTGCATGTGTTAAAGGAGATGAGTTAAATGAGGAGAGAGAGGACTAATCCCCATTTTAGTAAGGGTGCCCCTGACTAAAAAAATTTAGTCTCAAGACTAATTTTAGCTTCTCTTTAGTCAGGGGTGCTTGGAACTTTAGCCTCTTAAGAAGACTATTTTTAGTCGGACTAAAATAAATCCCTGAGATCCAAGCAGGCCCTAAGCTAACCAAGATCGAGAGCATCCTCAAGTGCATTAAAAACTAGAGTATCGAGAGCCCGAAACTGATATGATCCTCCGATCCCTGCAGTGAATACGCCAGTAATACAAAACGCAATTATTAAAGGAACTTTAATTAGTACTCCCTGCGGTGAGTACTTCAGTTGGTAGGGTGCCGTGCCAGCTGGCGCCTCCCGTATAAATCGGCCGGGTGTCCTTTTCTCGGCCGCCGCCTCTCTTCGACTATATAAACACGCAGTGCAAGGCAAGGCAAGGCTCCCGTCCAATCCATTCGATCTCCATTTCGCATTCCCCCAAATCCCAGCAACCCGAAACTCCACAGCAACCGCAGCCGAAGCTTGCAAGCCATGGATCCGGACGGGGCGCGCCGCCCCGCGCCCCCCTACGCCGGCGGCCCCGCTGCCTACCTCGGGGAGGCCTCCACCTCGTCGTCCCCGCGCCCGCGCCCGCCGCCGCCGCCGCCGCAGGGGCACGCGATTCAGCCCTTGCCGCTGTCGCAGCTCGCGCGGGTGGACGCGTCCCCGAGCGCCGTGTACGTCTACGTATCGCCGTCGTCGTCCCTGCGGCCGCCACCGCAGCAGCAGCAGCAGGGCCACGCGATTCCTCCCGTGTGGCCGCTGGGGCAGCCGAGCCCGCCTTGGGGTCTCGGTGGGGGCGCGCCTCCCTCCGGCTTCGGGCCACCGGTGCCGGGGCTGATCCCGCCGCTGCACCCGCAGTTTGGGCCGCAGCAGCACCCCTACTGGTGGAGCGGCGGTTACCACTTCACGGCCGACGCGGGAAACTCGCTCGGTCCGCCGCTGGGCCCAACGGTGTGGGGGACGACCTCCAACGCCAGCCAGTACCTGGACGCTATGGTTGCGCAGCAGAGGCCCGCGGCGCCGACCTGGCCGCAGCAGCCGCAGCCGTTGCAGCCGTTTCACCAAGACTGGAGGCTGGTGCAGATCCGATCGGAGTTGCTCCGTTCCCAGATGACGCTTGATCAGCTGGTGATGTCCCTGGAGCCGCAGTCCTTGGCAATCCTGGTCCACCAGCTCGAGGTGGGCGACGAGCAGATGCGCGAGATGGTGCTCGACGGGTTCAAGCAGTGCGCGCACTGGATCATGGGGAACTGGCCAGGGCATCCGGTGTTCAAAGCGCTCCTGCACAGCATCCAGGTCATTGTAGACGACAACAGGCGGTACGAGGAGCTCCAGATCATCGTGGAAGCCGCCGTCACGCCCAACCTCGTCTGGAGGTCCACGGCCGGGTACGTTCACACAGATCAACGACTCCCCTCCCTCACTGCCATTTCAGTACTACTGCCAGTTTGATCGAAACTAATTTACCATGTGCAAATTGCATTACTACGACGTACTAAACCAGCATCTCTGTAGCACAAACAGCTGTTGTGATTCTGTCTGTCATGAGTATATATGGTACTAGTGCAGTGCCCTGTGTACTGTAGTATATTGTGGTGAACGGTGCTGCTGAATTTGTGTTTCCTTCATATCTGTACGTATGATGCAGGTTGGCTTCTCTGATGCTGCTCATCACGGAGGTGGCGTGGAGCCCCGGCCTGTCCACCACGCTCGTCAACTGCTTTGTGCGTGATCGCGTGATGGACAACGTCGGAGGGGACGAACTGATTACCCGCTGTTTCACCACGATGGGTTACGAGGTGACCAGGGTAAGTGCTGTGCTGTTTGGCTCCGTATTTTGTACAGTACATAGATATGCCCGTTTGGCTCCGTATTTTGTACAGTACATAGATATGCGCGTGTAGTGATCGCTCTAGAATCCTTTCAGGCTCTGGTCAGGCACGCCATGGACACCATCGATGACAAGCTCGACTCATCGTTCGGGGTGCCGTGCTTGGGTACATGCTTCTGGTACGCGACAGGCGACGAGCTCCCGCTTTTCCAGGATGCCCTCATTGAGCGAGCCGTAACAATGGCCATGGGACGAAACAGGTACACAGTTCTCGCGTCAACTAGCTTGTTTGCTGCTTCTTGATCGCTGATTTTACTTACCCAATTTGCATGGATGCAGCAACCGCTTGGTGCAGCGCCTCATCGACCGCGGCATGAACAGGATTGACTTCAGGCGGCGGCTCCTGTCCAGGCTCATGCAGCACCTCGTTAGACTGTACAACAACGGGTACGGGAGGTTCGTCCTGCGGCGCTGCTTCCAGAGCGCGGTGGTCGCGCTGCAGCCCATCGTGCTCACGGCTTGTGCTGACCTGCCCCAAGGAGACGTCCAAGCGCTGGTGATGCACATTGAGCTCCTGCCCCTCCACAGGGTGCTCCAGGGAGGCAACACTGTAAGTACCCACCCTGCAGCTTTCATTAGCGTCTCCCATGCATCTCGAGTTCTCGACTAAGTAGCTCTTAGCTGAAGTACACAACACAACATATTATATCTTAGTTGAAGTACTGACATGTTGTGAGGACGCACCTGCAGAACTATCCGGCGACGGCGAAGAGGTTGGCACTCAAGATTCAAGCACTGCCTCAACATATCCGGGAACAAGATGAGTTGCAGCCGTTGATGAAGGCCGTCACGAGGGTCCTCGCAGATAACCTGGCCAAAGTGGGCGACTAGCCTCCTCTATTGATCAATTAACCTCTACATATGTCTTGTCGTTGCGCCATGCTTGGAGTTGTTTTCGATCGATTGGATAGTTGTGGGTCTGATGGTTGCATTCTTAGATCACCATGCATGCATGTAACTGATATGATTGGCATGTTGCTGGAACTTTTGCCATCTTATCTGGCTTCATTGAGAATCGTTCTCTTTTTATGTGTAGTGTGTCTGTGTACCGGATAAAGTCGGTTCATAAAGAATATTTGCAGCATATGTCAAAGTTTACCTCCCTTGGTACAATTAGGGACAGGGGCGACAGGGGGGGCGACACACTACAGGAAAATTCGGTTTTCCCGTGTGTTATCCCATAGGCCGAGTTCTTTTTTTCGGGCACCCGGCTTACGCTCCTCTAAGCCGAGTCTAGGGAAAACAACACCCGACAAACACAAAGGACTCGGCTTATGGTCATCTATAAGCCGAGTGTCCACTAAAAGCTCTCGCTTATAAGAACTACACGGTATCTACTCGAAAAAGCACCCGGCTTACAGCACACACTCGGCAAATACAAACTGCCACGTGTCTGCAACGGAGGTGGCTGACGGCACCGTCACGGAGCAATCTATAAGCCGAGTGTCGGAGGCACGCACTCGGCTTCTATGCACTATAAGCCGTGCGCCCTGCCCAAGAACTCGGTTTACAAGGCCTATAAGCCGTGTGCCCGACAAAAACACTAGGCTTACAGTTTTGCCTATTTTTTGCAACCACAAAATTTATGAAAAATTGATTTATGATGGTTTTCATTGCCTTTATATTCACTACTTAATTAGTATTATTATTCTTACAGACCCGACTCGTTCCCTCTCGGTACCCAGAGACTACATCGGAGATGGTGTAGTTTACAAGCGGCCGCCGGTGAGCCCTACTCGAAACGCGCCCAAACATTTACCGCAACCTGCAGGGTCCATGTTATGACACCGTGCCAGGTCCCGAGGATTTCCTGCATCATACGATTTTTCGAGGATTTAAACGGTTGGATCGGGCATGGCACTAAGATAATTTTGCTCCCCCCGGTGGCTGGGCCTTCCCCTCCCACGTCTGCAAAAGGCCTACGCATGTCGCAAAGACATCACATAGGACTTTACATGCCGCTTCTGGGCATGATTTCATGTGCCGCCTTGCAGATCTGCAATTTCCGGCGCGAAAACCCTAGCAGTGCAATAAATGTCACAAATATTCCAAGCGGGTCCGAAAAATGCGGGGGTCTGGCACGTGTCATTCGAAGGCCTCCTTTGAGAGCACGAGAAGTTTTGAGGCCAACGGAACAACAGGGCCCACACTTCCTTCACATACCTGACTCGTTCCCTCTCGGTACCCAGAGACTACATCGGAGATGGTGTAGTTTACAAGCGGCCGCCGGTGAGCCCTACTCGAAACGTGCCCAAACATTTACCACAACCTGCAGGGTCCATGTTATGACACCGTGCCAGGTCCCGAGGATTTCCTGCATCATACGATTTTCCGAGGATTTAAACGGTTGGATCGGGCATGGCAACGAGGTCATTTTGCTCCCCCGGTGGCTGGGCCTTCCCCTCCCTTGTCTGCAAAAGGCCTACGCATGTCGCAAAGACATCACATAGGACTTTACATGCCGCTTCTGGGCATGATTTAATGTGCCGTCTTGCAGATCTGTAATTTCCGACGTGAAAACCCTAGCAGTGCAATAAATGTCACAAATATTCCAGGCGGGTCCAAAAAATGCGGGGGTCTGGCACGTGTCATTCGATGGCCTCCTTTGAGAGCACGAGAAGTTTCGAGGCCAACGGAACAACTGGGCCCACACTTCCTTCACAGACCCGACTCGTTCCCTCTCGGTACTCAGAGACTACATCGGAGATGGTGTAGTTTACAAGCGGCCGCCGGTGAGCCCTACTCGAAACGCGCCCAAACATTTACCACAGCCTGCAGGGTCCATGCTATGACACCGTGCCAGGTCCCGAGGATTTCCTGCATCATACGATTTTCCGAGGATTTAAACGGTTGGATCGGGCATGGCACCGAGGTAATTTTGCTCCCCCCGGTGGATGGGCCTTCCCCTCCCTCGTCTGCAAAAGGCCTACGCATGTCGCAAAGACATCACATAGGACTTTACATGCCGCTTCTGGGCATGATTTCATGTGCCGCCTTGCAGATCTGCAATTTCCGGCGCGAAAACCCTAGCAGTGCAATAAATGTCACAAATATTCCAGGTGGGTCCGAAAAATGCGGGGGTCTGGCACGTGTCATTCGATGGCCTCCTTTCAGAGCACGAGAAGTTTCGAGGCCAACGGAACAACAGGGCCCACACTTCCTTCACATACCCGACTCGTTCCCTCTCGGTACCCAGAGACTACATCGGAGATGGTGTAGTTTACAAGCGGCCGCCGGTGAGCCCTACTCGAAACACGCCCAAACATTTACCACAGCCTGCAGGGTCCATGTTATGACACCGTGCCAGGTCCCGAGGATTTCCTGCATCATACGATTTTCCGAGGATTTAAACGGTTGGATAGAGCATGGCACCGAGGTCATTTTGCTCCTCCCGGTAGCTGGGCCTTCCCCTCCCTCGTCTGCAAAAGGCCTACGCATGTCGCAAAGACATCACATAGGACTTTACATGCCGCTTCTGGGCATGATTTCATGTGCCGCCTTGCAGATCTGCAATTTCCGGCGCGAAAACCCTAGCAGTGCAATAAATGTCACAAATATTCCATGCGGGTCCGAAAAATGCGGGGGTCTGGCACGTGTCATTCGATGGCCTCCTTTGAGAGCACGAGAAGTTTCGAGGCCAACGGAACAACAGGGCCCACACTTCCTTCACATACCCGACTCGTTCCCTCTCGGTACCCAGAGACTACATCGGAGATGGTGTAGTTTACAAGCGGCCGCCAGTGAGCCCTACTCGAAACGCGCCCAAACATTTACCACAACCTGCAGGGCCCATGTTATGACACCATGCCAGGTCCCGAGGATTTCCTGCATCATACGATTTTCCGAGGATTTAAACGGTTGGATCGGGCATGGCACCGAGGTCACTTTGCTCCCCCCGGTGGCTGGGCCTTCCCCTCCCTCGTCTGCAAAAGGCCTACGCATGTCGCAAAGACATCACATAGGACTTTACATGCCGCTTCTGGGCATGATTTCATGTGCCGCCTTGCAGATCTGTAATTTCCGGCGCGAAAACCCTAGCAGTGCAATAAATGTCACAAATATTCCAAGCGGGTCCGAAAAATGCGGGGGTCTGGCACGTGTCATTCGATGGCCTCCTTTGAGAGCACGAGAAGTTTCGAGGCCAACGGAACAACAGGGCCCACACTTCCTTCACATACCTGACTCGTTCCCTCTCGGTACCGAGAGACTACATCGGAGATGGTGTAGTTTACAAGCGGCTGCCGGTGAGCCCTACTC
>LR738715.1:113944323-113962688 GCA_902687465.1 Secale cereale
CCCACTCCCCGAGCATGGGGAGCCCCGAGCTGACTCTCCCATCGGCGCCGCCGGCCCTCCCTGTTCGCTAGGGTTGAGGGCCTCCGGCCATCTCCGCCGCCCAGCCTCCCTCCGCCGCCGCCCAGCCTCCCTCCGCCGGCCCTCCCCGTTCGCTAGGGTTGAGGGCCTCCGGCCATCTCCGCCGCCCAGCCTCCCTCCGTCGGCAGCTAGACGAGCTCGCCATGGGCTCCGAGGGATCCGCGCCGGTCGTCGGTGAGTCAGCCTCTCCCCCTGCTCGCCGTTTATTTGCCACGATTTGTACCAACCGCCTCCTGTAGGACTCGGGTGGCTAGGGGCGGGATCTTCGTAGACGAGGAGTAGGAGTTCTTGGATTCCTGGTGGGATTTTGCGGGGGTGGGTCGAGTGACCCGGGGTGGGATTGCTGGATTAGGCTCGGCGTTGCGTCTGGGGATTGATCTGAGGGGGGATGGGATCTTCTGGCGATCCTGAATCCCTTCTAAATGTTGCGCTGTGAAATCTGCCTTCGCGGTTCAGACATCCGTGTGGACATTCAGCCAAGAAACTCTCGAGCAAAGGCAGGTTCCGTAGGTATTATTATTATTAGCATATACTTCCATGGTGGGGTTGTGGCGAAGATGGAATGAATGTTGCTATGTTGGGTTAATTTTGGATGGGGCTATCAGGGCGATGTGCTAGATGTCGGTCCGAGGAACCGTCTAGCTGTTGGCGAGACCGGATTCACAGTGTTGTCTGCTGGTGTGAAGTTTGGTGAGGGGTTTGGTCCTTTATGCCTAACCGAGGAATTGATCAAGTCCTCAATTATTGGCACAGTTTTGGATGGATGGACTGGTATGGATTTAGGGGGGACCGGCTCGATTTGTTGGCCGGTCACAGTTTATCTTGTCTTGCGAATCGTTGTCTGTTGATTAGGTTCACATTATGATTAATAATCCTAGGTTGATTTTTTCTGTCAGCTATTTCTACGGTATGGACGTATGCTATCCGAGCCATTTCTATGATCTGGGCATTTCTATTCTTACATGTCATTTTCTCTATCAAGAACTCCTATCAATACTTATGCGTTGTCTAATTTAACAGAGATTCAACTCAACTTTATGTAGATGGGTCCAATTGATAGCTATGTCTACTATCTACTACTGAACACATCATGCTTATTATCATTTTGTGTTCTGGTTTGTGCATGTGAATTATGTTTGATCTCAGTTTGCACTTTATTGCAGGACACACATTAGTTTGACGTCCGGACCGTCGTCGCAGGCCTTCTTGCTGGAGGGACGATCGGCACCAAACACGCTTCGAGGGTAAGAATCATTCGCCTCGTAGGATTATGTATATGTAAATCATGTAGCTAGCTAGTCACGTTACCTATGCGTCTCACGTTACCTAGCTTCACGGTGGATGGTACCCGGGGTAGACGACGTTGTCATGCCACCGTATCCCGTGTTGCTAGCCCTATCCCCTCCGCCCATTCGGAGGACGAGTCAGAGCAGGAGGCAGAGGAGGAGCTAGTTGTGGAGGAGGAGCAGGCGACTCCTCGTCGTGATTGGCAGCATGTGGAAGGGTCATCACGTGGTGCGGTTGAGGAGGAGGAGGAGGAGGAGGAGGAGGAGGAGGAGTTGGAGGAGGGAGAGTATGAGGTGGAGGAATCGGCAAAGGACATGGAATGGCCAGTTCCTAAGACAACCAAAATATGGTTGCGTGGGGTGTCCACGCTCCCTTCGCGACCATATCCACATAAGGGGCTCATTGTCAAACCCGTCGGTGCGAGGTAAGTGCTTACGTGGACTCTCAAGTGCTTACGTGGACTCTTTGTTGAAAACTTACTTGCATTTTCATTGTGCAGGGCCTTGCTGGTTGTTGGAGACGACATAAAGGTGCCACGCCAGCCAAGTAGCATCATTGGATGTCTTTGCAGGCATTATTACCCTGGCCTAGTCCCCATAGGAGACGGTGAGGAGGAGCCAGCTTGGTCTTGGGAGCATTGGAAACGCGCTCCGGATACCAAAGACAAGTGGGACAGGGAGTACAGCAGTGCTGCCGAGCGGGTGGTCGACGATTTTTGGGTAAAATTCTTTGTCAGTTTTCATAGTTATTTCTTTGCCAACATTCAAAATCATTGCATTGATAGCTGTCTAATGGGTCTTTATACACTTTTGTAGGACTTCTTCACTTGCGCCGAGGGTATGGAGGATGAAGCTAATGAGGTCGTCGAGGCGATTGCCAAGAAGATTGTCCAAGACATGCCCTACGAGGGGCGCGTCGATGCCGTGGTGAAATATTTCGCGCACGAACGCAACATGCTTCTCAAAAAGCCACTAGCCCGGAGAGTGCATCTCACCCGTTCCATGTACTTGAAGGTAGTTTCCATTTATTTATGACTGTCTGGATCAAAACAACTTAGTTTCATTCCTAACTTGGATGTATTTGGTATACCTCAGGCGGTTCCCCCGTGGTGCAACAACAAGATTCCTTGCTATCAGCAAATCATATCTAGGTGGATAAACCCGGAGTGGAGGGCTGCACACAGAGTGTGTTCGGAGCGGCGTGGCATGATGGGTGGTCCAGTACACCTTCAAGGCAACCTCAACCTTCACGCTTACGTGTAGAAAAAGGTATTAATATCATTTGGCTTCTAAACTTGTGCCTACTTGTGCCCTTATTGGATATTATTGCTTCTATTGCAGAACAGGGAGAGAGGTGAGGGCGAACCGCGGCTCAATACCTTCACGGGATTATGTCTTTCCCGCACGTCAAAGAAACCTGAAGGGGGGTGGGTCAACCTAGGCTCTGGCTTGAGGATTGATGCATATAGTGGGAAGTTCAAGGAGCACAACGGGCCCGATTCTGATCCGTCCTCACAGGACATCGACGTTACGGTTTCCCTCCAGGCAGGTCAAGGAAAGAAGGGTGGCCGGTTATATGTTGGTGATGGAGCCATCCGTAAGAAGGACATTCCAAAACTCGCCCACCTTCGTGCTACGACATCGAGCTCAGGTCCTGCTATAGAGCGTCGCCCACAGCCTGCGCTGCACATGATGCATCAGTTTGAGGTATATTTTGCTTCATTGATCTTACTTGCAATTTCTTCTTTGCATTGCAACAATGGTGAACTTGTTGTGATGGCATGTTGTAGGCCCGCCTAGAGGAAGAAACCAGGTTGCTGCAGGAAGAAACCAGGTTGCGGAAGGAGGCTCAAGCCAATTCCCTCCTTCAACAGGAGCAAGCCATGAAAATGCAGCAAGCCCTCTTGCAACAACAAGAATTCATGGCCAAACAACAGGCAGCCCTGCTTGAGACGTTCGCTCAGTTCAAAACTAATATGCAGGGTTCTACTTTGCCGGATCTTCCTCCTCTTCCGCCTCTTCCTACTTTCAGCTTTGTAAGTCTTCCAACTTTTTTATTATGCATCTTACCATCATGCTTAAATATCATGCATCTTACCATCTTACCGTCTCATGCTTGAAGTGTTCTCAGTCGGGACAAGGCTCAAATAACTACGTGGTACCTGGACCCATACCTACCCAAGCAAGCCCAGTGACACCCACTACGGCTTCGACCTCCTCGCAACAATGATCACTCGAGGTAGTTGTCTATGTTTGTGCATTGTTGATGCTTTTTGTCTTTGTGCCTCTCAACATACTACTTGTGCATTGTTGATAGTAGAGCCCACAAGTGTTGATGCTTATATTGTTCATACTTCTTAGCTTCAATTTGAACCTTATATGTTGATGCTTGTTGACTCTTGTGCCTTATCGATCATTTGAAAGTAACTTTGGAAACTCATGTGTTTGGTAATGGACTTATAGGTTTGCATCGTGGATGCCGTTGACGGTGGACATACATGCTACGGTGGAGCTCATGCATCTTCGAGGTTCATGCTTTGTGTGAGCGAACTCATGCTTTTGTTTATGAACCTTGTATGCCTTTGTTTGTGAACCTTGTTGGATATGCACGCATGTTCTGAACCATGTTGGATATGTACGCATGTGTGGACTTTGAACTTATGGTCCTTCCGTTTGTGAAATATTGTTGTTGTGTGGACTTTGGACTCATGGTCAATTTGTAATATATTGCTGCTATGAGCCAAATTGGATATATTGCTTGCTGAATCTATATACTGTTGCATATATAAGCCATGTTGGATATATTGCTTGCTGAATCAATTGTAGTAAAATATTTTTTGGCCTATAAACCGAGTGTCTCAGGACACAGCACCCGGCTTATAGATGTGAAAATAATACTATTTGTCCTATAAGCCGAGTGTCCCAGCACACAGCACCCGGCTTATAGATGCAAAGTAGTACTATGTGACCTATAAGCCGAGTGTTTCAGGTGCAAGGCACTCGGCTTATAGGCCTATAAGCCGAGTGTTTCAGGTGCAAGGCACTCGGCTTATAGGCCATGCTGAGCCACGGCGGCTCATGGTAATCGGACACATAAACCGTGTGCCTCGCTCGGGCACTCAGTTTATATGTAAACCGTGTGGCTCTCTACGGCACTCAGTTTATACATAAACCGTGTGGCTCGCTCGGGCACTCGGTTTATATGTAAACCGTGTGGCTCGCTCGGGCACTCGGTTTATATGTAAACCGTGCGGCTCAGCTAGGCACTCGGCATATAGGTAAACCGTGTTCGACTTATAGGCACTCGGTTTATACAGACGGTGACACGTGGCCGTTATCTACCTGCTGCCGTCAAGTTACTTTAGTAAACCGAGAGCCGCTTAAGAACACACGGCTTAGGAATACACCGTGTGTTTTTGGAGAGGCACTCGGCTTATACCTTATAAGCCGATGGAGTGTAAACCGTGTCGCATAAGCCGGGTGTTTTACTCGGCTTACATGTAAACCGAGTGTATATTGCTATAAGCCGAGTGCATTAGGTACACGGCTTCAATTTTTTTCCTGTAGTGACAGGATGCCGCCGGCGGCGACCGCCGCTCTCAAAACCGTCTCCACGGTGGGGACTGTCGGGGGGCGTTTCTGGGCACTTGCAGGCTCAGACGACGGAGAAGATGCGGACACGGAGGAGGAGTCGCCGGAGGTAAGTTCTCCAACGCCATCTGACTTGATTTGTGAGGCTTTTAGTCCAGGTTATTCGATAGAGGAGATCGCTACTATTGTTGATGGAGTGGTTCCGTTGGATGATCCGGCGAGAATCGGGATAAGTCGTGACGAAAAGGTGGAGGTGGTACGCCGGATTCTTCACCGGAGAACGGCGACAACCGCGATCCGGCCATGGAAGGGACCCCTTCCTAAGGTTAGTCTCCAACCTTTAACCTTGTCAGATTTTATCCTGCCTGAAACTTGGACTAAGGTCACAAGAAAGAAGAAGAAAAACAGCAGACACTTGGCGGCGCTGATGCCGGCGATGGCGCCTGAGATCAGGCCGGTGGCCGGGATCCGCGCAAGCAGAGAGGCTCGTTTGAATGCCTTGCTTGGTCGATCGGGGCCTGAGATGGTTTGGGCTGATACGGGCCGTAACAATGACAGGTTGGGCTTGGAAACGGCAGTGGTCGTGGGCGCTATGGATGTGGGACAAGTGGCCCAACCAGGCGCCCAAGCCAGCTCGCCCGATCCAACGTCGTCATCTGACCTATCGAAGACCGAGGCGAGCCTTGCACAGAATAGGGTTTCTCGCTCGCCAGGATTCCCTTCGCTGGGTGCGGGTCGTGCGGCCAGGGTCCTGGTAGTTCGCTCGATGGTGGGACGGGGAGGCGCCCCTCCTGCCGCTGGCGCCGGCCGGGGTTCTCATGCGGCGAGGCAGCAGGCCCTTGCCAAGCCGGCTGCAGCGGACGCTGCAGGGGCCAGCCGGGGCGCAGTTCCCTCGGTGACAAGCACGCAGGTTCCAACAACCGCAGCAGTTCGAACCAATTCTGTTGCAGCTCGGAACGAGGATCGGATTCCAGAGGACCCTCTGCAGGTGCCTGCGACCAAGGCCCGTGCGCTAGGTCGCGGCGGCGGGCCGAACCAGCGTTGGGATGGCCAGGGTCATGGAGGCTATGGCAGATACAACCGCTATGGGTCTTGGGGCAATAATGGTTACGACGTTTACGGAGAGGGTCAGAACCGCGGATCTTCCTCGGGTGGTGGACGAGGTAACGGTTGGCACAATGGAGGCGGGTATTTCAGGGGACCGCCAGGGCACTTTGTCGAAGGAGTGGCTGGACCTCATGACCGACATCGGGGGGGGCTTTCGTCGCGGGAGAGGTGGGGCGAGGCGCCCACCTACGCAGCGGCATGTACCACCTCCAACGGCTCCTCCCATGGGGGCGGTGATCGATAACGCTGTTTCGCCTACGGCCGTTACACCACTCCCTGCTGTGGCTATCGAGACAGTACAGGCTCTAGCGGAAGTTTCTTTACCGGAGGCCACTGAGGCTACTATGAGTCATGATGCTGGAGTAGGTAAGACCTCACTCAAACCGGATGGTGATAAACTCTCTAAGTGGGCAATTAAGAAGAAGAAACTGCCGTGCTTTCGATGTGGCGAACCGGGACACTTTGTGGCTGAGTGTACTAATGAACTGTGTGATATTTGTCTCAAGTCACAACATGTGTCCGGTGATTGCCCTCTTTTATCTGGTACTAAGCCTGGGGTAAGCATTTATGGTGTGTGCTGCAAGGAGTTGATGTTCTTTGAGACACCGGAGGTGGAACCTCTTCCGCACGTAGCTGAGAGTTCTTTCCCTGCAGTGGTCCGGGTTACTAATGGGCAGCTGACTGAAGCTCAGATCGTGAGGCAGTTGCGTGATCTGGTTCTGGGGAATCATCCGTGGCATCTGGAAAAATTGGAGGGTCAGGCATACAAAGTGGATTTCCCAACTAAAGAAGATCAGAAGCATTTTCTTAAGTGGGGTCTTTGCAAGGTTCCTAGTACTAGTACTGTTATTGCTTTTGATGAATGGAAGCAGGATGAACCAGTAGGAACACCCTTGGAGAAGGTGTGGATACGTTTCTATGGTGCACCATCCAAGTTGATTAATCACTTTCTGATTGCTTGGAGTCTGGGTTCTATGATTGGCAAGACAGAACAGGTGGACATGCCTTCCACACGTGCGCATGGGGCTGCGAGGTTATTGGTCAGCGTGGTGAGCGTCGAGTTCATACCCGATGTGGTTCGATGGACACATGCTGGAGTCACATATATTCTTGAGCTTGAGATTGAGGATACTCCGACTTCCCTGGATGGGAATGAGATTGAGGACATGGACACAACCGAGGGGGGCGGAGCCTCCGGTAACCAGGAACAGGGGTCTGACAACACACCACGCGACCAGGGCAAGGGACATGATGCGCAATCTGATAAGGGTGATGATTCTGCCAAAGATACACCCTCGCTTTCTACTCCGATGAACTCTCTTCGTTTTGGCTCGTTTGGAGCTCAGTCAGCTCCCAGTCGTTTATGGAGCTCACGAGTGGAGTTGGATGATCCGGTGGAATTGCAGTTACCACCGGTACTGGACCCTATGCATGAGATGGAGTCGGCTCTTGAGAGCTCAGGCACGCTACAGGCACCGCAGAGTGAGGCTCCTGGACAAGAGGTCCAATGTGTCTCGCCGATTTCAGTGGCACCGAGCGCCTTGGGAGCACATGGTGGGCAGGAGGCTCGCGATGTTACTCTGGCGCATGACCTTACCTATTTGGATGGGCAGGAACTGCGTCTCCAGGATGCCGAGAGGGGGTGTGCGACCACACAGCAGGCGGCTACACAGTCCCCACCCTCTCTTACTACTGCGGGCTGCGCTCGTACAACCATATCCCACCCCTCTTCACCGACTTTAGGGGCTGGATATGGCAGTCCGGGTGCTCTTTCACGGGAGAGGACGATGGAGGAGCTCATTACTTTCGGTGGGATTGCGGATCCGGTGACAACTGGCAGGCGTGTCAGTGACCGGATTCAGAGACAGCCAGATGCGGACGACATGCAGCTAGCGCGTGCCAAGAGGGCAGCCATGCTACGCCATGCCGAGGTCTCGACAGGTACGTCTTTCGATAAAAGTTGTTCAATCCTACATTTCACCGAGAACGAAATAGTTGATAAAGCACATGACTTAGGGATATCTTTGGGTTTAAACGAAAGTGAAGTAGCTAAATCCGTTAATGACCTTTTAGACATGGAAGCGGAGAGAGCTTCAGAAATTCTTCATAACCTTGCTTCAGTCAAACTTATGGATGATAATGACATGACTAAGTTAGGAATGGCTGCCCTCGAAAACATTTGCGATAATCTTTTACCTCAGACAGAGGCTGAAGATGAGGAGGGATCGGAGAATGTGGAGATGATAGAACCCTCCTTGATGGGGGGGCGCTATCCAAGATAGATGGTCCTACCCCCTCACAGGGTAATGAGGACAAACCCAAAAGACCTTGGAATAGGAAAATCTATCCCACTTCGGCCATTTGGAGGAGTAATCGCATTAAGCTTAAGAAAAAATTCCATGATGAACTATGAAAGGACTTTTCTGGAATAGCAGAGGTCTCGCTGACTTGGCTAAACAAAGGTTCTTATCAGAAACAATGTTAGAACAGCATTTAGATTTCATTGCACTATTGGAAACGGGTCGAGATAATTTCACATCACAGTTTTTACACACCCTCTCCAATGGGATTGACTTTGATTGGCATATCTTACCACCTAGAGGAAGATCCGGGGGGATTTTACTAGGTGTACAGTGTGATACGCTTCAGGTGCTTAATGTGGTCCAGGGTGATTTTTCGGTAAAATTTAGGGTGAAATCAAAACTAGATGGGTTTCGATGGTCACTTGTTGCTGTCTACGGAGCAGCACAACCCGAATTCAAACCGGATTTCCTGGCCGATCTAGTAAGAATCTGTGGTGATGAAAATTTACCCATACTTGTCGGGGGGATTTCAACATCATTAGGAGGAGAGACGAAAAGAATAATGACAATTTTGATAATCGCTGGTCGATGATGTTTAACATGATTATTGAAAGTCTAAATTTGAGAGAAATTGAACTCACCGGTCGACAATTTACCTGGGCCAACTCGTTACCCGTTCCAACTTATGAAAAGCTAGATAGAGTTCTGGCTAGTGTGGAATGGGAACAAAAATATCCTCTAGTGTCAGTTCACGCGATGCAGCGAGCGATTTCTGATCATACACCTCTTCTGTTAGACTCGGGTGTTGCTACTCATGTGGCAAATAAAAACTATTTCTCATTTGAACATAGTTGGTTCGAGCGGGAAGGTTTTCTTGACATCATCAGACGTGAATGGAAGAAACCGGTGAGTGGTAAGTCACACGTTGATAGATGGCAGAACAAGATTAGACATCTTCGGTAGTTTTTGAGAGGCTGGGCCAAGAATGAGAGTGGTATCTATAAACATGAAAAAGAGCGTCTTACTCAGTTAATTGAAACTTTAGATATAAAGGCCGAACAGACCCTTCTCTCGGTAGATGAGCAAAGGGTTAAGTCTGAGGCTGAACAAGGTCTACGTTTGCTCCTAAGGGAGGAGGAGCTTAAGTGGGCATTACGCGCTAAGACACTCAAGGTGGTTCAAGGGGACGACAATACACAATTCTTTCATATGATTGCAAATGGCAAACACAGGAAGAAGAAAATTATTCAACTTGAACAGGATGAGGGGACAATAGTGGGGCATGAAAATTTGAAAGCATATATCTCCAATTATTACAAACAACTTTTCGGACCACCTATTGCAAACACTGTAACATTAAATGAATCAGTGATTGAGGATATTCCCCAATTACATGAAGCGGAGAATGATATTCTCTCTGCACCGTTTACCGAGAAAGAGATCCTTCCGGCCATTTCACAAATGAAACCGAATAAAGCACCGGGGCCAGATGGGTTCCCTGCTGAATTCTACAAGAAATGTTGGCATATTATAAAGGATGACCTTATGCCTATGTTTCAAGACTTTTTCAACGGCCATTTGGAGTTGTTCCACCTAAATTTCGGTACGATAACTTTGCTACCAAAGAAAGAGGAGGCAATTCGTATTGAACAATTTAGGCCCATATGCCTCTTGAATGTGAGCTTTAAAATTTTCACTAAGGTTGGAACCAATCGCTTAACACAAGTTGCCCATAACGTAGTCCAACCTAGTCAAACTGCTTTCATGCCCGGACGACACATTATGGAAGGGGTCGTTGTACTACATGAAACACTTCACGAGATCCATTCGAAGAAACTAGATGGGGTTATTTTCAAAGTGGATTTCGAAAAGGCTTATGATAAAGTCAAATGGTCCTTCCTACAACAGGCAATGCGCATGAAGGGTTTTAGTGAAAGTTGGAGAAACCAAGTAGAAACACAAGTACAGAAGGGCAGTGTCGGAGTCAAGGTAAATGATGACATTGGTCATTATTTTCAGACTCATAAGGGGTTGAGACAAGGGGATTCCATGTCTCCTCTCTTGTTTAATATTGTGGCCGACATGTTGGCAATTCTTATAGGCAGGGCCAAGCAAAGCGGACATGTCGATGGATTAGTTCCCCACCTAGTCGATGGAGGGGTATCCATTCTACAATATGCAGATGATACTGTTCTTTTTATGGAACATGACTTGGCTAAGGCACGTAACATGAAACTCATTTTGTGTCTCTTCGAACAGTTGTCTGGCTTAAAAATAAACTTCCATAAGAGCGAGTTGTTCTGTTTTGGGAAGGCTAAAGACGAGGAACACAAGTATAGACAACTGTTCGGATGTGAGTTAGGTGCTCTACCATTTAATTACTTGGGCATTCCGATTCATCACCGTAAATTATCCAATAAAGAGTGGAAATGTATTGAAGAACGAATTGAAAAAAAACTGAGCTGCTGGAAGGGAAAGCTTATGTCATATGGAGGACGGCTAGTCTTGATTAACTCGGTCTTGACGAGTATGCCCATGTTCCTACTTTCGTTCTTCGAAATTCCGATAGGAGTAAGAAAGCGCCTTGACTTTTTTAGGTCTCGTTTCTTTTGGCAGTCTGATGAGGTCAAAAGAAAATACCGTCTGGCGAGATGGGATATTCTTTGTCGACCCAAAGAACAAGGGGGGCTTGGTATTGAGAACCTAGAAATCAAGAATAAATGCCTTATGTGCAAATGGTTGTACAGGCTAGAGACCGAACCGGAGAGTATGTGGTCACAAATTTTGCGCAATAAATACTTACAATCTAAAACACTAGCCCAGGTAACCATGAGACCAACGGACTCACCATTCTGGAAGGGCCTTATGAGAACAAGGGATTTGTTCTTTCACAGGGTCAAATTCTTGGTAGGCAATGGTTTGTCGACGAGATTCTGGGAAGATACGTGGTTAGGAGACACGCCCTTAGCTGTCCAATATCCACTACTTTATAACATTGTGCAACGAAAGGAGGCTTACGTGGGCACAGTTATGCAAACCACTCCCCTAAACATCCAGTTTAGACGTACGTTAGTTGGTGATAGATGGAATGCATGGTTACATTTGGTTCGGAGATTGATGGACGTTCAACTCTCTGACCAACCCGACAGGATACACTGGACGCTTTCTAAAAATGGGATTTTTACGGTGAAATCTTTTTATTTAGACTTGATTAATTATGGCCAAATACCAAGGTCATTGCACATCTGGAAGGTTAAGGTTCCTTTGCGGATCAAAATCTTTATGTGGTTTGTCCACAAAAAAGTGATACTTACTAAGGATAACTTAATCAAAAGAAGATGGGTGGGAAGCTCACGGTGCTGTTTTTGTGATCACGATGAAACAATACAACACCTTTTTCTTGATTGCCCTTTAGCGAAACTATTATGGAGAACAATTCATATAGCTTTCACCATTCACCCCCCTGCTGATATTGCGTCGTTGTTTGGGACGTGGTTAGCTGGGGTTGATCAGATTACTGCAGCTCGTATTCGGATTGGAATATGTGCGCTTCTATGGGCTATATGGAACTGCAGAAACGATATGATTTTTAACAGACAACATAATTTGAATTTCTTGCAGATTATCTTCAGGGCTACAGCTTGGATCCGTACGTGGTCCTTACTCACTCCTATGGACTCCAGGGAGCCTTTGGTTACTGGGTGCAACCGATGGGAGATGGTAGCTCGGGCTATATTCAACCGGTTTGGATGGCGATCACATAACAGGATAGGAGCCTAGGGAGTTCTATCCTATATTCTTTATATCTCCGGTTGCTTCAGACATGATGTAATTTTTTTTTCACATATGTTTGCTCCGTTTGCGAGCTGTAAGACCATTTTTGGATTGATCTTTTTTTGAACTATCAATAATATGGCTGCATGCATCTTCATGATGCAGAGGCCGGGGGTACACCTCCATTTCAAAAAAAAAAGTTTACCTCCCTTTGCATGAATGCTTATCTCAAGGATGAAATGTTGTCTTAACATTTTAAAATTCATAGCTGCTGGTTCATATTGTGGAAATCACGGGATCAAAACAGTTGTCGGATTTTTTTCCCGCTCTTTGTCAACATTTGATTACCTCACCAGAAGATTGCTTGCTTAACATAATGGACGGCGCCACTACTCTTCTCAAGTAAACAAAAAGTGCAAAGGTCATCACTAGTAGAAAATGGGTCATTTGTCCCGGTTTATAAGGGCATTTAGTCCCAGTTGAGGAACCGGGACTAAAGGATCGATACAAATGGTTCCACCTTTAGTCCCGGTTCTTATACGAACCGTAACTAAAGGTCGTCCACGTGGCTGCTGTCTAGAGCTCCACCTTTAGTCCCGGTTGATAACACCAACCGGTACTAAAGGTAATTTACGATTTTTTTTATAATTTTTTTCCGATTTTCAAAATTTTGAATTATTTTACAATTTATTCTCTAATCACCCACCCCTCATCACTGCTCAATTTAATCTCTAATCTCTATTCACCCCATCATTCCAAATCATCTAACTTCCCGGCCGGTCACCCATCCTCCCACTACTCCAGCCTGAGCATGCTTAACTTTCGGGTTCTATTCCCCCTCGTTTCCAAGTCTGCACTTATTGTTTTCCTGACAATAGTAACATGTCAATCATATTAACCTTCAGGAGTTTAGCTTGAGCATGAAGTCACACATTTAACTGTTTGAGTTTGAAACTGTTATTCTTAAAAACAATAATTATTTAGTAACACTAATATTTCTTGAATTAGTAGTTTGACCATAGTTTGAACATACTTTGACCACAGTTTGACCAGATTTGACCAAAATTCAAAAAAAAAACTGAAATAATTATTTAGTAATACTAATATTCTTGAATAATTATTTAGTAACACTAGTATTTCTTGAATTAGTAGTTTGACCATAGTTTGACCACAGTTTGACCAGATTTGACCAAAATTCAAAAAAACTGAAATAATTATTTAGTAGCACTAATATTCTTGAATAATTATTTAGTAACACTAATATTTCTTGAATAAGTAGTTTGACCATAGTTTGACCATAGTTTGACCACAGTTTGACCAGATTTGACCAAAATTAAAAAAACTGAAATAATTATTTAGTAACACTAATATTCTTGAATAATTATTTAGTAACACTAATACTTCTTGAATAAGTAGTTTGACCATAGTTTGACCAGATTTAATTATAATTCAAAAAAACAGAAATTTGAGCATATCTTTTTTTCCTTTTAGAATTTGAGGATTCTAAAAAATTGCAAACAGGCCATTGGTCGTCGAAATCGGATGCGGGTTTTCGTGCTGAACATTTTGATACATTATACCTTTTTTCTAACATCGTATGCAAAAGTTATAGCCGTTTTACATTTTTCCTACACTTTTTGCAAAACATGTCCAAATTTAAGTTTTTAAATTTCCTAACTAGTAGATGTGGTAACATAACTACATCTCGAAGGATTTTTACTTTTGAAGTTTCTATCATTTTTTTTTTGCTTTTTACAAAACTAAAAAGACGATACATGGTGGGTAGGATTTGAAAATTGCACCATTAGTACCGGTTCGTGACACGAACCGGTACTAAAGGTCTCAACCCCATTAGTACCGGTTCGTGGCACGAACTGGTACTAAAGGGCACGAACCGGTACTAATGGACATCGCACCCTTTAGTACCGGTTCGTGGCACCAACCGGGACTAAAGGTCCCATTTGAATCGGGAATAATGCATGTACAGTGCCCTCGCCGCACGAACCGGGACTAATGCTCACATTAGTCCCAGTTCGTAATGCAACCGGGATTAATGCTCTTTTCTGGCCGAACCAAAGCCCAGTTTTCTACTAGTACATCTTTATCTTTATAAGTACCATCTCGCTACCCCAAAATTGAGAAATTACTGACGGTTAGAAACATAACGCCCCGCGTCCTCCGTCATTAATAAAATGCCGTTCCAGACATGGATGACCAATTGGCGCGAAACAACAATACTATCTTGACGGTGTCTCTTATAACCGCCGAGAACATATACCACCATCAAGAAGGTAACACCCTATCTGTGACGGTCTCTATGCGTGTTGCAAATCATTTTTCACACTGATAAGAACATATTAAAGAAGAGCCACTATTTTTGGCGTGATTTTCACTCGGGTAGAATGAAATGAGTCAAATTATTCACTGCGAGGTTTTTTTGCGCCAGTGTTGTGCCTTGACTGTGACATGGATTGCACCATTGTCACAAGAGACTAGTCAAAATCCTTAAATTAATTGGTTCAATAGGTAGTCCTTCTCTCCATCGACTCTTTCCATTGTCGTTCGCATCCCCATTATGGCCGCCACACACACCGACTCGTCTTGTTCGTTTGCGCCTCTTTTCCGTACCTGCTGTCCAATTTTGTCCCGTCGCCGCCCTTTCAAATTGATTAAATATTTTTTTTGGTATAAGAAGGATTGAGCTAGCATCTTGATTTTTCATTGAAGCTTTATACCACTCTTAATGTGTCTATTATCTTGAAAATCTGCGTGTGTTCTTGTGAAGTTCTAGATCACCGAAATAGAAATGCTTGTGTTTATTTGTTAATTGATTTTTTGCCTTGACAACGGCTGATAGCCTTATATAGTTTATGGTATTTTCTTTGGAATGCCAACATACAAACTAAACTTACAAAGGGTTCAGCCTTACACTGTGGCTGGGGTAGCAGAAGTGAAAAGAGAAAAGAAATGCTAAAACAAAGGTTAGAGGGGTAAAAAATCACGCACCAGGTTACTACAAATCATTGCAAATTGTGCTTAGGGAGTTTAATGTGCTAACTGCTCTCTCGACATATATTTATTAGCAGTACCCACTCCTTTGTGGATTGTATCGTGGCTGCTACACTGCATGGGGTGTCTAGCATACCAGCTAGCATGGTTAAAGTGGCCAATGGCAGTCTGGTTCCTTGTACTCAGCAGCTGTTAGAGGGACATTGGTTCTGTCATGGCCATGAGTTTGTCAATAATTTCGGAGTATTTCCCCTGGGATCTTATGATGGTATACTTGGTTTGGACTGGTTAGCCACCCACAGCCCCATGCAAGTGGATTGGGCAGCACATTGGCTTTCTTTCCAAATGCAAGGTGCACTAGTCACCTTGATTGGCCAAGATGCAGTTCCACAATTGTTTGCTCTGGTAAAACTGTTAGCATTGCTTACCACTGAAGACTCGGGAACATCAGACTTGTCTGTAGAAATAAAGAAATTGCTGGATCAGTTTGCACCTGTGTTTGTAGTTCCCACTGGTCTTCCTCCCAGAAGGAAATATGACCATACTATCCCTTTAATTCCTGGAGCTCAGCTAGTTTCTAGCAGACCTTATAGACTTGCTCCTGCACTGAAGGATGAGATGGAAAAACAGATTCATGACATGCTTGCTATTGGAATTATCAGACACAGTAACAGTGCATTTTCCTCACCCATGATCATGGTTCAAAAGAAGGACAAGACATGGAGTCATGTCTTTGATTCTAGCAGTACCCACTCCTTTATGGGACAAAATTGCTCTGATACCAGATTGTGAGGTCTCGGTCTCAATTTCTCTAGTTCATGGCGGAGTTCAAATACAGAGATGGGAATTGGAATAAGGAGGAAGATACATCTCACACGCTACACGCACACATTGGTTACAATAGCCATTTGCCAGCCGCCTGCCTCTGCACGCTACCACCTACCAAAATAAGTACTAGGCCAGCTAGGCTCACTCTGGCCCAGCAAGCCGAGCCGGACAGCGAGGCTGCCACTTGGGCCGTGCTTCGGTTTGAACAACTACTTGGCGCTTGCTTGGGTTGCTGACAGTATGCTTAGGGAGTTAACCAATTCACGTCACCATTACATGTATCGTTTGGAGTGTGCTTATTGTGTCCTACTGTTGGGAGAAGTAAAATGAGATAATATGTATGGTGTTTAACTGTTTATTGTGTCTAACATGTAGCGTCTCAAGCACCCTGTGGTGGAACATCTCTCTCCATCATGGTGTCAACAACTGAGGGTTTACAAAGAGAAGTACCTGCCTACTGCGAGCAAATTAACAAAGTATACGAAGTAACTTTTATTAGGGATAAAATGCGACCATTTAAAATTAATTGATGGAACTAATTTGCCTTTTTGGTCTTGGATTACAATTTACTTCACCGGAAATGAATTTGAAATGGGATGGAAGCGAGTTAATTTTGCACTAACTACACTAGGGACAGAGTTGAACCCTATAGCTTGTGTATCAAACTACACAATTAGAACAAAACAGACTCACAGGGTAATCTCGAACAATACAACTACACGATTAAAACATACTCATGGTGTAGAAGCTTTTCAAGAAAACTCGGTACCAGTGTGGCTTGCAACAAAGATTGTACTAAGATCATCCACGGAATGTTATAAAAGCAAGCTATAGGTTTTACCAACATAAAAACGAGACTGCGCCGTGCCAACGGCAAAGTAGTTTGTGCAGTACATATTTGATCTGTACTCAGACCCAGACATGCATAAGTTACACTCGCCATTTCGACTGGGCATTGTCCTACATGGCGTATTGGGTATCATACCCGCCTTGGGAGATTGTGAGCCGGATGTGCCATTGACGGTGATGGCGAGCTTGGATTGTTGAGACGGAGATAATGGATGGAGTAAAAATAAGAAGAGGTGGAGATAATGGGTGACGGAAGAAGAAGTGCCTGAGATAGTGGATGGAGGAACAAGAACAGTGATTTAAAGATTAAAAATAAATTGATAAATGTTAGTGAAGATTTTAAAGGTCTATTTTTAGATGGCTTTTATGCCCAATTGCAATGCAAGTGGGTAATTAACTTTCTTGGATTGGCGAGAGGCGAAGATAGTGTGTGCAGGAGGAGGAAGAAGAAGAGACGATATAGTGGATAAGGGAAGAAGAAAAATATTAATTTGTAAAGGTTAAAAAAAAATACTTGTACGTATGTGCCAAGTTTAAGAATCAGTTGAATTTATTTTTCAAGTTCAGACCCTAAAGTAAACATTCATGACAAGTTCAAGCACCACTAATGCAATTACCTTTTTTGTAAATCACAACTCAGATTCTAGTAAAGTTCGCCATGCTAGCTCGTCCGTGACCATGCACACCGCTGTTCAAATAGTTGTACACTTTGATGAGGCTACACACTTTACCCACATGTTATGCTTACCATGTCTACGATGATAAGCCAAATATCAAGATCCGAGATGTTTATCCAAGATACCTACTCGATGTAATTGATGTCTCGCACGATACATATATAAATCGTAACTCCCCGCTCGGGCAAAAGATCCAACCAGGATCATCACATCTCATCGTCACTTATGAAGGTACCATCGTTGTGTCCAGCGGTAAATCGACAAATATGCCTAATCGGGGATGGCCCATCCCAACAGAAGCTACACTATCCCTCGTCATATTGTTCCCGCCATTGCAGGCTCCATGCTAGATCGATCAGGTTATCAAGCCAAGGCACGTCCCATGCACTAAAGCTCAGTCCCTGATCTACCTACATGATATACGATCAAATCCATTGTACCGTCGTCACCATATCCATCACAACCCAATATTTCACCTCACCGTTCTAGGGCGGTTCTCATACGGATGTCGACGCTCCTTCTTTGAATCAGTCTTCCAGGCTCCGATCCTCCTCAAATCCGTCTGTCGGAACGGATTAGATGGAGCTCCACCGTCGATTCCTATCAGCTCCTCAGTGCGGCGAGGTGAGGGTTTCTCGTTGTGTGTACGTGATGCTAAGATTTGGAGCAGCGATGTTAAGATTCCGAGGTGTTGATCCTTAGGGGCACGCACACGGAGATTTCTCTTTTATCATAACAGGTTTGCTATTTCACATCTAGATGTGAGATATTATCTCACATCTAACTCCCTCACATTTAGAGATAAAAAAGAAAATCCATGAAAGACTTTAAAATAAAATCAAGGGTGAGGAAGTCTAAGGGTG
>LR738715.1:113962698-114218974 GCA_902687465.1 Secale cereale
ATTAGATGGAGCTCCACCGTCGATTCCTATCAGCTCCTCAGTGCGGCGAGGTGAGGGTTTCTCGTTGTGTGTACGTGATGCTAAGATTTGGAGCAGCGATGTTAAGATTCCGAGGTGTTGATCCTTAGGGGCACGCACACGGAGATTTCTCTTTTATCATAACAGGTTTGCTATTTCACATCTAGATGTGATATAGACAGACCCTTATCATAATTGACAGTATCACGCCGACTCCGGTATTGGAGCAGCGATAGCGGTGTGTCGACGGCTCGTTCCGACGGCAACAATGGTCGTTAGGTGGTTCAGGGATGTGATAGCCTGGCTTATTAGGGATGATAGACTACTCATATCAATAAGGAATTCCTTCTTTTCCGGGAGCCCATTCGGATAGAACTCCAAAGTTAAGCGTGCTCAGCTTGGAGTAGTTTCAGGATGGGTGACCGACCGGGAAGTTGCTCCCGGGTGCGCACGAGTGAGGACAAAGTGTGCAGAAAAGACTAGTATTGATATGTGAGGCCAGTCTAGATCCCGCCAGGAGTAACGACCACCGGCGGGTGTGTCCGGGGCGTTACAAGTTGGTATCAGAGCCAGGTTCTCGTGGTTACACGGATGTTTGCGGACAGTTTGCAGTCATGTTGTGCATGACGTTTGTGACCCGTCGTGGCACACGGCATGTCACATGTGCTGTCCTGGAAGCACAGACGATTGTGCCAAGAGGGAACGTTCCTGTGGCCCGACGAGGACGTCGGTTCCTCTGAGTGGGGGTGTATGTGATAGCCTGGCTTATTAGGGATGATAGACTACTCATATCAATAAGAAATTCCTTCTTTTCCGGGAGCCCATTCGGATAGAACTCCAAAGTTAAGCGTGCTCAGCTTGGAGTAGTTTCAGGATGGGTGACCGACCGGGAAGTTGCTCCCGGGTGCGCACGAGTGAGGACAAAGTGCGCAGAAAAGACTAGTATTGATATGTGAGGCCAGTCTAGATCCCGCCAGGAGTAACGACCACCGGCGGGTGTGTCCGGGGCGTTACAAGGGACCTCGATTTTATTATGTTTAGACTGCTTTATACTTCTGATGAACTTTTATAATAGATTTAGATTTTTTGTAGAAGGTGCACTAAAATTATGAAAATGTTTTTTTAGAAGGGAATGGTTTTCGGTGAGTACCCCAAATGTTACCGAAACTGTCTGATTGACCATGCGGTGAACATGTGACACAATTATATATTTATATGATATGATTAGATCTTGGTAATCTTATAGAGCGATCCAGGTGTCTGTTCATTATGATTTCCGTTAGGTCTTTAATTAGGAACGTCAGTTGGTAGGGTGCCGTGCCAACTGGCCGGCCCCACTCCAATCGGCCGGGTGTCCTCCTCCTCCCACCCCTGGTCTCACCGTCACGCCCTCACCGCCGCCGCCTCTCTGCCCCTATATAAAACACGCTCGCCCAATTCATTCAATCTCCATTCCCCCAAAATCCCACCAAGCCGAAACCCCAGAGCAATCGAAACTAGTACTACAAGCCATGGATCCGAGCAAGCACAAGGAGGGCTTCCCAAGCAAGCCGTCCCGCCCCGCGCCCTCCGACGGCGGCGGCCGCGCCGCCTACCGCGGGGAGACCTCGTCTTCGTCGTCGTCGCTGCGGCCGCCACCGCAGCAGCAGCAGCAGCAGCAGCAGGGGCACGTGATTCCGCCCGTGCCGCTGCGGAAGGTGAGCGTGAGCCTGCCTGTGGATCATGGGGCGGGCGCGTTCCCCTCCGAGCTCGAGTCGCAGGAGCGAAGGCTGGGGGAGCTGTACTTGAGGGATTCGCCGCGCCGCGTGCGGGCGGGCGCGTCCCGGAGCGCCGTGTACGGCTACGGCTCGGCCCACCCGACGCCCCCGCACCTCCGCGTCCACGACGACGAGACGACGCGCGGCGGCGCCTCGGTCGTCTCGTCGATGCAGCAGCAGCCGGGACCGATCCCGCCGCTGCACCCGCAGTTTGGGGCGCCGCACCACCTCTACGGGGGAAGCGAGACCTCCTCGAGCGGCGCCGCTCCGGTTGGCACCGCGCGACCGTCCGCAGCGGACCTGTTCTACGGGCGGCGCCAGACCTCCTCGAGCGGCGCCGCTCCAGTTGGCACCGCGCGACCGTCCGCGGTCGAGCTGTTCTACGGGCGGCGCGAGACCTCCTCGAGCAGAACCGCTCCAGTTGGCACCGCGCGACCGCCCGGAGTCGGCCTGTTCTACGGCCCACCTCCATCTGAAGCCGCGCTCGCAGCGACCGCCAACCTATTGCCCACAGCGTCGTCGTCTAGGCAGCAGCCGCTGCTGCAGCAGAGGTACGCGCCGCAGCCGCCGCAACGCTATGCAGGGGCGCCAGAGCCACCGATTCACCAAGACTCGAGGCTGGAGAAGATCCGATCGGAGTCGCTCCGTTCCCCGATGACGCTTGAGCAGCTGCTGACGTCCTGCTGGACCTGCTCGGCATGCGTGGTCGAACTGCTGGAGCAGGGTGACCAGGAGATACGCCACAGGGTGCTCGGCTGGTTCGTGCCCCGCGCGCACGAGATCATGGGGAACAGGCAGGGGCATCCGGTGTTCGCCACGCTGCTGCGCATCTGCCGCTGGCGGTACGAGGAGCTCCGCAGCATCGTGGAGGCCGCCGTCACGCCCAACCTCGTCTCGAGGTCCAACGACGGGTACGTTCACAGATCAATGACTCCCTTCTATTTCAGATTTTCAGTGCTGCCAGTTTGATCACAAGTAATTTACCATCGTGATTCCCATGTCCAAACTACAGTTACTAAATTAACACTGCTAAAAAAGAACTACTGAATTAACATCTCTGTAGCATATACAGCTAGCTATTTAGCTTATCAAACAAACAGTTTCGATCGCAGCAACACCTGCGGTGGTTTCCGTGGCCAAATTATTACCGTTGCCTGTGGGTAAAAGACAACTAAATGAAGTAGTGTATGAGTATGGTACTAGAGTTGTGTCTTGTGTGTGGCGAAAACCTGCTGCTGAACTTGTGTTGCCTGGTGCAATGCAATGCAGGGTGACATCTCTGAAGATGCTCATTGCGGAGGTGGCGCGGCATTGGGACCTGTCCGAGCGGCTCGTCGGCAGCTTCATGAGTGAGCGCGTGATGGACGAGGCCGGAGGGAACGAACTGATTGCCCACTGTTTCACCACGATGCCTTACGAGGTGACCAAGGTAATGAGATGCCGGCCGCAACAGCAGCAACCACTGGGATCAGTGATGCAGAATTTTCATGGACGCAACATACATATCTCTGCATTTTGTCTGGCTCTGTGCACAGTGCACTACTACTCCTACATGACATGTGTATTGATCGGGGGTTACTTTCTTTTGGTTTCAGATAGTTTCGCATTTCGATAGCAATAATATTTCGATGACCCTCGAAACCTACGAAATTTCGGAAATTTCGTAAATTTCAAAATCTGTTTCGAACAAATCAACGAAATTTTTAATTAAATTTGAAAAAATTTAAATTTAAGAAAAGGTATATATCCTTTTCGTTGCCAACCATGTGCGTAAGAACAAACTTATCCCAGTGGTACAGTTCTAACTTTAGTTTTCGTAGACCCAAGTTCGACTTCCGGCTGTGTCATTTTTTTTATTTTTTTCCCACAATATGCAAAAATTTGAATAAGGCTAAGAAAAAGAGGTTGGGGGATTCGAACACTAGACTTACGACCTGAGAACTTAACAAGTAACCATTGGGCTATGGAAACTTTGATGCCTATAGAAGGGATTCCATCATTTTATACACATACATTGAAAAATAACGAAATAATTCAAACGAAATGCAAATATTTCGGTCACCCTCGAAATGATCGAAATTTCGCGAAATTTCGGAAATTTCGTCGAAATTGAAAACTATGTCCGGCACGCCCTGGACACCATCAATGACAAGCTGAAGTCAGAGTTCGGGTCGAGGTGCCTCGCAGTATGCTTCAGGAACGCGCTACACGAGGAGCTCAAGGACTTCGAGAAGGTCGTCTGTGAAGGCGCCATAGCAATGGCCATGGGCCAGTACAGGTTAACTCTCAATCCTCGCGTCAACCTGTTCCATGATTGCCGCCCCGCTCTGAAGTCTGAACTGAATGCCAGGCTAAACTGACAGACTTCTCTCGGTACCCCGCATGCAGCAACTACTTTATGCAAGGCGTCCTGAAGCACGGGGTCGGAGGCATACAGTACGCCGTCGTGGATAAGCTCATGACGGAAGTCGCCAGTCTGTCCTGCCACAAGTACGGGTACTACGTGGTGCAGTCTTGCATCCTGAAGACCGGCGATCACCGGGGCGAGCTGCTGCGGCGTATGATCCAGGAGCTTGAACGGCTGGGCGATACACAGCTCGCCGGGCTGGTGAAGAACCGCTTCGCCAGTCGCCTCCTCTGCCGCCTGCTCGACACGGCCGAAACTCCTGTAAGTAGAGTACTCCATGCATCTATGGTTTGCTCGTTGGCCGGATGTCTGTCTGATGGTGACGACGACTTGTTGTGAGCATGGCGCAGCGCTCCAGGAGATGGGAGCTGGCCCAGAGGATCCGGCGGGCATCGGCGGCCCACCTGGGGCTGGACCTGGAGAAGACTAACGCGAAGCGCTTGATCAAGTCCATGGACCGGATGGGGCTGTAGCTATCGTTTCTGTGTTTTTGCATTGTTGTCGATCTGACGGAAGCTGTCGTCTGGGGATGACTAGTTCGGTTCTAGATGTGGACATGGTGTCGAATGTCGAGTGCGAGCCTGATTTGGAATGCTGCCGGAACCTGGCGTCCTGTCTTTGATGTGAAGTGTACGTGTTTGTACTGTACTAGACAATCGATGTGAGTTCACCAAGAACCCGGCCTTGCAGCAAACAACGTTGAGCAACCGTCGTAGGCTGAAATGTTCTTTTAACATTCTTAAGGTCCTAATGGTCATATAAATTTGTTATGCTACAGTATTTCTTAAAATTGGGATGAAATGGCCGTCAGTTTTTGCTCTGCTGGTGAAGGTCTCAAAATCAGGTTTAAGGATTGCCGATGATATCAACTCACGCACAATAAGGTTTCAGCTTCCTTAAGCAAATTCCGTTTTGAAGACCTAGCTTATGCTCCCTCTGTACAGAAATATAAGGGAGTAACATTGTAAACATCTTAACAGGATTCACTTTTTGCTAGCCCAAAAGGGCAAAAGGGATGCAACTGGGCTAGGTTGGTTCGACCACATTGGCTTTTCTTCTTCTTGAATTTATCCATCTTAACTCATTTGCTCAAACCTGGCATGCAGATGAGTTGTAAGCGACGACATTGGCTAGGTTTTGCTAGCAGGGTTGCAACAACATTTGTTCGACATAACTAAAATTTGCTTCAAATCCATAGAAATATGCTTCCAAAATAATTGCAAAGTCCCCTCCCAAACTTCCATTAATCACCCTGCGTATATGTGGTTTCAATATTCATCCATGCCCATATAATGCATGCTTCCTTTCATTCCATACTCGTTACCGTCATGAAAAATTAGATTGAGGCGCCTGTGTGCTAACATTATGGCAAATTACGTGTCCATGAAAATTCGATGCGGTGCCTGTGTGCTAACTAGATGGAAACTTACGTGTCGATGAAAGACTGAAGCATAAATATTGGCAACATTTACAAAACAAAAGGCAGCTCCATTGCAGACTTCCCATGGAACTAAAATATGAAACATTACACCATTACGGACCCAAAGCACCAAACTTCCGAGCAGCTACAACCAAGTCCAGAGCAAATGGCAGGTCCATACATTCTACAATTGCAGCAACAACATCCCAAATTATGGTGCACGAGGAGTTTAATCCTTCTCCAAGATACTAGAAACTGAACGAGAAAAAAAGGCAATTCTCATAAGATGCGGCACTACAAGCTGCAAAAAGCAACAAAAACATGCAATGAGATTAATGGCCAGAGAATATGAACTAGCCTAAAGAATAGTTATGCCAAGCAACATCAACCTGCTAGTGCAAGTTTTGAAAATAGTGCAACAATATCAAGGAGTTCTGAAGGAAAACAACTCGTCAATGGAATTTCATTTTTGACAGTTTGGCATGTACTCCCTCCGTCCCACTATATAAGACCTTTTTGCAAGACGGAGGGAGTACATGATAAAAATAAATTGAGCATCGTCTCCCAAAAGGGAACAATGGTAGGATGACAGAAGTTATTAAGTAAAACATGTCAGGAGCATATATTTCATTTCTACACAAGCGTCCTCCTTCACTATACTTCAAATTAAAAAAGACAGCCATATTCGGTTTGAGAGCATTGGTAGTTGATTGATCATAAATGACACTAGTGCTTAAATGTCTAGCAAAATTTGAAATCAATTGCCCTAACACTTGATAATATTTCAATACCATGCAAATCCACAAAGTGATGGGAAAAGACAAGTTGGCAAATTTGGATCCAGACTCTAGTTGATCAACTAAAGATTCATTACCATGCAGAAATATGCAACCGTGCAGATTGTAAGAATACTATAATGCTTGAACCTAATGAAATACTGAGGACACTGATGAGTAGTGAGATCAAGCATTACCTAAATCAAATTAAATTTATATACGCACCTGAGGGGGTACTCAAACCAGAAGACGACGCCTAGCAGGTACAATGTATTTCGCGCTTCCCTGGCCACACTCTCCCTTGGTCAAACCAGCATTCTCTCCCTTTGCCAAACCAGCACCCACTCTTGCACCATCCAATTTTACTGGAGCAGGGCACTGAAGGAGAATAATTTCAACCGCACAAAATACAAACCACACAAGATACCAACCACACAAGATATTAAATTACCTTGTATATATATCTTAACATGGCCTCCTCCTCCATCAGCCTAGCCTCCTCATCCACGATGCATGCAGGTACATCTAGGCCAGAGATAACATCACACCGTAGATCAAAACCGCAACATGGTGAGCGTGGGGCAGTGTGGCCACCTTTATATTTATCAGTATCAACAGGGTGTTTCAGATCAACATTTCCGTAACTCAAGCAACCATAGCATTGGCCTTAGGCAAAAAAAAGTGTGTAAAAAGTCAATACATATGGCTGGGCATGAACTACCTTATAGATATTAAAAGCTCAAAGACAACAAATAAGACGAAGGGCAGATAAATGTGACCCCAAACTGTATAACAGAACATAATCTAAAGTGAAAGTAATACCGTGATTTATCATTTAATTACCAAATAACCAACTAGGAAAAAAAAACATGTTTACTCTCAGTACATATGGTTGCCCATTTAGCTTGCATATTTAAACTTTAGTAAAGTTTGGGAACATGACACAAGGAGCAACCAAACAGGTCAACCAAAAAAATGTGACCCCAAACTGTATGAACAGAAGTTACCTAAGGTGGAACAAAAACCATTGAGTAATCATTTCCTTACCAAATAATCAACCAGGCAAAATAACAAACATGTGTAGGGACTAGAAAGTCACTACTTCTGGCTGGGCATGAACTATATTAGACATTAAACAGTGGATGAGATGAAGGTAAACATGAAACAAGGGGGGCAACCAAACACGTCAATCAGATAAATGTGAGGCCAAACTGTATGAACAGAACTTAATACAAGGTTGAAAAATATACCATTGTCAGTAGGTTTAACCATACATAAACAGCTGAGTACATATACATATTTTTTATTTTCTCCTTTAATTTGTCTGACTTCAGCAAAAAATAGATTGTTGACGCCACTGTGTAAACCATCTTCTCCTTTGGTTTTTGTAGCCAGATTGATATGATAGAACCTAACCACTTTCTCCCCCTCAAAAAATTCTCGGAAGATAACAACATTATCAAGTTCATATGCAAAATCCTGAAAAGGAGGCATGGATTGTGTCAGCAATTAGAACATGAATATAAGAACAAATAAGACAATCCTGGTAACAGGACCAGGAGTGAGAGCGGGCAAAAAGGAGAGAGCGTAAACCCCCAAAAGATGGTGATCTTCATTGTATTTGTCCAGTAACGCTTGAACCAATAAGCTTATATTCCTATGGTCCGCATTGCCTTCAGAAGAATTCTGCCTTGTGCCATCAGGCCAGTAAAGGTCGTGTAATATACCAATCTCAGCATCCGAAAGCCCATCTGTGCACCTAGTTCAGGTCAGAGTATTCTATATGTGTTAGTACATTGTAATTTCCATTATGACGAAAAACCAAAACAAAGTTGAGAAAACTCACATCATTGGAGAGCGCAGCTCATCAAGATATTTCGTGATGGAGTTCTCAGCTTCTTGCAAGCTCTGGAATGGCCCGCCCAGACTAGGATACGTGTGGAAAGAACCCTCGACATCTATTCTGATGAAAAACTGTAGATGCCAACCAGAAGGATTGCGAGCAAAAATAGGCGGAGACAATTGCCTTGACACTGGCAAGATGTCACGAGTTAGCACCTCTGGCTGTGTGGAGGAAGAGGAAGTGTTGGTGTTCCTTGGCTCTAGCAGCGGCGTTTCCAACTGCTCAGGCACATCATAATAAGGGCACACGCACCTGAAGCGGAACATGGTCACAAGGTTAGTAGACAGGGAGCAAAAGAAAAAAGAACAAATAAGTGCAGGATGCTCAAGTTTGAAGTGGATGACACGCTCGATGGGTTCAAGAATAACTTAAATTACAGGATATGCATAATAGATGAAGTTGAAACAATCAATAATAGAACACTGAGAGAAGGGAAAAGAAGAGTTTATTTTTCTTTACTGCCTATCTATACACGAGAACCGGCCCTCCATGCCTTCAGACTTAAATTTGTTTTCTTGATAATAATAAGATGTATGGAGAGGAAAAAGCGAACCATAAAGACTCAATTCTACTACAAGATACAGTACATAAACACGCTAGAAAGAAATAGAAACTAAAGCTATGGAACGAAACAGTGCCGCTATCTCGACTAGAGTAACCAAGCCAGGTTTAGTTTTTTCTCAAAAAAAAAAAGTGTCGAAGAACAACTTGATCGTCTCCATACAAGGAAATTCATGGGGAAGCAATGTTCGAGAGAGGCGTACTGGGTAGGTGACGACATGTTGGCTTTCACCGCGATGTTTAGGATCGGCCACGCACACAAAATAATTTAACCTGAGGCTAATACGTTTGCTCCGTGACCTCCGTGTATAACCTTTTTTTTAGAGTACCTCCGTATCCGTATATAGCTTGAAGAGTAAGAACAGTCCGTCCATGACTCTGAGTTGGACTTGGAAACGTTCTCCTACACGTACGTATAGAACTAGCTAGGGAACCACGTGTTTGTTTGTATTCAAACTGCAATCCTTTATTTGTGCATCTTATCCAGATGCGGGCGCCCATTCTATCATGCGCCGCCGGCAGCCCTCTCCGGCCTCCGTTCAGCACGGCGGCGCCCTTGTCGGCGGCGAAGACGGCTACGGCGCAGCTGAGGATGAAAAGGCGGCCGCCGTTCCTCGCGCGGGAGGATGGAGGACGCCTCGCCGGGAGGATGGCGGCTCCCTAGAGAAACCGAGAGAGAGGGGGGATAAGCCGCGAGCAGAGGAAGCAACGAGGCTGCTGGCCCAATCCGAGGCGTCTGCTGGCGCGGGAGGATGACGGCTCCCTGGAGAAACCAATAGAGAAGGGAGGATGAGCCGCGAGCAGAGGAAGCCGGGAGGATGAGCGGCGTGGGATCGGCCGTACCTTGGGGGAGGGGGATGCATGGTGCAGGTGGCCACGGCTGGAGGAGGCGCTGGCCTCCTCGCGGTCAACGCGAGCCGCTAGCAGGTGAAGCAGTAAGGATTAGCAGCGCGGGATCGGTCGGACCGCAGGTGGTGGAGACTATCGGGTCGAAGGCGAGGTTGCTGCCCGGATCCGAGGCGGCTGCTGGCCGGAGCCTCGGAGGCGAGGCTGCTGGCCCGATCCGGAGCACTGGGCGGGCGGGATCGGGCGACGATAGAGGAGTCCATGGCGTTCTCTGGTTCATTACCGACAGAAGGGGAGGTTTTGTCCCTGTATCTGGCCAGGCCAGCCACCACGGCCGCGACTGGTGGCGAGGTTGCAGGAGGAGGACGGCGGTGGGGGACTTGGTGCCTGTTGCTATTGCTCATTTTTAATCATTTGTTGTTGCTAGATGCACACACTAGAAGCTGCTACAGAAAAAATTTCAGGTGCTCATCCTTTGGATTTATGTGCGATTGTTATTTTGCTAATGTGTGTTCTCAGTGCCCTATGATTGAACTTCATTTGCTCCCTCCACCATCCTCACATTCGCACACTGTGATTATTGATTGTACCGAGCTAGCACACTTGCACTCTGATGGCAACCGTTCCAACTTAGTAAGCCATATACTTCTATACTACTCTATAGTGTATCAGTTTTGAAATGGATCCAGAGCATCAATCATAACCGTTGGTCTCCAAAATCCAAGGGCTAAGATCAGCCGGATTTGCCATGAACAGTAGACTGATGTTGCCTCTACTCTGTTCTAGAACATTCACGTGGCCCTTCCAGGAAAAAAAAGGCCCATATGTGATGCCTCATGGGCCATATTACCATTTGAGCGGATGACGACTTGAGCCCAAATAAGATGGTTTGGGAGGAGAATGGGGAGAAAAAAAGATAGAGTAACATACAATTTTTTTAATGAACATACAGTATTTTATATGTGAATGTACAGTTTTTTGTGTGAATATTAAAAACAATTGTGGGTGGAATTCCATTTATCAAAATCACTCTATTATACTTTTTTCGAGTCATGCTTCAATTCTTTTAAGACGTGCATTGCACGTGCATACATACTAGTATATTCATGTGACTGTGATCTAAATATTGTATTAGTTCATAGGAAAGGAGCAGAATCCTTAACTGAAATTGAATCTCTCTGAAATTTAGATTGCAAACAGCCCTGGTTAATCAGCGAAAGTCCAGTTTCGCAAAAAAGAAAAAGAAAGAGGAATAGAAACCTTGAGTGAAGATAGTTGCGTTGTACCTATACTGAGAAAGGTTTGTAGAGTATGAAGATATGTTTGGAGATGTAACAAATTATGATTATCAGTCGTGGCAGTTGTAGGAACAGCTAGAGTCAACTAGGTGTTGTAATGCTGAACTAAGGATGGATGTTGCTCGGAGGAATAAAAAAAAACTGCATTCCTCCACAGGATATATATCCAACATGTTCCCATTGTGCTTCGTAGAATTCCTCTTAGAAGCGTACCGAGCAGACCATATATTCAACAAATCTCGAGAGCGTACCAGTCAGGCCATATACATGTCAAAATCAATTTTCGTAATCGTGGAGCCGAGTTTGGAGCTGAAATGTTCCCACGTACAAAAAAAGGCAAAATTAAATATATGGTCTTGTAACTATGAACCTTCTTCTGTACAGGGATGTACACTACACAGACTACTATACAATTTGTTCGAAGACAATTCTTCTACTCTCTTTGCACCTCACCTTTTTTAGGAAGACTATAGTTTGTTCTTTTGCACACATCACAACTTTTTGTATCAACCAGATAAATTTAAAGAGCGACCAAATTTTGACTTGTACTTTTTTTTGAGTAGACGATTCTCGATGGTAAACTAAACTATTCTTGCTACCGAATATCCTAAAAGGGTGGAATTGAATGGAGCAAAAACAATAAGCTTCGGGCTAAAAACTCAATGGATTCCGACGAAGGGGAAAGGAACCACGAAAAGTTGAGAACCACATATAAGAGCAAGTACAATAGAGTTGTAGGAATAAACTAGTATATTTCTGCTTAGTTAGAGGAAAAAGAAGAGGAGAGAGAAGGTAAGCAGACTCTTCGTGAAGAGCCAGCTCTAGCACATGCTCCTAGGCACTTTGTGAGGATGAAAGGTGGGCCACATAATAAAAAGGTAGTACACTCTTTTGATTACTATTGTACATGTTGGCTATAAGATGGGTTGTAGATGACATGGCACTGGCTTATAGCCAGCAGCTGGCTATACTATTAACCATGCTCTAAGATTTAGATTAACTCTCCAAAACCAGTGTCATGTTTTAGAAAAAACAATGTGGGTGTCTATAAACTAGAGGAATGTGATATGATTTTTTCCCTTGCAATGCACAATCATATTTACTACATGTGCCTACCTAATAATAATAAAGGAATTATTGTTTCCGCCCATCCCTCTTGAAACTACCTCTAAAGTTGTCATAAATTACTCACCGTGCCACCCATAAGTGAAGAAAAAATGAATCATTTTCCGTCGACGAAGTGATCATCACCTTTGATTCAATTAAGTTCAACCCACCACATAAAACAGGGAGTCAAGCAGCCCATTGGATAGAGCATCTCCCTTCCACCTTGGAGACAAAGGTTTGATCTCCCTTCCATCTCCGCCCTTTACTTTCTGCACAATTGCATGCTTTACTATTTCCGTTGCCCTGTGTCTAGATATGCATGTGTACGAAGTCTGGGTGATATCTTAACTAGCGCTAAAATCTGCTTAAATTTCAAGAGAACTAAAAGATGCACCTTTGGTTGGTTAAGAGTCTATTCACACCCCTTTAGACCTATCTACTTTGATCATACAAGAATAATAATGACTCATGGATACCATGCAACAACAGGGCAGGTACAAGTAAGCCATGCTCTAATGTGAGAGCGATGCGTTGTTCTATTTGGAGTTCTTCTTCTACGATGATCGGGAACCTGGGATTAACAGGGGGACATTTCTTATTTCTCTTGCATCTTAGGCATATCTGCTTCTTATCCATACTCGGATTGTGCCTTCTGGATGATGCTTGTAATGTAATATTGGGTCATGTGACCTCTGTTCGGTGATATATCTATGTATGACATTTGTATCATATTGTATTCTTGTATTATCTATTCTATTCTTGAGTAGTTGTATGTGTTGTGATGTCCACCTTCTTACCGACATATGACACTTGCGTGCATGATTAAGTCTATGTTGGGGTGGCCAAATGTGCTTCTCTTCCCCACAAGATTGCAAGGTCTTGTAGGGATTAGAACCACATCTTAGGCGTTACAACCAAATTCATGTTTTATTATGCTAAATTTAAGAGATCGGCTAGAATTCGTGTTTTACTCCACTAAGGTTTACTTCTCCATTTACTCCTCTATTATTTAGGGGATCATCTAGAGATGCCCTTAGCCTATTTCTAGATACAACCTCTGTCCAAAGTAGTTGTCTTAGATTTGTCTAGATACATATATATCTAACACTAAAACATGTCTAGATGCATCTGTATCCAGACAAATCTAAGACAAGTAATTTGGTAGAAAAATGACACCGGGCAAGGAAAAAGTGAAGCATCCATTGCATGTAAAACAAGCACCGACGGGACCATGTAGTGATCATGCGTTATGGGCGTGTTTGGTTACCATCATTGATTTTGCATGCATTGCATGTGTGTCTCAGTTGAGCCTAGTTGAGAAAAAACAGGCAAAAACCACCATATGCACATTGTTTGGTTGCCCGCGTCTAGGCTGCTTGCATTAGGGAAGCAGTTTTGGCATGACATTTTGTAATGCCCAGGATGCGACTATATCTCCTACGTGTCGAGGCACAACTTAGAGACATAAGCGCATTCTGGAATGATCTCAAGCGTGGTATCTTTGCACATCTCATGTAAAAATTCAGGGACGAAAGTGTAAAAGATAGTTGGCTTACACTCGCCACGTCACACAAAGAATACAATATCATACATTCATCCAAATAACACAGGGTCCATCTAAGGAGGAAAATAAACGATAAAAGATACCACAAATCACAAGGCCTGATCGCCCCAAGTAGGAACAACTACTGATCGTCGAGATACGAGACATAGTAACGACCACGCTCTTCATCGAACTCCCATTGAAGTTCTGATCCATCTCCTGCATCGTACTCGGTTGTACCTGCATCTGGTGTGTGTTGTAATATGTGAGCCACAAGGACTCATCAATCCCATTCCCGGGTATCAAAACTAACAAAGCCTTAGGTGTGGAAGGGTAATAAAGTGTTTGCAGCAAGCACTAAGCAACTAGCATACGAATTCAGAGTGAGATGAGAATATGTGCCAATGGTCGCCAAGTTGATCAAGCAGTGATCTGTAATGCCCAGTATGCGGCTATGTCCCCCACGTGTCGAGGCACGACTTAAGGACATAAATGCATACTAGAATGATCTCAAGTATGGTATCTTTGCACAACTCATGTAAAATTCAGGGATGGAAGTGTAAAAGATAGTTGGCTTACACTCGCCACGTCACACAAATGAATACAATAGCATACATCATCCAAATAACACCAGAGTCCGACTACGGATGAAATCCAAACGAAAAGATATCATAAATAACACAGGCCCGGATCCTCCTGGCAAGAACCACTACTGATCGTCGGGATAAGACACATAGTAACGTCCACGCTCTTCATCAAACTCCCAGTACAGCTCGGAACCATCTCCTGCATAGATCTCAACGGTACCTGCATCTGGTGTGTGTTGAATCTATAAGCCACAGGGGACTCAGCAATCCCGTTCCCGGGTATCAAAACTACCAAAGCCTTAGGTGTGGAAAAGGCTATAAACATGGGTTGCAGCAAGCACTAAGCACTAGCTTACGAGTTTAGAGCGAGAAGAGAACAAGTGCCAACGTTCGCCAAGTTGATCAAGAAGTGATACTAGCTACTCACGATCAAACATAACCCCATCGTGTTCACTTCCCGAAGCCCTTCGGAAAGAGACCATCACGGTTACTCACGCAGGTAGTGTATTCATGGATAAGGTGTCAAGTTATCTACAACCGGATATTAACAAACTCCCATCCGCCATATAACCGCGGGCACGTCTTTCGAAAGATCAAACCCTGCAGGGGTGTCCCAACTTAGCCCATCACAAGCTCACAATCCGCGGAGTCGCAACTCCAAAGTGGGAAGACCCGAGTATTCTTGGAATCCCGTGCTCAAGATATTTCGACAAAGGTAAAACTAATACAGCAAGACCTCCCGGCGTGCCGACACCCTGATAGTAGCCACACGTATCTCGTCTCAGGCCACGACCAGATGAGCAGTACGTACAGTAACCGAAGATCCCAGCGAACTGGGTGGCACCGCAAGTGGCTCTAATTTGGACCAACACTCATGAGGAGCACTGGCCCGGGGGTTGTTAATTAAGTCCTCGGGGGTAGCTAGTCCCTATGCAAGTTTTAGTTATTAGGCAAATGTAAAACCAATGTCGGGCCTTGCTGGAAAAGCTTTAAACAGAGCGAATTATCAAGGGGGTCCATAACCCAACCGTGTTAGGAACACAAAATCAAGGAACATAACACCGGTTTATCGGTTCCTAGGGTGGCATGAGTGGAACAAAACACCAAGCAAGAGGCTTAGCCTTCAATCCATTACCAATATATAGGTGAATTAGTTTAACAGGTATTTATATATTGTGTTAACCCAACAACAACATCATCATGGAGCAACATCTTCAAAACTTCACCTGCAACTAACAGCGCTATAAGAGGGGCTGAGCGATGCGTACTTAGCCAAACAACGGTTTGCTAGGAAGGCAGTTAGAGGGTTTCATGGCAACAATAGGAGGCTGACAAACGGGAATAGGCATCGAGGCAATATCTAAAGAACGAGACATCTAGCATAGGCAAAGATAGTAGTGATATCGGGGAATGGTCATCTTGCCTGGTAAGTCATCGGTGGGATCGTAAGACAGCTTCTCGAACTCAGTCTCGACAAGATCCTTGAACTCGGTATCGGCTCCTGGCTCTACTCAACACAAGAACACGACATGGCACAATATCAAACACGGTGCAATGCACAATCAACATGATGCAAGACATATCATGGGATGCAAGTATATGATGTGCGTATGCATGAGGATGCTCTTGAGCCTAAGGAGAAGATGATGGAAATGGCTTCATCTTGGGCAACCAAGCAAGCCATTGGATAGAGGGGAAGATTTCAGTTGAAATCGATATAAAGATCACCGGAAACGGATGCACGGTTTGCAAATGACAAGCAAAACAATATTCAAGCAAAACTGCAGTTTACAGCAACATGACATCTTAGGAGCAAGAAATAATTATGCTACATCACCCAAACATGGAGACAAAGGGCATGGATGTGAAATATACATGATACATAACAAGCATGAACTTAGAGCACACCCAAAACCTTGCTGGAACACAATTAAACAAGCATGGCAAGTTGCAATAAATTTATAGAATTCTCAGACTTAGTGAAAATTACAAGGCATGGCAGAATTATAACGAATAGGCATGTTTGCAAGCTTTTGCAACTCAACTCAAAGAATAGCATGGCAAGTTAAGATAACCCACAGCAAGAAGACATATTTGAGAAGCTACTCATGGCAAGAACATGCTCATAGGATGCATAGAACACTACCTACACTCGTGGCAAAACTGAACTTGTTGATAACATGCTGACAGATACATTTTATAGTCACTTGAGAGCATGAAAACAACAAGTTACAGCAAGCCATCATGCAAGAAAAAGGCATGGCAATACCATACATAACATTCTCTTCAAGAATAACCACATGGCTACTTCTACCACATACTAGAACATGTCCCAAACACCATGGCAAAAGTGCAAAAGTTTACCCAGACTTAGCAAAATCTGGGCATGCTGTCAGAAACATTTTATAGCAACTTGAGGGCCTCATAATAACAAGCTACGGCATGACATCATGGCAAACAAGTGCATGGATAGCTAGAGCATAACATATACATCAAGGAACATCCACTGGACAACTCTAAACATATACAACAAAGACGGTGGCATCATGAAAACATGGCAATAAAATTAACAGATTCACACTTAGCAGAAATTTAATATCATGATGACATGTTAACAAGCTTATTGCACTCATTTCAAGACATATCATGGCATGGAAAAGGATCTATCATGTAGAGCACATTCCCAAGAGAAAAACTCATGTTGACACCTAGCTCATATGACACATGGATTAATATGCACAAGCAAGACAAAACATCATCTCATAATAAGTTCAGAAACTTATCAGCCAAATGCACTTTTGCAACAGAGATAACCATTGCAATATGACATCTAACATGGATGCAACAGCAACCATCATGTAGAGCATTTCACAATGAAGATCTGGACATATCATTCACTCCATTCGGACCAACACGCACAAAGTTACTAGCTCATGAACATGCCAACAAATCTACACAGACAACAAGTGCTGAAACATTTTCATCACGATGCACTCTTGCCATGAATATTAAGTCAACAAGATGAACCCTAACATGCATGAAACTGATACTAACATGTAGAGCATGACGAGACGAACAATTTGACATATCATATGCGCAAAACGGAGCACCGAGCACAAAGTTATCACATGATGAAGGAGGCAACAAATATACTCAGATCTGAAACTTAGAAGATATATACCCTCCGAAAAGTCAACCTGGGACGAGGGGAACCGGGACGGGAAGGCGTGTTTGCTTCGGGGGTGTGGTGGATCTCGTCCACTCCCTGATCCAGATCGGATCTGGCCCGGCGGCTCGCCGGAGGAGCTCGCCGGAGCGGCGGCGGCGGCGGACGAGGAAGACGGCTGCCGGTGGGGAGGAGCACAGGCGGCGGCCGCGAGCTCGCCGGCGGAGGCTGCCGGAGCCGAAGCTGCTCTACAGCGGCGGGGAAGGACCGACGGCGCAGCGCCGGTGATGGAGGCGGGGCCGGCGGGCCCGGCGGCGCGGGGAAGTGGGCGCGCTGGCGGCGGCGAATCAGGGGGCGCCACGTGGCGGCCCCGCTGAGGTGGCGGCGTGGGATTCGTCCCTGGGACGTGGATGTGGCGGAGTGGACGTGTCCGGCGGCGCGGAGGAGCTCGGGACTAGGGTTTTTACCCGAAAATGGAGGGAATGGGGTTGTTTTAAAGGTAGAGGGAGCTAGGACTGTCCAAATGGGGTGTGGTTTTCGCCCACACGATCACGATCCGACGACCGAGAGGATGGAGGGGGTTGTGCTGGGTTAGTGGGCTGTTGTGGAGGGGGTCATGGGCCAAAAGGAAGAGGAGCTTTTAGCCCACTAGGTTGACCGTTGGAGTATCAAATGACCTCCAAACGCGATGAAACTTGATAGGCGGCCTACACGTACTAAAACAACAGCGTACGACAAGTCTCACCTCATACCGGGAACGTTCTACGACCACGTACGAAAGAAGGACTCGAGGGTGCCACGGTCACGTGTGTGAGTGTCGGAATTCGAAACGGACGACGGGAAGAGACGAGCATGACCGGGTGCAAGTGACAACACGAATGCAATTCAATGCACATGATGACATGACAAGGATAAAATGCACACACGCACATGACAAAAACGAAGAAACCCGAAATGAAGGAAGAGCCCAGAATGGAATTGATATAGTCAACGTTGCATATATTGCCATAAATGGAAGGTATCACATATGTGGTGTTACAAACTCTCCTTCACTACAAAAATATCTCATCCCGAGATCTAGGACTGAAATAAGGTGGGATACTCGGAACGGAGATGATCTTCTCGTTCCCATGTAGCTTCTCGGTCGGTATGGTGTGACCATTTCACTTTCAAGAATTTGATGGACTTGTTGCGGATCTTGCGCCCAGTTTCTTCAAGAATAGCAACAGGGTGCTCATGCTAAGACAAGTCTTGTTGAAGATCAATATCTTCGAACGGAATGGTGCATTCAGGCATCTTGAAGCACTTGCGGAGTTGAGACACATGAAACAGATCATGCACATTTGCAAAGTTGGAGGGAAGCTCGAGTTGGTAGGCTAGATCGCCTCTCTTGCCAAGAATCTTGAAAGGGCCCACGTATCTTGGAGCAAGCTTGCCCTTGATACCGAACCTCTGGGTGCCCTTCATGGGAGAAACACGAAGATAGACATGGTCTCCAATGTCAAAAGCCAAGTCACGATGCTTGCCGTCATAGTAGCTCTTTTGACGTGATTGCACGGCCTTGAGATTCTCACGTATGACTTTGCACATTTCTTCAGCTTATGAGATCAAATCATTTCCAAGGAGCTGACGTTCACCAGTCTCAGACCAGTTGAGCGGGGTACGACACTTTCTACCATAGAGGATTTCAAAAGGAGCTTTGCCTGCACTTGCTTGGAAGCTGTTGTTGTAGGAGAATTCGGCAAATGGAAGGCAATCTTCCCATTTCATACCGAAGGAGATTACACAAGCTCTTAGCATATCTTCGAGGACCTGGTTCACTCTTTCGACTTGACCACTAGTCTGAGGGTGAAACGCAGTGCTGAAGCGAATCTTTGTGCCCATGGCTGACTGAAAAGAATCCCAGAACTTGGAGGTGAACAAGCTTCCACGGTCTGAGGAGATCACTTGAGGAATGCCATGCAAAGAAACAATTCTGGAGGTGTACAGCTCTGCCAGCTGAGCTGCGTTGATGGATTCTTTGACTGGAAGAAAATGAGCTACTTTAGTTAGCTTGTCAATCACCACAAAGATAGCATCATTTCCCTTCTTGGACTTGGGAAAACCGGTGATGAAATCCATCTCAATGTGATCGAATTTCCACTCGGGAATAGGTAGAGGTTGAAGGAGTTCGGCTGGACGTTGATTCTCTGCCTTCACTCTTCTGCAGACATCACATTCATTCACGAATTGGGCAATCTCCCTTTTCATGCGAGTCCACCAATATGATTGCTTGAGGTCATGATACATCTTGGAACTTCCTGGATGTATCGAGAGGAGGGAGTCATGTGCTTCGTTCATTATGAGCTTCCTGAGATCACCCTTGGAACCACAATCCTGTCCTCAAAGAACAAGGTGTCTTTCTCATCAATGCGATAGCACTTGTACTTGGGAGTACCCTTAGCAATCCCATGTTTCACTTTCTGCACCATAGCATCACTGAGTTGGGCCTCACGGATTTGATATTCCATGGTAGGAGCAACTTGAAGGTTTGCAAGAAAGCCTTGCGGAACGACTTGGAGGTTGAGCTTCCTGAATGATTCACAAAGTTCAGGCAGGAACGGTTTGAGAAGGAGACTGTTGCAATACGCCTTTCTGCTCAAGGCATATGCAATGACATTGGCCTTGCCAGGAGTATACTCAATGCTTAGATCGTATTCTTGAATCATCTCAACCCAATGAGTCTGGCGAAGGTTAAGGTTTGGCTGAGTGAAGATGTACTTCAAGCTCTTGTGATCGGTGAAGATGTCCACTTTTCTGCCCAACAGAAGGTGTCTCCACGTGATCAAGGCATGAACAACTGCTGCTAGCTCGAGATCATGTGTCGGGTAATTCTTCCCATTTGGTTTCAGCTGACATGAAGTGTATGCCACAATCTTCTTGTCTTGCATGAGAATACCACCAAGACCTTGCAATGAAGCATCACAAAAGACTTCATAAGGCTTGGACTCATCCGGAGGAGTAAGGACCGGAGCAAAAATGAGCTTCTGTTTGAGGGTATTGAATGCCACATCACAATCAGGAGTCCACGAGTACTTGACATTCTTCTGCAACAGGTTGGAAACAGGCTTGGCAATCTTGGAGAAGTTCTCAACAAACCTTCTGCAATAGCTAGCGAGACCAAGGAAGCTTCGGAGTTGCCATTCTGCGGAGGTTCCCAGTTGACAATAGCTTCAACCTTCTCGGGGTTAACAGAAATTCCCTCGGCAGAAATAATATGGCCAAGATAGAGGACTTTATCTAGCCAGAATTCACATTTGGAGAACTTCGCATAGAACTTGTGTTCACGGAGGCTATCAAGGACCATACGGAGGTGCTTGGCATGGTCTTCTTCATTCTTGGAGAATACCAAGATATCATCCAGATAGACGAGAACAAATTCATTGGTGTAAGGGTTGAATATGAAGTGCATTGATACGTCTCCAACGTATCTATAATTTTTGATTGTTCCATGCTATTATTTATGAAGTCTTGGATGTTTAATGGGCTTTATCATTCAATTTTATATCATTTTTGGGACTAACCTACTAACCCAAAGGCCCAGTCCAGATTGCTGTTTTTTGCCTGTTTCAGGGTCTTGCAGAAAAAGAATATCAAACGGAGTCCAAACGGAATGAAACCTTCGCGAGAGATATTTTTGGAGAAAATCACGCACGTGGAGCTTGAGAACCACGTCAGGGGATCAAGGGGTGGCCCACGAGGGTGGGGGGCGCGCCACCCTTCCGAGGGCGCGCCCCCTGCCTCGTGGCCCCCTCGAGCGTCCCCCGATGCCCTCCTTCTTCCAATACAAGTCTACGTACCCCAAAACCTCCGTGAACAGAGAGAAAACCCTAATTCCACCACCGTACCTTCTGTTCCCGTGAGATCCCATCTTGGAGCCTATTCCAAAGGTCCATCGGAGGGGTATCCATCACGGAGGTCTTCATCATCATCATCATCGCCCTCACCATGAGTTGTGAGTAGTTTACCACAGACCTTCGGGTCCATAGCTAGTATCTATATGGCTTCTTCTCTCTCTCTGGATCTCAATACAAAGTTCTCCTCGGTCTTCGATGAGATCTATTCGATGTAATCTCTTTTTGCGGTGTGTTTGTCGAGATCCGATGAATTGTGAGTTTATGATCAAGGTTATCTATGAAAGATATTTGGTTCTTCTCTGAACTTTTTATGTGTGATCATAATATCCTTGCAAGTATCTTCGAATTATTGGTTTGGTTTGGCCTGCTAGATCTATAGTTCTTGCAATGGGAGAAGTGCTTGGCTTTGGGTTCAATCTTGCGGTGTCCTTTCCCAGTGACAGTAGGGGCAGCAAGTCACGTATTGTATTGTTGCCATCGAGGATAAAAAGATGGGGTTTATATCATATTTCTTGAGTTTATCCCTCTACATCATGTCATCTTTCTTAAGGCGTTACTCTGTTCTTATGAACTCAATACACTAGATGCATGCTGGATAGCGGTCGATGTGTGGAGTAATAGTAGTAGATGCAGGCAGGAGTCGGTCTACTTGTCTCGGACGTGATGCCTATATACAATGATCATGCCTATATAGTCTCATAATTATTCGCTTTTCTATCAATTGCTCAACAGTAATTTGTTTACCCGCCGTAGAATATCGCTATCATCAGAGAAGCCACTAGAGAACACTATGGGCCCCGGGTCTATTCTCAACATATCAATCTATATCTACTTTACTTTTTATGATTTTATTTGCTGTTCTTATAAATCAAAAATACCAAAAATATAAACTATCATCTCTATCAGATCTCACTTTCGTAAGTGACCGTAAAGGGATTGACAACCCCTTATCGCGTTGGCTGCGAAGTTCTTATTTGTTTGTATAGGTGCGAGGGACTCGCACGTGGTCTCCTACTGGATTGATACCTTGGTTCTAAGAAACTGAGGGAAATACTTACGCTACTGTGCTGCATCTCCCTTTCCTCTTCGAGGGAATACAACGCAAGCTCAAGAAGTAGCAAGAAGAATTTCTGGCGCCGTTGCCGGGGAGGCTTACGCAAAAGTCATATACCAAGTACCTATCACAAACCCTTATCCTTCGCATTACATTTATTTGCCTCTCGTTTTCCTCTCCCCCACTTCACTCTTGCCGTTTTATTTACCCTTCTTCCACCGTGTGTTTATCGTTCGCTTGCTTCTTGTTTGCTTTTGTGTGCTGGATTGCTTGCTTGTCACTATGGCTTAGAACAATACCAAATTGTGTGACTTCTCCAATACCAACAACAATGATTTTATTAGCACGCCAATTGCTCCTATTACTGATGCTGAATCTTGTGAGATTAATGCTGCTTTGTTAAATCTTGTCATGAAAGATCAATTCTTCGGCCTTCCTAGTGAATATGCCGCTACCCATCTAAACAATTTTGTTGATTTGTGTGATATGCAAAAGAAAAGGGATACGTATAACGATATTGTTAAATTGAAGTTATTTACGCTTTCACTTAGAGATCGTGCTAAAACTTGGTTTTCCTCTTTGTCTAGAAATAGTATTGATTCATGGAATAAGTGCAAAGATGCTTTTATCTCTAAGTATTTCCCTCCTGCTAAGATCATCTCTCTTAGAAATGATATTATGAATTTTAAGCAACTAGATCATGAGCATGTTGCACAAGCTTGGGAGAGAATGAAATTGATGATACGTAATTGCCCTACACATGGTTTGAATCTCTGAATGATTATTCGGAACTTTTATGCTCGCTTGAATTTTGCTTCTAGAAATCTTTTAGATTCGGCAGCCGGAGGCACTTTCATGGAAACCACCTTAGGAGAAGTTACCAAACTCCTAGATTATATTATGGTTAATTATTCTCAGTGGCACACCGAAAGATCTACTAGTAAAAAAGTGCATGCTATTGAAGAAATTAGTGTTTTAAGTGGAAAGATGGATGAACTTATGAATATATTTGCTGCTAAGAGTACTTCTTCTGATCCTAATGATATGCCTTTGTCCACTTTGATTGAGAATAACGATGAATCTTTGGATGTAAATTTTGTTGGTAGGAATAATTTTGGTAACAATGCTTATAGAGGTAATTTTAATCCTAGGCCTTTTCCTATCCTCAAATAATTATGGTAATTCCTACAACAACTCTTATGGAAAGATGCCTTCTGAATTTGAAACTAGTGTTAAGGAGTTTATGATCTCACAAAAGAATTTCAATGCTTTGCTTGAAGAGAAATTGCTTAAGGTTGATGAATTGGCTAGAAGTGTGGATAGAATTACTCTTGATGTTGATTCTTTGAAACTTAGATCTATCCCACCTAAGCATGATATCAACGAGTCTCTCAAAGCCATGTGAATTTCCATTGATGAATGCAAAGAAAGAACCGCTAGAATGCGTGTTAAAAGAGAAGATTATATTAAATCATGTTCTTCTAGTTATCATGAAAATAAAGATGAAGATTTGAAAGTTATTGATGTGTCTCCTATTAGATCCTTTTTTTCTAGTATAATCTTGATGAAAATAGGATTGGAGATGATTCTGCTTTAAGGTGTCCCAATGATTTGGAGTTTTTAGATCTTGATGCTAAAATTGCTAAAAGTCGGAGTGAAGAGATTAAAACTTTGCATAGTGATGAACCCACTATCTTGGATTTCAAGGGATTCAATTATGACAATTGCTCTTCGATTGATTGTATTTCCTTGTTGCAATCCGTGCTAAATTCTCCACATGCTTATAGTCAAAATAAAGCTTTCACCAAACACATAGTTGATGCTTTGATGCAATCTTATGAAGAAAAACTTGAGTTGGAAGTTTCTATCCCTAGAAAGCTTTATGATGAGTGGGAACCTACTATCAAAATAATAATAAAAGATCATGAATGCTATGCTTTGTGTGATTTGGGTGCAAGTGTCTCCACTATCCCAAAAACTTTGTGTGATTTTCTAGGGTTCCATGAGCTTGATGATTGTTCTTTAAATTTGCATCTTGCAGATTCCACTATTAAGAAACCTATGGGAAGAATTAATGATGTTCTTATTGTTGCCAATAGGAATTATGTGCCCGTAGATTTCATCGTTTTTGATATAGATTGCAATCCTTCATGTCCTATTATTCTTGGTAGACCTTTCCTTAGAACAATTGGTGCAATTATTGATATGAAGGGAGGAAATATTAGATTCCAATTTACGTTAAGGAAAGGCATGGAACACTTTCCTAGAAAAAAAATCAAATTACCATATGAATCTATCATGAGAGCCACTTATGGATTGCCTTCCAAAGATGGCAATACCTAGATTTATCTTGTATCGTGCCTAGCTAGGGGCGTAAAACGATAGCGCTTGTTGGGAGGCAACCCAATTTTATATATTTTGTTTTAGTTGCTGTTAGGGAATAAATATTGCATCTAGCCTCTGATTATATGTGGTTTCATGTTTTGTTTAGTGTTTGTGCCAAGTAGAACCTTTGGGAAGACTTGTGTGAAGTTTATGTGATCTTGCTGTGAAAAACAGAATCATTAGCGCTAGCTAAAGTGGTCTTCAGATTTTACTGGAGCGTGATTTTTAGTTGATTCTTTTTACAGATGATTGGTAGACAAATTCCGCAAATTTACCAATTTAGTTTGAATTTTTTGGAGTTCCATAAGTAGGTGAAACCTGCAGATTACTACAGACTGTTCTGTTTTTGACAGATTCTGTTTTTCGTGTGTTGTTTGCTTATTTCAATGCATCTATGAGTAGTATCGGAAGATATGAACCATAGAGAAGTTGGAATACAATAGGTTTAACACCAATGTAAACAAAGAATGAATTCATTGCTGCACCTTTGAGTAGTGGTTTGCTTTCTTATACTAACGGAGCTCACGAGAATTTTTGTCTAAGTTTTGTGTTGTGAAGTTTTCAAGTTTTGAGTATCGCTTTGATGGACTATGGAACAAGGAGTAGCAAAGGCCTAATCTTGGGGATTCCCATGTGTCGGGGGAAACTGTCCGCCACGAACACCTATGGGACCGGAGCCCCTTGTCTGTGCGGTACGAGGGCGGAGGGAGCACAAAGAGCAGATCGAGGCAGACGCGCGGGCAGTTTTACCCAGGTTCGGGCCGCACGTATGCGTAAAACCCTACTCCTGCTTGGTTGTGTATTGAGTGGGACGCTCGGGAGCTTGAAGAAGCAGCTACACCGTGCGTGAGAGTAATCTAGGTTTCGAACCCCCTCCACGTTGTGCATGGGCCTCCTTTTATAGTGCAAGGGGTCACCGACAGGTGTCAACGTAGGAGAAAGGGGTAAAAATGTAAAAGAGGTGGTAGTTGTAACAGTGCGGGAACAGTGGAGCTACAGTACAGAACAGTGGTCTATACCTACTTTAACAGTGGGGGACAAGGGCATTTAATGCCCGTCGCCGTCGACCCCAAAAGCTCCCGCCTTAGCGTCTCCGTCCGCCACGGCGACGGATTTATCACCGTGGTGTGCCACCGTGTACCCCAGGCTGCACAGCCATCCGCCACGCGTCCCTGGTTAGGCCTCAGGGCGACGCGTGGGCCGATGAGCTGGAGCGCGGGCACACAGCGTAGCCTCCCCGGCAAGCGCCTTGCCGGGGCCTTGATCTTGCCGGGCCCGGGAACCTGCCGCTCCCCGGGCCCCTTGCCGGGGCGCGCATAGCGCCGAGGCAATACCTTCTGATCTTCCTGGCAAGCTCCTCTTGCCAGGGTCTTGTGCTAGTGGAACAGCCTTGAGCCTGGTACGGCCTTCCCGGCAAGCTCCTCTTGCCGGGGTCTCGATCTTCTGTCTTGTATACTTTGTTTTTGAATGGTTTAATAGGAGGCAGGAAGGTCTCCGGCGAGCACGCAGTAAACCTTGCCGCGGGAAGCTGCAACTGCCCGTGCACAAGTTGGGGTACTGGGGTACCCCTACCTTAGTACACCGACAGGAGCCCCCGGGCCTGGGCCACACACGGTGCCGAGCGCTGTTGGGCCAGGCCCAAAACAGTGCACGGGCACCTGCGGCCCGCGGCGCGCCGAATCCACTTCCATATCCGCCGCACCCCACGGTAACGGCACGCGTCGATTGCGGCGCCGTGGGATGGGACGTGCCCACGATCTCTTAATGGAAAGGGGGAAACGCCCCCCACTCCCCCATAAAAGCAGAGGCAGCGGGCGCGGTTCCCCTCCCTGTGCTCTCATTACGTCGTCTTCCTCCTGCAAAAGATTCCTCCTTGCGCTCCGCCTCCATAGCTCCGCCGCCGCCTAGCTCTTCGTCCCCTTCCTTCCGCCGCGTCCGCCATGGCCCCAAAGGCCGACAAGGGGAAAGCGGAGAAGTCCAAGAAGGAGAAATCCGAGCAAGCAGCCAAGCTCATTGCTTACCGGAAGCGGAACGTCGTCTTCTCGCCGAGGCTCGGCGTGCAAGAACTCTGGAACAAGTACTACTTGTTCTGGTCCAAGGGCACCGACGCGCATCCCCGCACCCGAGCATACCCGGCCGCCGCCAAGGACAACTATCCCGGCGGGTATTACTTCTTCGCTGCCTTTTTCCACTGTGGCCTCTGCCCTCCTTTTTCGAACTTCTTCTGTGATATCATGAACACGTATGGCTTCCATCTGCTTGATTTCACCCCCAATGCCATCCTCACCATGGCCGTTTTCGCACATATGTGCGAAAACTTCATAGGAGTCCACCCCAACGTAGCCCTCTTTAGACACTTTTTCACCCCCAGAGCCGAGGCCGATGCCCCTCTCTCCGGATGTATTTCTTGGGTCTTCCGTCTCGGGAAGAAGGGGTCGTACTTGCCGGGGGAGCTCCGCGGCAAGTGGGAGGAATGGCGAGCGGAGTGGTGCTGGATTGTAGAGGACCAGCCGCAAGCCTTCACTGCGCCGCGCACAACGCCTATCGCGCGCGGCAGAGATTGGAGCGAACTAGACTCCGACGACGTCAAGCTCGACATCGCCCTCGTCCGGATCCTCCGTCTTCGGCTGGCCCGACTGTCAGTTGCCGAGGTGGGCGCAGATTTCCTCCGCCGGCGCATCGCCCCTCTCCAAGACCGGAAGAGGCCGGCCTGGTTGTACGGCGGCCCGGCGGACATCATGCGGCTGCGCCCTGGACTTAATTTTAACTTCACCACTCTGGAGCTGCGCCGGATGGTACGAGAGCTCTTCAAGTACGACCCGGCGCACCCCGAGTGGTTCAGGACTCCCCGGGAAGTGGTGCCGCTCCGCAACAACGCCGCGAGGGACCGAATCCTTGCCATGATGCCGATGTGCGACTCGCATGGCTTGGACCGCTCGTGGATCGCCCCGAAGCCAATCGACGTCCTCAACTTCTACGACAACCTCGTCGAGGTGGCGAGCAACAAGGAGGACCTCAAGCTGCATACGCGGGACACCACCGAGCAGGAAATCGCCTACATAGCTTCTCGGGCTGAGGAGGCCGCCGCAGCCGCGGCGGCAGGAGTCTTCGGGTTCTCGCCGGAGGAGGCGGAGGCCGAAGAGGCGTCCACCCAGGCGGAAGAGGCGGAGATCCGCCGATTGCTGAACCTCCCACCCGACGCGCTCACCGGGGTCCCCTCGTTGAGGCACTCCGGGATCCATGGGATCGCGACGGAGGCCGCGGCAAGGGAGGGAACCGCCGGAGGAAGCAGAGGCGCCGCGAGGGGCGGAGGCGCCAAGGGGAAGAGGGCCGCAGCGCCGGATGCTGGGCCCAGCGAGCCGGCCGAGGCAGAGGAGGAGGAGGAGGAGGAGGCCGAAGACTCCGGCGGATCTACGGAATTATACGCCGACGACCTCTCCTCGTCGGAGAGCTCCCCGCCTCCGGCAAGCCCGAAGGAGTCCCCGGCAAAGCGCCTCCGCAAGGCGGCGACGGGGGAAAGGGCGCAGGCGCCCCGGCAACAGCCACCTCGGCGGGCGGCTCCCCGGGGGAGTCAAGCCGCGCCAAGGCCGTCCGGCGCACCAGCCGCAGCAGAGGCGGGCCGTGCGCGGACCACGACGGAGGCGCCCCGCAGGCCGGCAGCGAGCCGGCAGGGGTCTTCTCGGAGCGGAGCAGCGGCTCCGCCCGCCCCCCGGGCGCCGGCAGCCACAGGGGCTGGGTCTTCGCAGCCCCCAGCCCCGGTGAGCACCAAGCGCGCGAGGGAGTCTTCGCCTCCCGCTCCTCGCGTCGACGCGCCCACGGTGGAGTATGACTTCTCCGCCCTGAGCGAGGACGACGAGGAAGACCAGGAGTAAGGATCCGTAATTCTTCATCTTCTTAATTTTTATCTTGATCTTCTGTTGATGCTAATTCTGTCTTCTGTTCTGGTTTCAGGACCCTGGCCCATCGCGCCGCGAAGAAGGCCAAGGCGCCCGAGGCCGAGGTCGCGGAGGACTCGGCAGCGGCGGCAACGGAGGGCGCGCCGGAGCCGAGCCTGCCGGACTCTGGCACTGCTCCGATGAGCAGCCCCCAGCGCAGCCCGCAGCGCAGCCCCCAGCGTAAGTCTGGGGTTCTTTCTTTTTGCTTGTCGGGGTACGTCTGAGGCTTTTGACTTTATCTTCATGTTTTGACATTTCTTGTCTTGTTCCGTGCAGAGGAGGAGCCGCAGCGGGAAGAGCGCCCGGAGACCACCGCCGAGGAGCTGCAGGCACCGCCCTCCCCGCCAAGGCAGGACTCTCCGGCAAGGGAGAGTGCTCCGTCAAGGGCGGGTACTCCGCCAAGGCAGAGCACCCCGCCAAGGACGAGCAGCCCGGCAAGGGCGGCCACCCCGCCAAGGCCAAGTTCCCCGGCGAGGGCGACTACCCCGACGAGGCCGAGCTCCCCGGCGAGGGAGCCCGCCGCCGAGGACGCCCGCCAAGGTAACCTTTGTAACTTGTCTTCTTGGCTTGTCTTTTTTTGGATATTTGCTTGAGTCTTGAATTTCTTTGTCTCCTTCTTCTTCATAGATCTTCCTCCTCCTGTGCCCATGGAGACAGAGGTAATTATCCTCGAGGAGGAGGACGCGCAGGGCGGCGGCGGCGACGCTCCGGTCGTCGAGGAGGTGGGCGAGGCCGCCGAGCCGGCCGCGCAAGAGACTGCTCCAGCTGCGGATGCAGCGGCCGGGGAGGGGGACGGTGGCCGCACCGCCGACCCGGAGGTGGCGGGAGCATCGGATGCTGCGCCGGCCACCGGTCCCTCCGCCGGCGAGGAGCAAAGGTTTTATCTCGAGGCCCCCAATGGCGTCTTCATCCAGATGCCGTGGGGGTCTTCGTCGCGGGCTCCTGCGGAGGGCGAGGCGTTCGACGGAGAGGTCCTCGCCTCCGCAGGCCTGAAGATCGTCCAGGCGCCCGGTGGAGGTGAGGGGCCCGAGGAGGAGCGATTGCTTCATCAACTCCTGGCCCTTTACCGGGCCAGGCAAGCAAAGCTCGCTTCCCGGGAGGCTCTTGCCGCCAAGGCCGCGGCAGAGATGGAGAAGCGTGCGGCGGAGCTCAGCGCCGCCAACCAGGCTGCTCTCCGCCAGGTGGCGGAGGAGCGAGAGCGTCTCGCCGGCGAGTACCAAGAGTGGGTACTTGAGAGGGCCGAAGCCGATGAACAGCAGCGCCTCGCCGGGGTGGAGATGTCCCGGCGAGAGGGAGAGCTCGCGCAGCGGAAGGTGGATCTGGATTCTCATGAAGAAGACCTTGCCGCTCGCGAGGCTGCCCTTGGCGGGGAGCTGAAGGAGGCGAAGGCCGCCGCGGTTGCCGCGGAGGACGCCAAGAAAGAGCTCACCGCCAAGGTTGAACAACTGGAGAAGGCGATGAAGGTGAGCGCCGAGAAGGTTGCCGCGCTCATCCTGGAGCGCGAGAAGGATGCTCACACAAACTCAGAGCTCCAGGTGAGTTTGTCCCAGAGGGGTGACGAGCTGAAGGCCGCCAAGGATTCCATTGAAGACTTGGAGCTGAAGGTCACCACCCTGAAGGAATCGCTTGATGCTGCCCGGGCCCAGGAGACCAAGCTGAAGGATGAGCTCCGCAAGGAGCGAACCTTGATGGAGAGCGTCAACAAGGCCTCCGAGCTCTTCCGGCAGACTATTGAGGTGTGGACCGAAGAGCTGGTTTCTTCTGCGTCCAACATTGACCAGGAGTTGCTTGCTTTGAAGGTCGAACATCTTATCTACTCGCCGGATCCAGATCTCCCGCACAGCGCCAAGCTCAGCCTCTTCTTCAGAGGCGTCGCTCCAGCCCTTGCAGGTCTCCGGAACCGCATCCCCGCGCAGCTGGCCGAGGAGTCGCACCGGCTCTGCGCGGGAACTCTGGAGCGGGTCTTGACGAAGATCGTGTACCGCAACCCGGGGATTAATCTCACAAACGTTCTTCGCACCCTGCCAGCAGATGCAGACACGGAGGCCCTGAAGGAGCAGGTCGGCCACATCATTGCCAAGGTGGCAAGGCTTGGCAGGAAGGAGGGCGACCGCGTAGACTAGGGCCCCATTTATCTTTATCTTTTTACTGCTGCATATTATGTTATGAACTCATTAGTCCATTGCGACAAGCTATCCTTGTAAGATATTTGCTTTACTTCAATTAATCGGTGCAATGTTATCTTCCTTGTTCCAATCTTTGACTTTGTATGTTTTTCACCCTACGCTCCCGGGGAGCTTGCCGGCAATGGGCCCTTGCCGCGAGCGCTGAGTGCTGGACTCTGAGCAGCCTGCTGGCCAAGGTCCTCGCCGGCAAGCAACCTTGCCGCAGCAGGTCGCAACGCACTTAGCTTGCTGAGCGTACTCGGAAACGAAGCAAGGGCGCGACACTTGTCGCAGCTCACTTAAATCGTTGAGTGGACTCGAAAACAAGATAAGGGTGCGGCAAGCTACGGGTAGGTTCCTCCGCGCACAGGTTTTCCATATAAAGTGTGATCGTTCAAGGAAGACAACCAAAATTTAAAATTTGAACTGGTCAAATTCTAACAACTTATCTTTCATATGCTGCTTGCTGCTTGTTTATGTTGCTTGCTTTTCGGTAAGGCTCTTCTTACTTGGACAGCGCTTAGTCCCTCCTCCACCTCCTTCCCCCCCGGCAAACTTGTGCGCGAGGAACGTTCCTTCTGCTTAAGAAAAAAGGAAAAGGAGAGGGAAACAAGCATACTGCCTTTCGACGTAATGGTGCTTACCGTATGTCTGAGTGTTGTATCAAATGCCAAACAAAACATGCAAATAGCAAAGAGAAGCATGCAAAAGGCAATCGATGCGAAAACACGAAATCTTTACTGATGCACGGGGTCTGCGCCCGGCTTTGTACAAAGGGTTACATGCAACAGCGGCAAAGCTTGTACAAAAGGTGGTTGCCGGAACGGATCACGGCAACCGCGCCTTAGGGGTGAAACTTGCGAAGATGCTCTATGTTCCAGGAGTTGCTCACCGGTAAGCCTTCTTCGGTCTCGAGGCGGACAGCGCCGGGCCTCGTGACTTGTCTCACCCGATAAGGGCCTTCCCACTTCGGCGTCAACTTGTTGGAATTCTTGGCGGACTGAACACGCCGAAGAACAAGGTCGCCTTCCTCGAGACTCCTGGCCTTGACTTTGCGGCTGTGGTAGCGGCGCAAAGCTTGCTGGTATCGAGCAGCTCGTACAGCAGCCTGGAGACGTCCCTCCTCAAGGAGCAATGCGTCATCTTGCCGCAGTTGCTCTTGCTCGAGCTCATCATAAGCGAGTACTCGAGGAGATCCGTATACGAGTTCCGTGGGGAGAACTGCCTCCGCTCCATAGACTAGAGCAAAGGGTGTCTGTCCGGTGGCTCGACTTGGTGTCGTTCTGATTGACCAAAGAGCCGCCGGGAGCTCCTCTATCCAATTTCTTCCGCACTTGCGCAGCCTGTCAAAGGTCCTTGTTTTGAGTCCGCGCAGCACTTCAGCATTTGCCCTCTCCGCTTGACCGTTGCTCCTCGGGTGAGCAAAAGAAGCGAAACAGACCTTGGCGCCAAGGTCTTGGACGTACTGCATGAAGGTGCGACTAGTGAATTGCGTACCGTTGTCGGTGATGATCCTGTTAGGGATCCCGAAACGGCAAACAATCGACCTGAAGAACCTGACCGCTGACTGTGCTGTCACCTTCCTCACTGGCTCCACTTCTGGCCACTTTGTGAACTTGTCGATTGCAACGTACAAGTACTCAAAGCCCCCGACAGCACGAGGGAAAGGGCCGAGGATGTCGAGCCCCCAGACCGAGAAGGGCCATGACAAAGGGATTGTTTGGAGAGCTTGAGCTGGCTGATGGATTTGCTTCGCGTGGAACTGGCACGCTTCACACTTGGTTACTAGTGCAGTCGCATCTTGGAGGGCTTCTTGCCAAAAGAACCCTTGCCGGAAAGCTTTCCCGGCAAGTGCCCTTGCGCCAACGTGGTGGCCGCATATGCCTCCGTGTATCTCTGCCAACAGCTTCTGTCCATCTTCCCTGGAGATGCACTTCAACCTGACACCATTGAGTCTTCTTCTGTACAGCTCGTTATCCACGAACTGATACATACTTGACTGCCTGGTTATCTTCTCTATCTCTTGAGGGTCGTCGGGAAGTTCTCCAGTTTGCAGAAAACGGACGATCTGCTGCGCCCACGCCGGAGCTCGAGGCTCGACGGCAAGGACTAAAGGCTCGAGGGCCGCTGCGGGAACCCCAGCTTCTACGGCAAAGACCTCTGGTCCTGTCGGAGCTGACGGTCCCCCGGCAAGCTCGCCGGAGCGAGGCTTGTCGGGAACACTTGCTTCAACTGTACAAGCCCGAGGGCTCGCAGGAGCAAACTGTTCCTCAGCGTTGTTGTTGATCTTGGGAACTTTGGCGGCGGGTTCAGGAAGATCCGCCGGCAAGTAGTCGCCGGAGACCAACTTTCTCTTCTTGGACTGCCCAATTGATGGTGTAACTGATGGTTGAGTCAGCTTGAGCAAAAAGGTCCCTGGTTCCACAGGTAACTTCATCGCGGCGCACTTTGAAAGGCCATCTGCAATCTCATTTTGGGCTCTTGGGACGTGCTCCATCTGCAGACCTTCAAAGTGCTCTTCAAGCTTCCTCACTTCATCGACATATGCTTCCATCAAAGGGCTCTGGTAGCTTTTGTTAACTTGTCGGACCACCAACTGAGAATCGCCCCGCACAATCAGCTTTCTGATCCCAAGTTCGGCCGCAATCCTGAGGCCGGCAAGCAAGCCTTCATATTCTGCAGTGTTGTTTGTCGCTTGCTCCCTGGGAAAGTGCATCTGGATAACATATTTGAGGTGCTCTCCGGTGGGCGCGATAAGTACCACGCCGGCACCGGCGCCTTGCAGCGAGAAAGCACCGTCAAAATACATTACCCATTCACTTGTCGCTTCTTGCACGGGTACACTTGTTTCTTGAACTTCTTCCTCTGGTGTTGGGGTCCACTCAGCGATGAATTCTGCCAAAGCTCGGCTCTGTATGGTTGAAGTACTTTCAAACTTGAGTCCAAAGCTTGACAGCTCCAGTGCCCACTCGACGATCCTGCCTGTTGCCTCTGGATTGTGCAATATCCTCTTCAACGGAAAGCGAGTGACCACTGTTATCTCATGGGCTTGGAAGTAGTGGCGCAGCTTCCTCGAGGCCATGAGGAGGCCGAAAAGCAATTTTTGCACACCAGAGTACCTTGATCTTGCTCCCTGGAGAAGGGAACTTACAAAATACACTGGGCGCTGCACCATCTTCTTCCGCACCTCTCCTTGTTCCTGCGCAGAGTCTTCCTTGTCGGGGCCAGAGCTTGTCGGGACAGCCCCCTGCTTGTCGCTAGATTCGCTTGCTGGTGACGCTGACTCCTCGTCGGACTCCCTCTCCGCTACTAACGCAGCACTAACCACCTGGTTGGTTGCCGCTAAATATAGCAACAACTTTTCCTGTGGTTTAGGTGCGACAAGTATAGGAGAGGAGGACAGGTACCGTTTCAAATCCTGCAACGCCGCCTCCGCTTCCGGAGTCCACTTCATGGGACCTGCCTTCTTCAAGATTTTGAAGAAAGGTAGGGCGCGTTCCGCGGATTTTGAAATGAACCTACTGAGGGCAGCAACGCAACCTGCAAGCCTTCTGACATCCTTGACGCGCTTCGGGGCTTCTATCTGCTCGATGGCTTTGATCTTGTCGGGGTTGGCCTCAATCCCCCTCTGTGACACAAAGAACCCGAGAAGCTTGCCGGAGGGAACTCCAAAGACGCACTTCTCGGGGTTCAGCTTGAGCTGTATCCTGCGCAGGTTCTGAAACGTTTCTTCCAAGTCTTGAATCAGTGTTTCTTTGCTCTTGCTCTTCACCACGATGTCATCCATGTAGGCTTCTACATTCCTGTGGATCTGTGGCTCAAAAGCAGTGTACACTACCCTTGCAAAAGTTGAGCCTGCATTCTTCAGTCCAAATGGCATGCGGATAAAGCAATAGGTGCCACATGGAGTGATAAATGCAGTCTTCTCTTCATCTTCCTTGGCCATGAAAATCTGGTGATAGCCTGAGTAAGCATCAAGAAAACAGAGTAGCTCACATCCGGCCGTGGAGTCAACGATCTAGTCAATGCGCGGCAAAGGGAAGGGATCCTTGGGACATGCTTTATTGACATCAGTGAAGTCTATACACAGTCTCCACTTCCCGTTGGCCTTGCGCACGACGACTGGGTTTGCCAACCACGTCGGATGGATCACACCTCTAACTAGGCCTGCTGCCTCTAGTTTCTTGATCTCCTCATTGATGAACTCTTGGCGCTCCACGGCTTGCTTCCTCACTTTCTGCTTGACGGGCCGCGCATGAGGACAGACAGCAAGCTTGTGCTCAATCACCTTCCTGGGAACGCCGGGGATGTCAGATGGTTGCCAAGCAAACACGTCGACATTCGCCCGCAGGAAGGCGACGAGCGCGCTTTCCTATTTGCTGTCAAGGGTGGCACTGATGGTGAAGGTACCACCAGTGCCATCCTCCTTTGCGGACACCTTCTTGGTTGCCGGAGGAGCAGCCATTCCTTTCTTGCTCTTGCCGGTGGAGCTCGATGGAACGTCCTCGACGGCAGCGCAGCACTCCGAAGAGGTGCGGTTGCCGGAGTGGGTCCCAGAGCACTTGCCGGACTTGGTCTTCGTCTTCTTCCCTCCGGGAGCTTCAGCGGCAAGAGTATCCTTCTCGGCCGCAGCTGCCGCATCCCGGTAAATCTTGTCGGCGCAAATAAGCGCATCTTTCTTGTCACTGTGGACAGTGATGACGCTTATCGGCCCCGGCATCTTCAGCACGTTGTAGGCGTAGTGGGAAGCTGCCATGAACTTGGCGAGGGCGGGACGGCCGAGTATTCCATTGTAGGGCAATGGAATATCGGCAACGTCAAAAGTGATACGCTCAGTTCTGAAGTTGAGCTCCCCGCCAAAGGTCACCGGCAGAGTAATCTTTCCCTTGGGCTTGCTCCTTCCCGGGTTGATTCCTTGGAATGAACCGGTCTCTTCGAGCTCGCCGTCTTGAATCTGGAGCTTCTTGATCACAGCAGAGGAGATCAAGTTCAGCCCGGCCCCGCCGTCAACCAACATTTTGGTGACCTTGAGGTTGCGGATGGTGGGGGAAACCAGCATCGGCAAGCACCCGACCGCCGTGGTGCGGTCAGGGTGATCCTCAAGGTCAAAAACGATGGGCGTGCTGGACCATTTGAGGAGCCTGCGCGACTCCACGGGCGGCTCCGCTGCATTCACCTCACGCACCCACTGTTTCAGTTGGCGGTGGGAGGTGTGCAGGGAGGCGCCACCGTCGACGCACAGGATCTCCGTGGCCTTCTGGAACTCCTGCTCGCTGTTCTCGTCGTCCTCCATGTCTTCATCGTCGTCTTCGTCGTTGTCGCGGCCCCGGGGAGGTCGATCTCCTTGCCGCTGCTTGGCCTTGCCGCGGCGTCCTCCCCGGCCATTGAACGGCCGCTTCTTGCTGGGCTCTTCCCCGCCACCTTGGGCCTTCTCCTTGTCGCGCCTCTCGTACTCAGCTTTTTGCTGCTCGACGAGGTACTCGACGCGCTTGCAGTTGGAGAGATCGTGACCCTTGGTGCGGTGAATCTTACAGTACTGCTTGTCGGAGCTACCCGGCTTGTCGGCCGCCGCCGCAGGGGCAGGCTCCTTGCCGGAGCCGCCAGCCTGTGCTTGCTTGGCGGGGGCCTCCTTGCCGGACTTCTCGACGGCAAGCACTTCCTTCTTGCCCTTCTTCCTGTTGTTCCGCCGCCGGCTCTTCTTTGCCGGGGCGGCGTCGTCGCTGTCGCTTCCCCCTGCGCCGGCATCCTCCCCGGGGAGTTTCCTCCCCTCTTCCGCACGGGCGCACTTGTCAGCAAGAGCGTAAAGCTCGCTGACGTCTCTGATCTTGGTCATCGCCATCTCCTCACGCATGCGGCGGTTACGCACGTTCTGATGGAACGCGCTGATAACCGCGGCAGGGTGAACGTCTGGGATGTTGTGTTGCACCCGGCTGAAGCGTTGGATATATTTGCGCAGGGGCTCGCCTTCCTTCTGGGCCAAGATATGGAGATCGCTCTCCTGGCCATGGGGTTTGTGGCCGCCGGTGAAGGCGCCAACAAACTGATGGCAGAGGTCGGCCCAAGAAGAGATAGAGCCTTCCGGCAAGTGCATGAGCCACGAACGGACGTTCGGCTTCAGCACGAGCGGGAAGTAATTGGCTAGGATCTTCTCGTCGCGCCCCCCGGCAGCTTGCACTGCGATAGTGTAGACGCTGAGAAACTCCGAGGGGTGCGTCTTGCCGTCGTACTTCTCCGGTACGTCGGGCTTAAAGTTCTTCATGCTGGGCCACTTGACGCGCCGCAGCTCGCGGGTGAACGCAGGGCAGCCTGCCGCGTACGGCAAGTCGCCTGGTTCACCGGGCGCGGGTGCGTCGACAGTGTTCCCAGCTCTCTTGTCGGATTGTCGCCGAGCTTCTCGGCGGCGCTCGATCGTGGTCCGAGCGTCTTCATCTCGCCGGTCGTCGAGGACCTGGCGCTGGTCCCGACGGGCCCGCGGGTCCGACGAGGCTGTGGAGCCGTCGTCGGGGTTGTTCCGGCGGGGCGGCGTCTTCTGCTTCTGCGGCGGGGAGTGCACGCTTGTCGCACCCCCGGCAGTCTTGTCGCCGATAGCCTTCGTCTTCTCAGCCTGCCGCGGCCGTGAGGCCGACGGCTGCTGCGGAGAGTCGTTGTTGGCGAAGTCTATCAGGCTCCGGATAGTGGCCCTCCATTCTTCGGCCTTGTCGGCCGCCGGAGGAAAATCAAGAAGCAGCTGCGCCCTTGCGAGCGCTTCTGCCGGAGTAGTGGGGAACGCGGGCGAGCGGTGCGAGGAGCGGGATACGCTCGGACTTCTAACGACGTTAGAAGGAGCGGGGTCCCGCGCCGGCGCCTTCGCTTTGCTAGTGCCCGGACGGGGGTCCGGGGCGTCCCGCGAACCTCCAGTATGGCCTTGTCCCAGCAGGCGGATACCACCTCCCATGGTATGGCGCTGCGGGGTCGTCGTATGCTGTGATGGACGCGGCGCGTCCACGGAGACCGAGGTCCGGTCGTCTGTCTTGTTCTTGGATCTGGTGGCACCGTGAGTGTCCTCGCCGGCGACCACCCTTCCGACGGCGTCTCCCCCGCCCACCGTTGGCTCCGGAGGCGGCGGGTGAGACGCAGACGGGCCTCCGACCTCCGAAGGCTTCTTCTTCGGGGCCATGGAGTTGTCGCTGATGAAATTGGAGAGGTTGATGAAGAATGCGCCCGCGCGAACGCCGGATCAGATTCGCACAACCTCGACGCCCCCTACCTGGCGCGCCAAAGATGTCGGGGGAAACTGTCCGCCACGAACACCTATGGGACCGGAGCCCCTTGTCTGTGCGGTACGAGGGCGGAGGGAGCACAAAGAGCAGATCGAGGCAGACGCGCGGGCAGTTTTACCCAGGTTCGGGCCGCACGTATGCGTAAAACCCTACTCCTGCTTGGTTGTGTATTGAGTGGGACGCTCGGGAGCTTGAAGAAGCAGCTACACCGTGCGTGAGAGTAATCTAGGTTTCGAACCCCCTCCACGTTGTGCATGGGCCTCCTTTTATAGTGCAAGGGGTCACCGACAGGTGTCAACGTAGGAGAAAGGGGTAAAAATGTAAAAGAGGTGGTAGTTGTAACAGTGCGGGAACAGTGGAGCTACAGTACAGAACAGTGGTCTATACCTACTTTAACAGTGGGGGACAAGGGCATTTAATGCCCGTCGCCGTCGACCCCAAAAGCTCCCGCCTTAGCGTCTCCGTCCGCCACGGCGACGGATTTATCACCGTGGTGTGCCACCGTGTACCCCAGGCTGCACAGCCATCCGCCACGCGTCCCTGGTTAGGCCTCAGGGCGACGCGTGGGCCGATGAGCTGGAGCGCGGGCACACAGCGTAGCCTCCCCGGCAAGCGCCTTGCCGGGGCCTTGATCTTGCCGGGCCCGGGAACCTGCCGCTCCCCGGGCCCCTTGCCGGGGCGCGCATAGCGCCGAGGCAATATCTTCTGATCTTCCTGGCAAGCTCCTCTTGCCAGGGTCTTGTGCTAGTGGAACAGCCTTGAGCCTGGTACGGCCTTCCCGGCAAGCTCCTCTTGCCGGGGTCTCGATCTTCTGTCTTGTATACTTTGTTTTTGAATGGTTTAATAGGAGGCAGGAAGGTCTCCGGCGAGCACGCAGTAAACCTTGCCGCGGGAAGCTGCAACTGCCCGTGCACAAGTTGGGGTACTGGGGTACCCCTACCTTAGTACACCGACACCATGGCACCCCAAGTAAATTCAATATAATCAAAAGGCTAAGCTTGGGGATGCCCCGGGAAGGCATCCCCTCTTTCGTCTTCATCCATCGGTAACTATACTTGGAGCTATATTTTTATTCACAACATGATATGTGTTTTGCTTGGAGCGTCTTGTATAATTTGAGTCTTTGCTTGTTAGTTTGCCACAATCATCCTTGATGGACACACCTATTTGAGAGAGTTAAATATGGCTTAGGAATTATTAGAACACTCTATGTGCTTCACTTATATCTTTTGAGTTGAATAGTTTTTGCTCTAGTGCTTCACTTATATCTTTTAGAGCACGGAGGTGGTAGTATTTTGTAGAAATTGTTGAACTCTCATGATTCACTTATATCCTTTTGAGAGTCTATTAAAACAGCATGGTAATGTGTTTAGGCTAAAGAAACTAGTCTTCACATGACAGACATCCAATGTCAATGTACTAAAAAATTTCACTCCAAGTGCATTGAATAGAATGAGATGTTGGATGCTTGATAATTGTTTTGAGATATGAGGATTGTGATATTAGAGTCATGTTAGTGGAATTATTATGAAATTGAGAAATACTTGTGTTAAGGTTAGTGATTCCCGTAGCATGCATGTAGGGTGAACCGCTATGTGACGAAGTTAGAGCATGAGGTATTTGTAAAGTGCCAACCTTTGTGTGGAGGTCGGGGGCACGCGATGGTTAACTCCTACCAACCTCCCCCCTAGGAGCATGCGTTGACTGCTTTGTTTTGATGACTCTTAGATTTTTGCAATAAGTATATGAGTTCTTATGACTAATGTTGAGTCCATGGATTATACGCACTCTCACCCTTCCACCATTGCTAGCCTCTCTTGTACCGTGCAACTTTCGCCGGTACCATAAACCCACTATATATCCTTCCTCAAAACAGCCACCATATTGTTCCTCAAAACAGCCACCATACCTACCTATCATGGCATTTCCATAGCCATTCCGAGATATATTGCCATGCAACTTTCCACTGTTCCATTCATATGACACGCATCATATTGTCATATTGCCATTGCATGATCATGTAGTTGACATCGTATTTGTGGCAAGGCCACCATGCATAATTTTTATACATGTCACTCTTGTTTCATTGCACATACCGGTACACCGCCGAAGGCATTCATATAGAGTCATACTTTGTTGTTGTAGTATCGAGTTGTAATGAAAGTGTGATGATTATCATTATTAGAGCATTGTCCCATGGGAGGAAAGGCTAAATATATAAAGCCCCTCCGCAAAAAAAAGAAGAAGAAAAAGAAGAAAGGCCAAAGAAAAAAGAAAGGCCCAAAAAAAGGGAAAAAGAAAAGAAAAAGGGACAATTGCTACTATCTTTTTTTCCACACTTGTGCTTCAAAGTTGCACCATGTTCTTCATTGTAGAGAGTCTCATGTTTAGTCACTTTCATATACTAGTGGGAATTTTTATTATAGAACTTGGCTTGTATATTCCAACGATGGGCTTCCTCAAATGCCCTAGGTCTTCGTGAGCAAGCAAGTGGGATGCACACCCACTAGTTTCTTTTGTTGATCTTGCATTCATATTTAGCTCTAGTGCATCCGTTGCATGGCAATCCCTACTCACTCACATTGATATCTATTGATGGGCATCTCCATAGCCCGTTGATACGCCTAGTCGATGTGAGACTATCTCCCTCCTTTTTTGTCTTCTCCACAACCACATCTATTCCACCCATAGTGCTATGTCCATGGCTCACGCTCATGTATTGCGTGAAAGTTGAAAGGTTTGAAAAGATAGAGTATGAAAACAAGTGGTTGGCTGAAATCGGGGTTGTGCATGATATGAATATTTGATGTGATGAAGAGGGAGCATAGCCAGACTATATGATTTTGTAGGGATAACTTTCTTTAGCCATAGTATTTTGAGAAGACATGATTGCTTTGTTAGTATGTGATACGTCCATTTTGCATCATGCATATAAGTTGATATTTATTGCATTATGGGATGTTCATACATGTTTTGTCACAATACTTATGCCTTTTCCCTCTTATTTTGCAAGGTTTACATGAAGAAGGGGGAATGCCGGCAGCTGGAATTCTAGGCTGGAAAAGGAGCAAACTACGGAAACCTATTCTGCACAACTCCAAAAGCCCCGAAACTCCACAGAACATTTTTTCGGAACATATAAAAAATATCTGGCGGAAGAAATCCATGAGAGGGGCCACTGGCTGGCCTCGAGGGTGGGGGCGTGCCCCTTCCCAAGGCGCGCCCCCTGCCTCGAGGGCCAGCCGATGGGCCCCAGGTGCCCATCTTCTCCTATATGAAGCGTTTTGACCTGGAAAAAAAATTAGAAGGAGGCTTTCGGGACCAGACGCCGCCATCTCGAGGCGGAACCAAGGCGGAAACCAATCTAGGGCTCTAGCAGAGCAGTTCTGCCGGGGATACTTCCCTCCGGGAGGGGGAAATCGTCACTGCCGTCATCACCAACAACTCTCCCATCTTGGGGAGGGCTATCTTCATCAACATCTTCACCAGCACCATCTCCTCTCAAACCCTAGTTCATCTCTTGTATCCAATCTTTGTATCCAAACCTCAGATTGGTACCTGTGGGTTGTTAGTAGTGTTGATTACTCCTTGTAGTTGATGCTAGTTGGTTTATTTGGTGGAAGATCATATGTTCAGATCCATTATGCATATTAATACCCCTTTTATCATGAACAATATTATGTCTTGTGAGTAGTTACTTTTGTTCCCGAGGACATGGGAGAAGTCTTGCTATTAGTAGTCATGTGAATTTGGTCTTCGTTCGATATTTTGATGAGATGTATGTTGTCTCTCCTCTAGTGGTGTCATGTGAACGTCGACTACATGACACTTCACCATTATTTGGGCCTAGAGGAAGGCATTGGGAAGTAATAAGTAGATGATGGGTTGCTAGAGTGACAGAAGCTTAAACCCTAGTTTATGCGTTGCTTCGTAAGGGGCTGATTTGGATATATATGTTTCAGGCTATGGTTAGGTTTACCTTAATACTTCTTTTGTAGTTGCAGATGCTTGCATTAGAGGTTAATCATAAGTGGGAGGCTTGTCCAAGTAAGGGCAGCACCCAAGCACCGGTCCACCCACATACCAAATTATCAAAGTACCGAACGCGAATCAGATGATCGTGATGAAAACTAGCTTGATGATAATTCCCATATGTCCTCGGGAGCACTTTACCTTGCATAAGAGTTTGTCCAGGCTTGTGCTTGGCTACAAAAAGGATTGGGCCACCTTGCTGCACCTTATTTACTTTTACCGTTTGTCACTTGCTACCAATTACCTTATCACAAAACTATCTGTTACCTATAATTTCAGTGCTTGCAGAAAATACCTTACTGAAAACTGCCTATCATTTCCTTCTGCTCCTCATTGGGTTCGACACTCTTACTTATCAAAAGGACTACGATATATCCCCTACACTTGTGGGTCATCAAGACTCTTTTCTGGTGTCGTTGCCGGGGAGTGAAGCGCCTTTGTTAAGTGGAATTTGGTAAGGAAAAATTTATATAGTGTGCTGAAATTTATTGTCACTAGTTACTATGGCTCAAAATCCTTTGAGGGGCTTGTTCGGGGTATCTTCACCCCGAGCAAAAAAGCAAAGATTTTCTCCTCAACCTACTACACCTATTGAAAATGTTTGCTTTGAGATTCCTTCGGGTATGATAGAGAAACTGCTTGAAAATCCCTATACAGGAGATGGAACACTTCACCCCGACTTACACCTAATCTATGTGGTGAAGTTTGTGGATTGTTTAAGCTTGCAGGTATGCCCGAGGATGTTATCAAGAAGAAGGTCTTCCCTTTATCTTTGAAGGGAGATGGATTGACATGGTTTAGGCTATGCGATGATATCGGATCATGGAACTATAATCGTCTGAAGTTGGAATTTCATCAAAAGTTCTACCCTATGCACCAGGTTGTGATCGTAATTATATTTATAATTTCTGGCCTCGCGAAGGAGAAAGGATCGCTCAAGCTTAGGGGAGGCTTAAGTCAATGTTATATTCATGCCCCAATCATGAGCTTTCAAGAAAGATGATCATCCAAAAAAATTATGCTCGGCTTTCTCTCAATAATCGCACCATGCTCGATAATTCTTATTCTGGCTCTTTTATGATGAAGACTATTGACTTCAAATGGGATTTATTGGAAATAAATAAATGCAACTCTGAAGATTGGGATCTCGATGAAGGTAAGGAGTTAGGTATGACCCCTAAGTTTGATTGTGTTAAAGCTTTTATGGATACCGATGTTTTCCGTGAGTTTAGCACTAAATATGGACTTGACTCTGAGATAGTAGCTTCTTTCTGTGAATCTTTTGATACTGATGTTCATCTCCCCAAGGAGAAGTGGTTTAAATACCATCCCCCTATTGAAGTAAAAGTAGTTGAACCTATTAAAGTTGAAGAAAAGACTATCACTTATAATGTTGATCCCGTTATTCCTACCGCTTATATCGAGAAACCACCTTTCCCTGTTAGGATAAAGGATCATGCTCAAGCTTCAACTGTAGTTCGTAAGAGTAATACTAGAACACCTACACCCTCTGAGAAAATTAAAGTTGAACCGAGTGTTGCTATGGTTAAAGACCTCTTGGTAGAAGATTTAGATGGACATGTTATTTATCTCCAAGAAGAGTCTGCTAGAATAGCCGAACCCAATGCTAGGAATAAACATAAACCTGTAGTAGGCATGCCTGTCATCTCTGTTAAGATAGGAGATCATTGCTATCATGGTTTATGTGACGTAGGTGCTAGTGCGAGTATTATCCCTCTTGATTTGTATAACGAAATTATGCATGATATTGCACCTGTTGAGTTAGAAGGGATTGATGTTACTATTAAGCTTGCTAATAGAGATACTATTTCACCAGTTGGGATTGTTAGAGATATTGAAGTCTTGTGTGGGAAGGTTAAATACCCTGCTGATTTTCTTGTTCTTAGTTCCCCACAAGATGCTTTCTGTCCCATTAGATCTGGTAGACCCTTCTTGAATACCGTTAATGCCAAGATAGACTGTGTGAAAGATATTGTCACTGCCGGATTAGGGGACACGTCTCATGATTTTAACTTTGCTAAATTCCGTAGACAACCCCTTGAAAAGGCACCACCCAGTAAGGATGAAATTATTGGTCTTGCTTCTATTGCCGTGCCACCTAATGATCCTTTAGAACAATACTTGCTAGACCATGAAAATGATATGCAAATGAATGAGAGAAGGGAAATAGATGAAATATTCCTTACACAGGGACCCGTATTGAAAAATAACTTGCCTGTTGAAATCCTAGGGGATCCTCCTCCACCCAAGGGTGATCCCGTGTTTGAACTTAAACCTTTGCCTGATGATCTTAAGTATGTTTATCTTGATGAAAAGAAGATATATCCTATCATTATTAGTGCTAACCTTTCAGAGCACGAATAAGAAAGATTATTGAAAACTCTGAAGAAGCACCGAGCTGCTATTGGATATACTCTGGATGATCTTAAGGGCATTAGTCCCACTATATATCAACACAAGATAAAATTCGAAGAAAATGCTAAACCAGTTATTGATAATCAGCGACGGTTAAATCCTAAGATGAAAGAAGTGGTAAGGAAGGAAATTTTAAAGCTTCTAGAGGCAGGTATTATCTATCCCATTGCTGATAGCCAGTGGGTAAGTCCTGTCCATTGTGTTCCTAAGAAAGGAGGTGTGACTGTTGTCCCTAATGATAAAGATGAATTGATCCCGCAAAGAATAGTTACAGGTTATAGGATGGTAATTGATTTCCGTAAGTTAAATAAAGCTACAAAGAAAGATCATCACCCCTTGCCGTTTATTGATCAAATGCTAGAAAGGTTATCCAAACATACTCTGCTTTCTAGATGGTTATTCTGGTTTCTCTCAAATACCTGTGTCAAAGAGGGATCAAGAAAAGACCACCTTTACTTGTCCTTTCGGTACCTTTGCTTATAGACGTATGCCTTTTGGTTTATGTAATGCACCCGCTACCTTTCAAAGATGCATGATGGCTATATTATCTGATTTTTGTGAAAAGATTGTTGAGGTATTCATGGATGATTTCTCCGTTTACGGAACTTCTTTTGATGACTGCTTAAGCAACCTTGATCGAGTTTTGCAGAGAGGTGAAGACACTAACCTTGTCTTGAATTGGGAGAAGTGCCACTTTATGGTTAATGAAGGAATTGTCTTGGGACACAAAATTTTTGAAAGAAGTATTGAAGTTGACATAGCTAAAGTTGATGCTATTGAAAAGATGCCATGCCCCAAGGATATCAAAGGTATACAAAGTTTCCTTGGTCATGCCAGGTTTTATAGGAGGTTCATTAAGGACTTCTCCAAAATCTCCAGGCCTCTGACTAATCTTTTACAGATAGATATTCCTTTTGTCTTTGATGATGATTGTCTAGAAGCATTTGAAATACTTAAGAAAGCATTTGTCGGGGGAAACTGTCCGCCACGAACACCTATGGGACCGGAGCCCCTTGCTTGTGCGGTAAGAGGGCGGAGGGAGCACGAAGAGCAGATCGTGGAGATCACGCAGGCAGTTTACCTAGGTTCGGGCCGCGATGGACGCGTAAAACCCTACTCCTGCTTAGTTTGTATTGAGTTGGGGAGCTCGGGAGCTTGAAGAACTAGCTACACCGAGCGTGTGAGCGATCTAGGTTCCGAACCCCTTCTACGTTGTGCATGGGCCTCCTTTTATAGTGTAAGGGGTCACCGACAGGTGTCAACGTAGGAGAAAGGGTAAAAATGTAAAAGAGGTGGTAGTTGTAACAATGCGGGAATAGTGGAGCTACAGTGGATGAACAGTGGTCGCTACCTACTTTGACAGTGGGGGACAAGAGCATTTAATGCCCGTCGCCGTCGACCCCAAAAGCGCCCGCCCTTGCGTCTCCGTTTGCCACAGCGATGGCTTCACCGCCGTGGAGTGCCACCGTGTCCCCCAGGCTGCACAACCATCCGCCACGCGTCCCTGGAGTGGCCCCAGGGCGACGCGTGGTTCGATGAGCTGGAGCGCGGACACACAACGCAACCCTCCCCGGCAAGCACCTTGCCGGGGTCTTGACCTTGCCGGGCCCGGGAGCTTGCCGGGCTCTGAAGCTTGGTCGCTCCCCGGGCCCTGCCGGGGCGCATATAGCGCCGAGGCATGTCTTCTGTAACATAATCTTCTAGCCTTTCCTGGCAAACTCCTCTTGCCAGGGCCTTGCGTGAGTGAGGTAATCTTGAGCCTGGAACGGCCTTCCCGGCAAGCTCCACTTGCCGGGGTCTCGATCTTCTGTCTTGTATACTTTGTTTTTGAATGGTTTTATATGGAGCAGGAAGGTCTCCGGCAAGCGCGTGGTAGGCCCTGCCGCGGGAAGCCGCTACTGCCCGTGCACAAGTTGGGGTACTGAGGTACCCCTACCTTAGTACACCGACAGGAGCCCCCGGGCCTGGGCCACACACGGTGCCGAGCGCTGTTGGGCCAGGCCCAAAACAGTGCACGGGCACGCGCGGCCCACGGCACGCCGAATCCACTTCCGCATCCGCCGCGTCCCTCCGCAACGGCACGCGTCGATTGCGGCATCGTGGGATGGGACGTGGCCACGTTCTTTTAATGGAAAGAGCGAAACGTCCCCCACTTCCCCATAAAAGCAGAGGAAGCAGGAGCGGTTCCCCTCCTACCCCTTCATTGCTTCTTCTTCCATCTCCAGAGATCCCCTTTGCGCTCCGCCTCCACACCTCCTCCGCCGTCTTCCGCATCTGCGGCGCCGCCGGGCTCTTCATCCCCCCTTCCCCTCGCCGCATCCGCCATGGCCCCGAAGACCGAGAAGGCGAAGGCGGAGAAGACCAAGAAGGAGAAATCGGAGCAAGCGGCGAGGCTCACCTTGTTGCGGAAGCGGAACGTCGTCTTCTCGCCGCGGCTCAGCGCGCGGCAACTCTAGAACAAGTACTACTTGTTCTGGGCCGGGGAGACCAAGGCGCACCCTCGGACCAGAGCCTACCCCGCCGCCGCCAAGGACAACTACCCCGGCGGGTACTTCTTCTTCGCAGCTTTCTTCCACTGCGGCCTCTGTCCCCCTTTTTCCGATTTCTTCTGCGACATCATGCACACCTACGGCCTCCACCTTCTTGACTTCACCCCCAACGCCATCCTCACGATGGCGGTTTTCGCACATATGTGCGAAAACTATATTGGGATATATCCGAACGTAGCGCTGTTTAGGCACTTTTTCACCCCTAGAGCAGAGGCCGGCGCACCCCTCTCCGGAGGAATATCTTGGGTCTTTCGCTTGAACAAGAAGGAGTCCTACTTGCCGGGGGAGCTCCGCGGCAAGTGGGAGGAGTGGCGTGCGGACTGGTGTTGGATAGTTGAGGACGAGCCGCAACCCTTCACCGCGCCGCGCACAACACCCATCGTGCGCGGCAGGGACTGGAGCGAGCTGGATTCGGACGACATCAAGCTCAACGTCGCCCTCGTCCGGATTCTTCGTCTTCGCGTAGCAAAGTTGTCTGTCGGAGAAGTAGGCACAGATTTCCTCCGCCGCCGTATCGCCCCTCTCCAGGACAGGAAGAGGCCGGCATGGGAGTACGGCAACGAGGCGGATATAATGAGGCTGCGCCCCGGGCTAAACTTCAACTTCACGGCGCTCGAGCTGAAGGGGATGGTCCGGGAACTCTTTAAACATGACCCGGCTCACCCAGAATGGTTCAGGGCTCCCCGGGGAGTGGTGCCTCTCTGCAACAGCACAGCCCGGGATCCTCTTCGCGCCATGATGCCCGCGTGTGACTCGCACGGCGTGGACCGCACATGGATTCCGCCCAAGTCATCATACATCATCAACTTCTTCGACAACCTTGTGGAGGTGGCGAAGAACAAGGACGAAATCAAGGGGCTCACACGGGACACCACCGACCAAGAGATTGCCTATATAGCTTCTCGGGTTGAAGAGGCCGCTGCAGCCGCAACGGCAGGAGAATTTGGCTATACACCTGATGAGGCAGAGGCTGCGGATGCATCCTGCCAAGCGGAGGAGGCGGAGATCCGCAGACTGCTGCAGCTTCCTCCCGACGCGCTCGCCGGGGTCCCCTCTTTGAGGCACTCCGGGATCCCCGGAATCGTGACCGAGGCCGCGGCAAGAGGCGGCGCTGTCGGAGGGAACAGAGGCGCCGCAGGGAGCGGAGGCGCCGGAGGGGGCGGAGGCGCCGGAGGGAAAGCGGCCGCAGCGCAGGGCGCTGGGCCCAGCAAGCCCGCCGGGGAGGAAGAGGAGGAGGAGGACGCCGAGGCCGCCGAGGACTCCGACGGGTCTCTGGGGCTCTATGCCGATGACATCTCCTCGTCATCGGAGACCTCCCCGCCCCGGGCGAGTCCCAAGCGGTCTCCGATGAAACGTCTCCGCAAGGCGACGACGGGAACGAGGGCGCAGCCCCCCCGGCAACAACCAACTCGTCGGGCAGCGCGAGTTTCCCGGGGGAGTCAAGCTGCGACGGGGGCGCCCGGCGCACCAACCACGGCGGGAGCGACCCGCGCGCAGGCCACGACAGAGGCGCCCCGCACGTCTGCGCCAAGCGGAGGAGGGTCTTCGCAGGGTGGAGCGGCCGCTCCGCCTGCTCCCCGGGCCTCGGCGTCCACAGGGGACGGGTCTTCGCAGCCCCCAGCCCCGGGGACCGCCAAGCGCCCGACAGAGTCTTCGCCTCCTGCTCCTCGCGCGGACGCGCCTCAGGTGGCGTTTGACTTCTCCGCCTTGAGCGACGACGACGACGAGGAGGAACAGGAGTAAGAATTTGAGGTTTTGCGTCTTCTTTAACTTCGTCTTGATTTTTGCTGATGCTGATTTTGCTCTCTGTTTTGATCTCAGGACCTTGGCCCAGCGAGTGGCGAAGAAGGCCAAGGTGCCCGTGGTCGAGGTCGCGGATGACTCGCCCGTCGCGGCGACTGGAGACGCGCCGGAGGCGAGCCTGCCGGACCCTAGCGCTGCTCCGAGGAGCAGCCCCCAGCGCAGCCCCCAGCGTAAGTCCGGGTTCTATGCTTCCACTTGTCGGAAGCGCTTGAGAGTTTTGACTTGTGCTGATATCTTGATGTTTTTGTCTTGTCTTGATTGTCTTGTACAGAGGTGGAGCCACAACCACAGGAGCATCCGGAGGTCGCTCCCGAGGAGCCGCAGGCCCCGCCGTCCCCGCCAAGGCCGAACTCCCCGGCAAGGGAGAGCACTCCGCCAAGGGCGGGTACTCCGCCAAGGGCGAGTACCCCGCCAAGGGCGAGCAGCCCGGCGAGGGCGGCTACTCCGCCAAGGCAGAGCTCCCCGGCGAGGGAGCCCGCCGCTGACGACGTCCGTCAAGGTAAGTTCCGTAACTTTGTCTTCTTGGATTCGTCTCTTTTTGGATATTTGCTTGAACTTCTTTTACTTTTTCTTCTTCTTCTAGATCCTCCTCCCCCCGAGCAGATGGAGACGAAAGTCATCATCGTCGAGGAGGAGGGCGCGCAGGGCGGCGGCGGCGACGCCCCTGTCGCTGAGGACGCGGCGGGAGCCGCCGAGCCGGCTGCGGAGGAGACCGTTCCGGCCGCAGACGCGGCGGACGGGGAGGGGGACGGCGGCCATACTGCCGGCCCGGAGGCGGCAGGAGCGTCGAGCGCTGCGCCGGCCGCCGACCCCTCCACCGAGAAGGAGCCATCCGCCTACTACCTTGAGGCCCCCAACGGCGTTTACATCCAAGTGCCGTGGGGTTCTTCATCGCGAGCCCCCGCGGAGGGCGAGGCCTTTGATGGAGAGGTCCTCGCCTCCGCGGGTCTGAAGATCGTCGAGGCGCCCGGCGGATGTGACGGGCCCGAGGAGGAGAAGCTGCTTCACCAGCTCCTGGCCCTTTACCGGGCCAGGCAGGCGAAGCTTGCGTCTCGGGAGGCCCTCGCCGCCAAGGCCGCCGTTGAGATGGAGAAGCGCGCGGCGGAGCTCCGCGCCGCCAACCAGGCTGCCCTCTGCGACGTGGCGGAGGAGCGCGAGAGGCTCGCCGGGGAGTACCAGGAATGGCTGCTGGAGAAGGCTGAAGCCGAAGAGCAACAGCGACTTGCCGGGGAGGAGTTGTCCCGGCGAGAAGGAGAGCTTGCCCAACGGAAGGTCAACCTCGACTCCCACGAGGAAGACCTTGCCGCTCGGGAGCAGGCCCTTGGCGGAGAGCTGAAGGAGGCGAAAGCCGCCGCGGCTGCCGTGGAGACCGCCAAGGAGGAGCTCGCGGCCAAGGTTGCGCAACTGGAGGAGTCGTTGAAGGCGAGCGTGGAGAGGGTCACCGCGCTCAACACAGAGCGCGAGAAGGATGCCCACACCAACTCCGAACTCCAGGTGCGCCTCTCCAAGCAGGGCGACGAACTGAAGGCCGCCAAGGATTCTATTGAGGATCTGGAGCTGAAGGTTTCCACGTTGAAGGACTCGCTCGACGCCGTCCGGGACCGGGAAACCAAGCTGAAGGAAGAGCTCCGCAGGGAGCGAGGCTTGGTGGAGAGCGCCAACACTGCGGCCGAAAACTTCCGCTGGACCGTCGAGGTGTGGACCGACGACTTGGTGTCTTCTGCATCCAACATCGACCAGGAGCTGCTGGCGCTGAAGGTTGAGCATCTCATCTACTCCCCGGATCCAAACCTCCCTCACAGCGCCAAGCTCAGCCTTTTCTTCAGAGGGATCGCGCCGGCTCTTGCAGATCTTCGGAAGAAGCTCCCCGCGCAACTGGCCGAGGAGTCGCGCCAGCTCTGTGCGGGAACCTTGGAGCGCGTCCTGACGAAGATTGTATACCGCAACCCCGGTATAAACCTCACTAACGTTCTCCGCAGCTTGCCGGCCGACGCGAACACGGAGGCGCTGAAGGCGCAGGTCGCCCACATCATCGCCAAAGTGAACAAGATCTCCAAGATTGAGGGCGACCGCGTGGATTAGGCCTCCTTTTTCTTTATCTCTTTTGTTGCTGCATAGGGTGTTATGAACTCATTAATCATTGCGACAAGTTATCCTTTGTAAGATATTTATCTTATTTTAATCAATCAGTTCAATGTTATCTTCCTTGTCTTGGTCATCTACTTTGTACGTTTTTCACCCTACGCTTCCAGGGAGCTTGCCGGCAAGGGTCCTTTGCCGCGAGCGCTGAGCGCTGGACTCTGAGCAGCCTGCTGGCCAAGGTCTTACCGGCAAGCAACCTTGCCGCGGCTAGTCGCAACGCACTCAGCTTGTTGAGTGAACTCGAAAACGAACCAAGGGCGCGACACTTGTCGCAGCTCACTTGAGTCGTTGAGCGTACTCGAAAACAAGATAAGTGTGCGGCTAGCTACGGGTAGGTTCCTCCGCGCACAGGTTTTCCATACAAAGTGTGATTGTTCAAGGAAGACAACTAAAAATTAAAAATTTGAACTGCTAAAATTCTAATAACTTAGCTTTCATATATTGCTTGCTTCTTGGTAAGGCTTCTCTTTCTTGAACAGCACTTGGTTCCTCTTCCATCTCCTCCCCCCCCCCGGCAAACTTGTGCGCGAGGAACACTCCTTCTGCTTAAGAGGCAAGGAAAAAGAAGAGGGAAACAAATATATGGCCTTTCGGCGTGCTAATGCTTACTGGACGTGTACGTTGCACAAAATGCCAAATAACACATGCAAATAGCAAAGAAAAGCATGCAATAGGCAAATAGCGCGAAACACAAAGCTTTACTGATGCACGGGGTCTGCGCCCGGCTTTGTACAAAGGGTTACATGCAACAGCGGCAAAGCTTGTACAAAAGGTGGTTGCCGGAGCGGATCACGGCAACCGCGCCTTATGGGTGAAACTTGCGAAGATGCTCTATGTTCCAGGAGTTGCTCACCGGTAAGCCCTCTTCGGTCTCAAGGCGGACAGCGCCGGGCCTTGTGACTTGTCTCACCCGATAAGGGCCTTCCCACTTCGGCGTCAACTTGTTGGAATTCTTGGCGGACTGAACACGCCGAAGAACAAGGTCGCCTTCCTCGAGACTCCTGGCCTTGACCTTGCGGCTATGGTAGCGACGCAAGGCTTGCTGGTATCGAGCAGCTCGTACAGCAGCCTGGAGACGTTCCTCCTCGAGGAGCAATGCATCATCTTGCCGCAGTTGCTCTTGCTCAAGCTCATCATAAGCGAGCACTCGAGGAGATCCGTATACGAGTTCCGTGGGGAGAACTGCCTCTGCTCCATAGACTAGAGCAAAGGGTGTCTGTCCGGTGGCTCGACTTGGTGTCGTTCTGATTGACCAAAGAGCCGCCGGTAGCTCCTCTATCCAGTTTCTTCCGCACTTGCGCAGCCTGTCAAAGGTCCTTGTCTTGAGTCCGCGCAACACTTCAGCATTGGCCCTCTCCGCTTGACCGTTGCTCCTCGGGTGAGCAACAGAAGTGAAACAGACCTTGGCGCCAAGATCTTGGACGTACTGCATGAAGGTGCGACTAGTAAATTGTGTACCGTTGTCGGTGATGATCCTGTTAGGGATTCCGAAACGGCAAACAATCGACCTGAAGAACCTGACCGCTGATTGTGCTGTCACCTTTCTCACTGGTTCCACTTCTGGCCACTTTGTGAACTTGTCGACTGTGACGTACAAGTACTCAAAGCTCCCGACGGCCCGGGGGAAGGGACCGAGGATATCGAGCCCCCAGACCGAGAAGGGCCAGGACAAAGGAATTGTCTGGAGAGCTTGAGCTGGCTGATGAATCTGCTTCGCATGGAACTGGCACGCTTCACACTTGGTTACTAGTGCAGTTGCATCTTGGAGGGCTTCTTGCCAGAAGAACCCTTGCCGGAAAGCTTTCCCGGCAAGTGCCCTTGCGCCAATGTGGTGGCCACATATGCCTCCATGTATTTCTGCCAACAGCTTCGGTCCATCTTCCCCGGGGATGCACTTCAACCTGACACCATTGAGCCTTCTCCTGTACAGCTCGTTGTCCATGAACTGGTACATACTTGACTGCCTGGTAATCTTCTCTATTTCTTCTGGGTTGTCGGGAAGTTCTCCAGTTTGCAGAAAACGGACGATCTACTGTGCCCATGCCGGAGCCCGAGGCTCAACGGCAAGGACTAAAGGCATGAGGGCCGCTGCGGGGACCTCAGCTTCTACGGCAAGAACCTCTGGTTCCACCGGAGCTGATGGTCCCCCGGCAAGCTCGCCGGGGCGAAGCTTGTCGGGAACACTTGCTTCAACTGCACAGATCCTCGGATCCGCAGGGGCAGACTGTTCCTCAGCGTTCTGATCGTTGATCTTGGGGACCTTGGCGGCGGTTTCAGGAAGATCCGCCGGTAAGTAGTCGCCGGAGATCAACTTTCTCTTCTTAGACTGCCCAACTGATGGTGTAACGGATGGTTGAGTCAGCTTGAGCAAGAAGGTCCCTGGTTCCACAGGTAACTTCATCGAAGCACATTTTGAAAGGCCATCTGCAATGTCATTGTGAGCTCTCGGGACGTGCTCCATTTGCAGACCTTCAAAGTGCTCCTCAAGCTTCCTCACTTCATCTACATAAGCTTCCATCAAAGGGCTCTGGTAACTCTTGTTAACTTGCTGGACCACCAACTGAGAATCTCCCCGCACAATCAGCTTTTTGATCCCAAGTTCGGTCGCAATCCTGAGGCCGGCGAGCAAACCTTCATATTCAGCAGTGTTGTTTGTGGCTTGCTCTCTTGGGAAGTGCATCTGGATAACATACTTGAGGTGCTCCCCGGTGGGCGCAATGAGTACCACGCCAGCACCGGCGCCTTGCAGCGAGAAGGCACCATCAAAATACATTACCCATTCACTTGTCGCTTCTTGTACGGGTGCACTTGTTTCTTGGACTTCTTCATCGGGCGTCGGGGTCCACTCAGCTATGAATTCTGCCAAAGCTCGACTCTGTATGGTTGAGGTACTTTCAAACTTGAGTCCGAAGCTCGACAGCTCCAGTGCCCACTCAACGATCCTGCCTGTTGCTTCTGGATTGTGCAATATCCTCTTCAGCGGAAAGCGAGTGACCACTGTTATCTCATGTGCCTGGAAGTAATGGCGCAGCTTTCTCGAGGCCATGAGGAGGCCGAAAAGCAACTTTTGCACCCCGGAGTATTTTGATCTAGCCCCCTGCAAGAGGGAACTCACAAAATACACCGGGCGCTGCACCATCTTCTTCCGCACTTCTTCCCGTTCCTGCGCAGAGTTGTCCTTGTCGGGGCCAGAGCTTGTCGGAGCAGCCCCCTGCTTGTCGCTGGATTCGCTTGCCGGTGGTGCGGACTCCTCGTCGGCCTCCCTCTCCGCTACTAACGCAGCACTAACCACCTGGTTGGTTGCCGCTAGGTATAGCAACAACTTTTCCTGTGGTCTAGGTGCGACAAGTATTGGAGTGGAGGATAGGTACCGTTTCAAATCTTGCAGCGCTGCCTCCGCTTCCGGAGTCCATTTCATGGGACCTGCCTTCTTCAAGATTTTGAAGAAAGGTAGGGCGCGTTCTGCAGACTTCGAAATGAACCTACTGAGGGCAGCCACGCAACCTGCAAGCCTTCTGACATCCTTGACGCGCTTCGGGGCCTCGATCTGCTCAATGGCTTTAATCTTGTCGGGGTTAGCTTCAATCCCCCTCTGTGACACAAAGAACCCGAGAAGCTTGCCGGAGGGGACTCCAAAGACGCACTTCTCGGGGTTCAACTTGAGCTGTATCTTGCGCAGGTTCTGAAATGTCTCTTCCAAATCTTGGACCAGGGTATCCTTGCTCTTGCTCTTCACCACGATGTCATCCATGTAAGCTTCTACGTTTCTGTGGATCTGTGGTTCGAAAGCAATGTGCACTACCCTTGCAAATGTTGATCCTGCATTCTTCAGTCCAAATGGCATGCGTATGAAGCAATAAGTGCCGCATGGAGTGATAAATGCAGTCTTCTCTTCATCTTCTTTGGCCATAAAGATCTGGTGGTAGCCTGAATATGCATCAAGGAAAGAGAGTAGCTCACATCCGGCGGTGGAGTCAACGATCTGGTCAATGCGCGGCAAAGGGAATGGATCCTTGGGACATGCTTTATTCACATCGGTGAAGTCTATACACAGTCTCCACTTCCCATTGGCCTTGCGCACGACGACTGGGTTTGCTAACCACGTCGGATGGATCACACCTCTAACTAGGCCTGCTGCTTCTAGCTTCTTGATCTCTTCGTTGATGAATTCTTGGCGCTCCACGGCTTGCTTCCTCACCTTCTGCTTGACGGGCCGCGCATGAGGACAAACAGCAAGCTTGTGCTCAATTACCTTCCTGGGAACACCGGGGATGTCAGATGGTTGCCAGGCAAACACATCGACATTCGCCCGCAGGAAGGCAACGAGCGCGCTTTCCTATTTGCTGTCAAGCGTGGCACTGATGGTGAAGGTACCACCAGTGCCGTCCTCCTTGGCGGACACCTTCTTGGTTGCCGGAGGAGCGGCCATCCCCTTCTTACACTTGCCGGTGGAGCTCGATGGAACGTCCTCGACGGCAGCGCAGCACTCCGAAGAGGTGCGGTTGCTGGAGTGGGCCCCAGAGCACTTGCCGGACTTGATCTTCGTCTTCTTCCCCCCGGGAGCTTCAGCGGCAAGTGTGTCCTTCTCTGCCGCGGCTGCCGCATCCCGGTAGATCTTGTCGGCGCAGACAAGCGCATCCTTCTTGTCGCCATGGACAGTGATGACGCTTATCGGCCCCGGCATCTTGAGTACGTTGTAAGCGTGGTGGGAAGCTGCCATGAACTTGGCGAGGGCGAGACGGCCGAGTATTCCATTATACGGCAATGGAATATCGGCGACGTCGAATGTGATGCGCTCAGTTCTGAAGTTGAGCTCCCCGCCAAAGGTCACCGGCAGAGTTATCTTCCCCTTGGGCTTGCTCCTTCCCGGGTTGATTCCTTGGAAAGAACCGGTCTCTTCGAGCTCGCCATCTGGGATTTGGAGTTTCTTGATCACAGCAGAGGAGATCAAGTTCAGCCCGGCCCCGCCGTCAACCAACATTTTAGTGACCTTGAGGTTGCGGATGGTGGGTGAGACCAGCATCGGCAAGCACCCGACCGCAGTGGTGCGGTCAGGGTGATCCTCAAGATCAAAAATGATGGGCGTGCTGGACCATTTGAGGAGCCTGCGCGACTCCACGGGTGGCTCTGCTGCATTCACCTCGCGCACCCACTGCTTGAGCTGGCGGTGGGAGGTGTGCAGAGAGGCGCCACCGTTGACGCACAGGACCTCCGTGGCCTTCTGGAACTCCTGCTCGCTGTTATCCTCATCCTCCATGTCTTCGTCGTCGTCTTCTTCGTCTTTGTCGCGGCCCCGGGGAGGTCGGTCGCCTTGCCGCTGCTTTGCCTTGCCGCGGCGTCCTCCCCGGCCATTGAATGGCCGCTTCTTGCTTGGTTCTCCCCCGCCGCCTTGGGCCTTCTCCTTGTCGCGCCTCTCGTACTCAGCTTTCTGCTGCTCGACGAGGTACTCGACGCGCTTGCAGTTGGAGAGGTCGTGGCTCTTGGTGCGGTGGATCTTGCAGTATTGCTTGTCGGAGCCGTCCTGCTTGTCGGCTGCCGCTACAGGGGCAGGCTCCTTGCCGGAGCCGCCAGCCTGTGTTTGCTTGGCGGGAGCCTCCTTGCCGGACTTCTCGACGGCAAGCGCCTCCTTCTTGTTCTTTCTTCTGTTATTCTGCCGCCGGCTCTTCTTTGCCGGGGCGGCGTCGTCGCTGTCGCTTCCTCCTGCGCCAGCATCCTCCCCGAGGAGTCTCCTCCCCTCTTCTACGCGTGCGCACTTATCAGCCAGAGCATAAAGCTCGCTGACATCCCGTATCTTAGTCATGGCCATTTCTTCACGCATGCGGCGGTTACGCACGTTCTGGTGGAACGCGCTGATAATCGCGGCAGGGTGGACGTCGGGGATGTTGTGCTGCACTCGACTGAAGCGTTGGATGTACTTGCGCAGGGATTCTCCTTCCTTCTGGGCCAGAATGTGGAGATCACTCTCCTGGCCGTGGGGTTTGTGGCCGCCCGTAAAGGCGCCAACAAACTGGTGGCAAAGATCTGCCCAAGAAGAAATGGAACCTTCCGGCAAGTGCATAAGCCACGAACGAACGTTCGGCTTAAGCACGAGCGGGAAGTAATTTGCCAAAATCTTCTCGTCGCGCCCCCCGGCAGCTTGCACTGCGATGGTGTAAATGCTGAGGAATTCTGAGGGGTGCGTCCTGCCGTCGTACTTCTCCGGTACGTCGGGCTTGAAGTTCTTCATGCTGGGCCACTGGACGCGCCGCAGCTCACGGGTAAACGCAGGGCAACCTGCCGCGTACGGCAAGTCGCCTGGTTCACCGGGCGCGCGCGCGTCGACAGCGTTCCCAGCTCTCTGGCCTGATTGTCGCCGAGCTTCTCGGCGGCGCTCGATCGTCGTTCGAGCGTCTTCTTGTCACCGGTCGTCAAGGACTTGGCGCTGGTCCCGACGAGCCCGCGGGTCCGATGACGCCGTGGAGCCGTCGTCGGCGTTGTTCCGGCGGGGCGGCGTCTTCTGCTTCTGCGGCGGGGAGTGCACAGTGGTTGCACCCCCGGCGGTCTTGTCGCCATCGGCCTTCGTCTTCTCGACTTGTCGTGGCCGCGAGGTCGCCGGCTGCTGCGGCGTATCGTTATTGGCGAAGGCGATCAGGCTCTGGATGGTTGCCCTCCAGTCTTCGGCCTTGTCTGCCGCTGGAGGGAAGTCGAGGAGCAGTTGCGCCCTTGCGAGCGCCTCTGCTGGAGTGGAGGGGAGCGGGGGCGAGCGGTGCGAGGAGCGAGATATGCTCGGACTCCTAACAGCGTTAGAAGGAGCAGGGTCCCGCCCCGGCGACCGCGCCTTGCTCGTGCCAGGACGATGGCCCGGAGCGTCCCGCGAGCCTCCGGTTTGCCCTTGGCCCAGCAAGCGGATGCCACCTCCTGTGGCATGGCGCTGCTGGGTTGTCGTTTGCTGAGATGGACGCGGCGCGTCCACGGAGACCGAGGCTCGGTTGTCCGCCCTGTCTTTGGATTTGGTGGCGTCGCGAGTGTCCTCGCCGGCGACCACTCTCCCGACGGCGTCTCCCCCGCCCACCGTTGGCTCCGGTGGCGGCGGATGAGACGCAGACGGGCCTGCGACCTCCGAAGCCTTCTTCTTCGGGGCCATGTCGCTGTTGCTGGTGAGGTTGCTGATGAAACTGGAGAAGTTGATGAAGTATGCGCCCGCGTGAACGCCGGATCAGGTTCGCACAGCCTCGTTGCCCCCTACCTGGCGCGCCAAAGATGTCGGGGGAAACTGTCCGCCACGAACACCTATGGGACCGGAGCCCCTTGCTTGTGCGGTAAGAGGGCGGAGGGAGCACGAAGAGCAGATCGTGGAGATCAGGCAGGCAGTTTACCCAGGTTCGGGCCGCGATGGACGCGTAAAACCCTACTCCTGCTTAGTTTGTATTGAGTTGGGGAGCTCGGGAGCTTGAAGAACTAGCTACACCGAGCGTGTGAGCGATCTAGGTTCCGAACCCCTTCTACGTTGTGCATGGGCCTCCTTTTATAGTGTAAGGGGTCACCGACAGGTGTCAACGTAGGAGAAAGGGTAAAAATGTAAAAGAGGTGGTAGTTGTAACAGTGCGGGAATAGTGGAGCTATAGTGGATGAACAGTGGTCGCTACCTACTTTGACAGTGGGGGACAAGAGCATTTAATGCCCGTCGCCGTCGACCCCAAAAGCGCCCGCCCTTGCGTCTCCGTTTGCCACGGCGATGGCTTCACCGCCGTGGAGTGCCACCGTGTCCCCCAGGCTGCACAGCCATCCGCCACGCGTCCCTGGAGTGGCCCCAGGGCGACGCGTGGTTCGATGAGCTAGAGCGCGGACACACAGCGCAACCCTCCCCGGCAAGCACCTTGCCGGGGTCTTGACCTTGCCGGGCCCGGGAGCTTGCCGGGCTCTGAAGCTTGGTCGCTCCCCGGGCCCTGCCGGGGCGCATATAGCGCCGAGGCATGTCTTCTGTAACATAATCTTCTAGCCTTTCCTGGCAAACTCCTCTTGCCAGGGCCTTGCGTGAGTGAGGTAATCTTGAGCCTGGAACGGCCTTCCCGGCAAGCTCCACTTGCCGGGGTCTCGATCTTCTGTCTTGTATACTTTGTTTTTGAATGGTTTTATATGGAGCAGGAAGGTCTCCGGCAAGCGCGTGGTAGGCCCTGCCGCGGGAAGCCGCTACTGCCCGTGCACAAGTTGGGGTACTGAGGTACCCCTACCTTAGTACACCGACAGCATTGATCTCTACACCTATTGTCCAGCCTCCTGACTGGAATTTACCATTTGAGATTATGTGTGATGCTAGTGATTATGATGCTGTTCTAGGGCAAAGAGTTGATAAGAAATTGAATGTTATCCAGTATGCTAGTAAACTCTAGATAGTGCCCAAAGAAATTATGCTACCACTGAGAAAGAATTTTTAGCAGTTGTGTTCGCTTGTGATATGTTTAGACCCTATATCGTTGATTCTAAAGTAACTATTCACACTGATCATGCTGCTATCAAATACCTTATGGAGAAGAAAGATGCTAAACCGAGACTTATTAGATGGGTTCTCTTGTTGCAAGAATTTAACTTGCATATTATTGATAGAAAGGGAGCTGAGAACCCCGTAGCAGATAACTTGTCTAGGTTAGAGAATATACTTGATGACCCACAACCTATTGATGATAGCTTTCCTGATGAACAACTAGCTGTCATAAGTACTTCTCGTACTGCTCCTTGGTATGCTGATTATGCTAATTACAGTGTTGCTAAGTTTATACCTCCTAGCTTCACATACCAGCAAAAGAAAAAGTTCTTTTATGATTTGAGACATTACTTCTGGGATGACCCACATCTTTATAAAGAAGGAGTAGATGGTATTATTAGACGTTGTGTACCTGAGCATGAACAGGATTAGATCCTACGCAAGTGCCACTCCGAAGCCTACGGATGACACCATGCGGGAGACAGAACTGCACACAAGGTATTGCAATCCGGTTTTATTGGCCTACTCTCTTCAAGGATGCCCGTAAGTTTGTATTATCATGTGATGAATGTCAAAGAATCGGTAATATTAGTAGACGTCAAGAAATGCCTATGAATTATTCACTTGTTATTGAACCATTTGATGTTTGGGGCTTTGATTATATGGGACCTTTTCCTGCCTCTAATGGGTACACACATATACTAGTTGCTGTTGATTACGTTACTAAGTGGGTAGAAGCTATTCCAACTAGTAGTGCTGATCATAACACCTCTATTAAGATGCTTAAAGAAGTTATATTTCCAAGGTTTGGAGTCCCTAGATATCTAATGACTGATGGTGGTTCACACTTTATTCATGGTGCTTCCCGTAAGATGCTTGCTAAGTATGATGTCAACCACAGAATTGCATCACCTTATCACCCACAGACTAATGGTCAAGTAGAACTAAGTAATAGGGAGTTGAAATTAATCTTGCAAAAGACAGTTAATAGGTCTAGAAAGAATTGGTCCAAGAAACTAGATGATGCATTATGGGCCTATAGAACTGCATACAAACATCCTATGGGTATGTCTCCATATAAGATGGTATATGGAAAAGCTTGTCACTTACCTCTTGAGCTAGAACATAAGGCATATTGGGCTATCAAAGAGCTCAATTATGATTTCAAACTTGCCGGTGAAAAGAGGCTATTTGATATTAGCTATCTCGATGAATGGAGAACCCAGGCCTACGAGAATGCCAAGTTATTTAAAGAAAAAGTTAAAAGATGGCATGACAAAAGGATACAAAAGCGTGAGTTTAACGTAGGTGATTATATTTTGCTATTCAACTCTCGTTTAAGATTTTTTGCAAGAAAACTTCTCTCCAAGTGGGAAGGACCTTACGTTATCGAGGAGGTCTATCGTTCCGGTGCCATAAAAATCAACAACTTCGAAGGCACAAATCCGAAGGTGGTGAATGGTCAAAGGATCAAACATTACATCTCAGGTAATTCTATAAATGTTGAAACTAATATTATTGAAACCATAACCCCGGAGGAATACATAAGGGACACTTTCCAGAATGATTCAGCCTCCGAAAAGGAAGAGGTACATGATACGGTAAGTAAACCGACTCCAAAACAGTTTTAAAGGCAATTTTTCTCCGTTTTGGAATATTTAGAAAAATAGAAAAATAAACCGCAGTCCAGAGGAGACACGGGGCCTCCTCGAGGGTAGAGGGCGCGCCCCCCTTCCCAGGGCGCGCTCCCTGCCTCGAGGGCACCCCGTGTGTCCCCTGGACTCCGTTTTCTTGTGGGTTACTCCTTTTGTTCGGGAAAAATCATTATATATACTCCCGGAGGTTTTGACCTCTGTATCACGCATAATTCCTCTGTTTTCGTTTCGAGCTGTTGTTTTTGACAGATCTAGATCATCATGGCGTCCTCCAACACCCGGACAAGTTCTTCGAGAAGGTCATCAACCCCTACCTTGCGGAGGTGCTGCACCACCCCAAAACCATGGAGTTGCATGAGGGGGTGCTGCACATCCGTGATGTGGAGGGGCCGAGAAGGACCGGAAGCGTGGAGACAAGACTCGAAGCAATGGAGCAACAAGTTTTCAAGTGCCAAGGTATGGTGGAACGAGGTCTCGACACAAACCACATGATGATCTCGGAGCTTGCCAACAACCTCAAGATGGACTCAAGGATCTTCGGAGAGGCCATCTCCAATCTTCAAGAGAAGATCGATCACCTCCAAGCCCAGATCTATGACCTGCAAAACCAAAACTATGAGTATGAATATAGATTCAAAAACATGAGTTTGGCTGCAGATTTGAGTATCCCAGAGACTCGATCACCCTTCTATGATGATGAGCCCATGCCCTGGAAGAACAATAGGCCTACATCAGCAACAACTCCATCATCACCAACCCCGAAGAAGGAGACATAATAATATGGGTATGGGCACTCCCCTTGGCAACTACCAAGCTTGGGGGAGTGACCCTGGTATCGTATCACCATCACTCCTATCTTTACCATTTTACTTAGTTCGATCCTTTTGGTAGTATCTTGATCTATTAGAATAAAGTTAGCATGATCCAGTTGTGAGCTTTTGCTTCGTGAGCTTTATCCTTTGTAATCGAGTCCTTGAGCTATATAATAAATATTAGTGTTGAGTCAAGGGCTTGATTTCCTCACTTGGGTCATGATAAAAATAAAGAAAACAAAAAGAGTATCAAAAAGATCATATCGATCTTATTTGAAGTAATGACTTCACATACAAGAGTATGATAAATAAAAGTTGTTGGGAGGTGACATACATAGTTTTGGTCATCGTTGCAATTAATAGGAAGTAATAAAAGAAGAGAGGCTTCACATACAAATATACTATCTTGGACACCTTTTATGATTGTGAGCACTCATTAAAGTATGACATGCTAAAGAGTTGATGTTGGACAAGGAAGACAACATAATGCGTTATGTCTTCTTATATCCAAAATAAAGTATATTGTCATGGATCTTCCAACATGTTGAGCTTGCCTTTATCCCTCATGCTAGCCAAAACTCCTTGCACTAAGTAGAAATACTACTTATGCTTCCATATATCCCTAAACCCAGTCTTGCCATGAGAGTCCACCATACCTACCTATGGATTGAGAAAGATCCTTCCAAGTAAGTTGTCATGTTGTAAACCCGCTAAAATATGCATGATTTATTAGTGTGGGAGAAATTAGCTTTATACAAGCTTGTGATATGGAAGTAATAAAAGCGACGGACTGCATAATAAAGGTCCTTATCACAAGTGGCAATATAAAGCGAAGTTCTTCTATGCTAGGACTTTGTGCATCCAACCATAAAAACACATGACAACATCTGCTTCCCTCTGCGAAGGGCCTATCCTTTATTCTTGTCTTATAAGTATCAAGGTGAGATCCACCTTTCCTTTTTCATTTTATCCTTTGGCAAGCACACTGTGTTGGAAAGATCCTGACATATATACCCACTTGGATGTAGGTTTTCATGATCTATTACTATTGACATTACCCTTGAGGTAAAAGGTTGGGTGGCAACACCATAAGCCCCTATCTTTCTCTGTGTCCGATTAAAACTCCATAAACATAAGTATTGCATGAGTGTGAGCAATTGTGAAAGACTATATGATAGTTGAGTATGCAGGCTTGCTGAAAAGCTCTTATATTGACTCTTTCTGATGTTACGATAAATTGCAATTGCTTCAATGACCGAGACCAAAGTTTGTTAGTTTCCAATGAAGTTTATGATGCATACTTGATATTGTGGATGAATTGTTACTTTGGCTTAAGAATCATATGACTATATTAATATAAGTTGATGTTATAAGAATGATCATAATGCCCTCATGTCCGTACTCTATTTTTATCGACACCTCTATCTCTAAACACATGGACATATTTTTCGATATCGGCTTTCGCTTGAGGACAAGCGAGGTCTAAGCTTGGCGGAGTTGATACGTCCATTTTGCATCATGCTTATAAGTTGATATTTATTGCATTATGGGCTGTTCATACATGTTTTGTCACAATACTTATGCCTTTTCCCTCTTATTTTGCAAGGTTTACATGAAGAAGGGGGAATGCCGGCAGCTGGAATTCTGGGCTGGAAAAGGGGCAAACTCTGGAAACCTATTCTGCACAACTCCAAAAGCCCCGAAACTCCACAGAACATTTTTTCGGAAAATATAAAAAATATCTTGCGGAAGAAATCCACAAGTGGGGCCACTGGCTGGCCTCGAGGGTGGGGGGTAAGGCCCCCTTCCCAGGGCACGACCCTCTTCCTCGAGGGCCAGCCGGTGGGCCCCACGTGCCCATCTTCTCCTATATGAAGCGTTTTGACCTGGAAAAAATCAGAAGGAGGCTTTCGGGACCAGACACCGCTGTCTCGAGACGGAACTAAGGCGTAAACCAATCTAGGGCTCCGGTAAAGTTGTTCTGCCGGGGATACTTTCCTCCGGGAGGGGGAAATCGTCACCGCCGTCATCACCAAAAACTCTCCCATCTTAGGGAGGGCTATCTTCATCAACATCTTCACCGGCACCATCTCCTCTCAAACCCTAGTTCATCTCTTGTATCCAATCTTTGTATCCAAACCTCAGATTGGTACGTGTGGGTTGCTAGTAGTGTTGATTACTCCTTGTAGTTGATGCTAGTTGGTTTATTTGGTGGAAGATCATATGTTCAGATCCATTATGCATATTAATACCCCTCTGATCATGAACAATATTATGTCTTGTGAGTAGTTACTTTTGTTCCCGAGGACATGGGAGAAGTCTTGCTATTAGTAGTCATGTGAATTTGGTCTTCGTTCGATATTTTGATGAGATGTATGTTGCCTCTCCTCTAGTGGTGTCATGTGAACGTCGACTACATGACACTTCACCATTATTTGGGCCTAGAGGAAGGCATTGGGAAGTAATAAGTAGATGATGGGTTGCTAGAGTGACAGAAGCTTAAACCCTAGTTTATGTGTTGCTTCGTAAGGGGCTGATTTGGATCCATATGTTTCAGGCTATGGTTAGGTTTACCTTAATATTTCTTTTGTAGTTGTGGATGCTTGCATTAGAGGTTAATCATAAGTGGGAGGCTTGTCCAAGTAAGGGCAGCACCCAAGCACCGGTCCACCCACATACCAAATTATCAAAGTACCGAACGCGAATCAGATGATCGTGATAAAAACTAGCTTGACGATAATTCCCATATGTCCTCGGGAGCACTTTACCTTGCACAAGAGTTTGTCCAGGCTTGTCCTTTGCTACAAAAAGGATTGGGCCACCTTATTGCACCTTATTTACTTTTACCGTTTGTCACTTGCTACCAATTATCTTATCACAAAACTATCTGTTACCTATAATTTCAGTGCTTGCAGAAAATACCTTACTGAAAACTGCCTATCATTTCCTTCTGCTCCTCGTTGGGTTCGACACTCTTACTTGTCGAAAGGACTACAATAGATCCCCTACACTTGTGGGTCATCAGTATGCTTGAAGTATTGTTGTTTCTTATGTCAACATAGACTTTTATCTTGAATCTTTCAGATCTGAACATTCATGCCACAATTAAGAGAATTACATTGAAAAACTATATTGGTTAGCATTCCACATCAAAAATTCTTTCTTTATCATTTACCTACTCGAGGACGAGCAGGAATTAAGCTTGGGGATGCTTGATACGTCTCCAACATATCTATAATTTTTTATTGTTCCATGCTATTATTTATGAGTCTTGGATGTTTAATTGGCTTTATCATTCACTTTTATATCATTTTTGGGACTAACCTATTAACCCAAAGGCCTAGTCCAGATTGCCGTTTTTGCCTGTTTCAGGGTTTTGCAGAAAAAGAATATCAAACGGAGTCCAAACAGAATGAAACCTTCGCGAGAGATATTTTTGGAGAAAATCACGCACGCGGAGCTTGAGAACCATGCCAGGGGATCAAGGGGTGTCCCACGAAGGTGGGGGGCGCGCCCCCCTTCCCAGGGCACGCCCCCTGCCTCGTGGCCCCCTCGAGTGTCCCCCGGTGCCCTCCTTCTTCCTATATAAGTCTATGTACCCCAAAACCTCCATGAACAGAGAGAAAACACTAATTCCATCGCCGTACCTTCTGTTCCCGTGAGATCCCATCTTGGAGCCTGTTCCGGAGCTCCACCGGAGGGGGATCCATCACGGAGGTCTTCATCATCATCATCACCGCCCTCACCATGAGTTGTGAGTTGTTTACCACAGACCTTCGGGTCCATAGCTAGTATCTAGATGGCCTCTTCTCTCTCTCTGGATCTCAATACAAAGTTCTCCTCGGTCTTCGAGGAGATCTAATCGATGTAATATCTTTTTGCGGTGTGTTTGTCGAGATCCGATGAATTGTGAGTTTATGATCAAGGTTATCTATGAAAGATATTTGGTTCTTCTCTGAACTTTTTATGTGTGCTCATAATATCCTTGCAAGTCTCTCCGAATTATTGGTTTGGTTTGGCCTACTAGATCTATAGTTCTTGTGATGGGAGAAGTGCTTGCCTTTGGGTTCAATCTTGTGGTGTCCTTTCCCAGCGACAATAGGGGCAGCAAGGCATGTATTGTATTGTTGCCATCGTGGATAAAAAGATGGGATTTATATCATATTGCTTGAGTTTATCCCTCTACATCATGTCATCTTTCTTAAGGCGTTACTCTGTTCTTATGAACTCAATACACTAGATGCATGCTGGATAGCAGTCGATGTGTGGAGTAATAGTAGTAGATGCAGGCAGGAGTCGGTCTACTTGTCTCGGACGTGATGCCTATATACAATGATCATGCCTAGATAGTCTCATAATTATTCGCTTTTTTATCAATTGCTCGACAGTAATTTGTTTACCCGCCGTAGAATATCGCTATCATGAGAGAAGCCACTAGAGAACACTATGGCCCCCGGGTCTATTCTCAACATATCAATCTATATCTACTTTACTTTTTATGATTTTATTTGCTGTTCTTATAAACCAAAAATACCAAAAATATAACTATCATCTCTATCAGATCTCACTTTCGTAAGTGACCGTAAAGGGATTGAGAACCCCTTATCGCGTTGGCTGCGAAGTTCTTATTTGTTTGTGTAGGTGCGAGGGACTCGCGCGTGGTCTCCTACTGGATTGATATATTGGTTCTCAAAAACTGAGGGAAATACTTACGCTACTGTGCTGCATCTCCCTTTCCTCTTCGAGAGAATACAACGCAAGCTCAAGAAGTAGCATGCATCATTCGAGAGAAAGTGGGTGGAGCATTTGCAAGCCCGAAAGACATGACCGTGTATTCATAAGAGCCATAGCTTGTTCTGAATGCAGTCTTGGGAATATCCTCTTCACGGATACGAATCTGATGGTAACCCATCCGGAGATCGAGCTTCGAGAACACCTTTGCTCCTTTGAGCTGCTCGAACAGTTTATTGATATTGGGGAGCGGGTACTTATTCTTTATTGTCTTCTTGTTCAATGGCCGGTAATCAACGCAAAGGCGTTCCGTGCCATCCTTCTTCTTGAAAAATAGAACACCACAGCCCCAAGGAGAGGTACTAGGCCTGATTAGACCCATACGTTCTTGCTCATCGAACTGTTTCTTCAGCTCCTTCAACTCGTCAGGAGAAAGGTTGTACGGACGCCGACATGATGGCTCGGTACTGGGTTCAAGTTCAATGACGAATTCAACTTGACGATGGGGAGGCATGCCTGGAAGCTCTTCAGGGAATACATCCTCATATTCATGAACCACCGGAATATGAGAAATGGCATTAATGTCGCCCTTGTCATTGAGAGAAAATAGCCTGATTGTGTTATCTCGAGCTGCGAAGATAATCACGTCTTCTTCAGGGTGAGTTAGCTTGACCTCCTTGTTTGCACAATCAATATTTGCATCATGCTTGGAGAGCCAATCCATCCCAAGAATAAGATCAATGTCGGAGTTGCCGAGAGCAACCGGGGAAACCAGAAAACTGTAATCACCCATATGAATAGATATATCCGGAACATGCACCCGAGAGGACATTTGCAATCCAGGAGAAATAATGTTCAAAGGCTTTGGCAACACGTGTGTGACGAATTCATGCTTGGCAACAAATGGTCTTGAAATGAAAGAAAGCGTTGCACCCGAATCAAACAAAACTTTTGCAGGAATTGAGTTAACTGGAAGATTACCAATTATCACATCAGAAGAATTTTCTGCTTGAGTTGCATTCATCAGATTCACTCTTGCAACCTTGGGATTGTGCTTGACAATAGCATTGCTGACAGGTGGAGGAGGCAGAAGGCGCCTTGGGTTGGGACACTTATTGGCATAGTGACCCTTCTGGCCATACTTGTTGCAAGTAACTTCTGGAAGAGGCCGATGATAAGGACCACTTGATCTTGAAGCTTGGAACTGAGGCTTGGACTGATTTCTTGTGTTGGGTGGGTGGGAGAAACCACGACCACCTGAGTGCTTGTTGTTGCTTGGAGGACGGAGCACTGGAGGAGGCGATAGCCAGAACTTCTGCTACTTGGCAACCACTTGAGAGGAAGAGGAGGAGTGAACATCATCTCTGATCCTCTTTTTGGAAGCTTCACACTTGAGCTGAGCTACCTCTTGCTTGAGAGCCATATTGTAGAATTGGTGAAATTCATCCGGCTCAAACAAGGTGAGAGCAAGTTGGAGTTCATCTTTCAAACCACCTCAGAACTGATAAATCTTGCTCTTGGCATCGGGGATGTCTTGCTTCGCATAACGGGCAAGATTCTGGAACTTGACATTGTATTGATAGACGGACATGGTGCCTTGCTTCAGGTTGCGGAATTGCTCACGCATGCCTTCAATGACACTGGTTGGAATGTGATGAGAACAGAAGTCTCTGCTGAAATTAGTCCACGAGATCTTGCGACCACCTCGGGAATCTTTGTACTGTTGCCACCAGTCCGCAGCTTGATCTTTGAGTTGGAAAGCGGCAAACTTGACATAATCCTCAGGTCTCACGTTACTGCATTCAAAGTGCTTTTTGATGTCTGTGATCCAATCTTCAGCATCTAGCGGGTCCACACAGTAACTGAATGACTTGGTATGGTTTGCCAGGAATTGGTTCAGTGTCGCAAAGTGAGGTTGATTGAACAGATTGCCTTGGTTCCCATGATTGCCTTGATTTGCTTGGTTGGCTTGAAAGTTCTGCATCATCTGCATGAGCATCTGAGTGTTCTGGTTGGTCGCTTGCATAATTGCTCTCCATGCCTCAGACGGAGGAGGAGGAGAATGAGGACGCTCTTCTTCGCCCTCTTGGTTAGGGTTGGGAACCTTCTTGGGAGTCATCCTGAATATGATAACAACCGTTAGCCATTGATGCAAATAGATAAGCTGAATCAATGGCTAGATATTGCAACAAATAGTCTTCACAATGAACATTCGAACAAAATGAACGAATGAATTCCACAGTTTAATGGTACAACAATCTTGTCGAGAAGCCACTTGGCAGAACAAAAGATAAAATAAAACAACAAGGTGCAGATGGAACAAATACATGATAGAAGCTTCGTCCCACATGTTCGTTCTGAATGATCCATGGAATGTGTTACAAAGGGTGTTGCAATCCCCGGATCAGCATAGCCAAGGACCCTTTAAGATGCAACACCCAATTGGAACAGCGCCCATGAAACCTCTTCACTCGATGTTGAACCCCAAACCTCAAACCATGCACTTGTTGGAAGAATGCCTACGAGCTACTTGAAGAACCCACCAATTAATTCCCGAAGGTTTCCAGTTATGCAATCTGGTGTTGGGGATACAGGGGAAGCACCGCGCACTCAACTCTAAACCTACATCCAGTTGTATCCATCCGTCAACACATAACCAGTCATCCTCGGAAACTGTTTACCTCGGACCTTCGAAACGCATCCGCTATACTAGCTGTAGCAATACTCCCGAACTATCTCCCCAGTACTGGGTGACGTCGGGGTTATCTCACCACTAACCACATAGAAGAGTTTTCGATGTCGGCCGTCTTATGTATTCTAGAACCGCTGCGATACGTTTGTGACGACAACACCTCGGAGCTCAACTCCCCGGGACACTGCCACAACCCCTAAATGACAGGAGGCATCGAGAACAATGTTCTCGTCACAAAGATATCGGAACAATCCAAACATAACACGCGTGATCCTAAAAAAATAGTGAATTTTTTAGAGTAGAGGCGATAGAACAACGTCAGGAGTCCTCACCAGAGCGATGAAGGGATGAGGAGTAAAAAGAAATCCTACTCTCCGATATATATATAGGACTCAAAACATTTTTTTGTGTGTGCCTAGACTCAACCGTCAACGATTCGATCAATCAGGGGGCTCCTAGGTCGGAGAAGGCTCTAATACCAATTTGTAATGCCCAGTATGCGGCTACGTCCCCCACGTGTCGAGGCATGACTTAAGGACATAAACGCATACTAGAATGATCTCAAGTATGGTATCTTTGCACAACTCATGTAAAATTCAGGGATGAAAGTGTAAAACATAGTTGGCTTACACTCGCCAAGTCACACAACTGAATACAATAGCATACATCATCCAAATAACATCAGAGTCCGACTACGGACGAAATCCAAATGAAAAGATACCATAAATAACACAAGCCCGGATCCTCCTAGTAAGAACCACTACTGATTGCCGGGATAAGACACATAGTAACGTCCACACTCTTCATCGAATTCCCAGTACAGCTCGGAACCATCTCCTGCATAGATCTCAACGATACTTGCATCTGGTGTGTGTTGAATCTGTGAGCCACAGAGGACTCAGCAATCCCGTTCTCGGGTATCAAAACTACCAATGCCTTAGGTGTGGAAAAGGCTATAAACATGGGTTGCAGCAAGCACTAAGCACTAGCTTACGAGTTTAGAGCGAGAAGAGAACAAGCGCCAACGTTCGCCAACTTGATCAAGAAGTGATCCTAGCTACTCACGATCAAACAAAACCCCACCGTGTTCACTTCCCGAAGCCCTTCGGAAAGAGACCATCACGGTTACTCACGCAGGTAGTGTATTCATGGATAAGGTGTCAAGTTATCTACAACCGGATATTAACAAATTCCCATCTGCCACATAACCGCAGGCACGGCTTTCGAAAGATCAAACCCTGCAGGGGTATCCCAACTTAGCCCATCACAAGCTCACGATCCGCGGAGTCGCAACTCCAAAGTGGGAAGACCCAAGTATTCTCGGAATCCCGTGCTCAAGATATTTCGACAAAGGTAAAACTAATCCAGCAAGACCTCCCGACGTGCCGACACCCTGATAGTAGCCACACGTATCTCGTCTCAGGCCACGACCGGATGAGCAGTACATACAGTAACCGAAGATCCCAGCGAACTGGGTGGCACCGCAAGTGGCTCTAGTTTGGACCAACACTCATAAGGAGCACTGGCCCGGGGGTTGTTAATTAAGTCCTCGGGGTAGCTAGTCCCTATGCATGTTTTAGTTATTAGGCAAATGTAAAACCAATGTCGGGCCTTGCTGGAAAAGCTTTAAACAGAGCGAATTATCAAGGGGGTCCCATAACCCCAACCGTGTTAGGAACGCAAAATCAAGGAACATAACACCGGTTTATCGGTTCCTAGGGTGGCATGCGTGGAACAAAATGATACGTCCAAAACGTATCTATAATTTCTGCTTGCTCCATGCCACTTTTGGGTGATATTGCTATGATATTCATACACTTCCATACACTTTTGATCATATTTGGGCTAACTTACTAATCCAGTGCACCTCAGTGCCAGTTTCTGTTTTCGGCTGTTTTTGTATTTCACGTTTTCACGTTTCGAGAACTGCCCAGAAAAATATAGAAAAATTATATAAAAAATCAGCAAACCGGAAACAACACTGCGTCCGAAGGGCAGCCTGGGGGGGGGGCACAGGGGCTCCAGGCGCCTTGTGGGCGCGCCCCCCCTGGGCCGCGCCGGGGGGGCGCCTGGGCCCCCCGAGGCTCCCCCGGTGCCCTACTTTGGCATATATTTAAAGGGTTCCCCGTAACCCTCAGAACAGGACTTCTTTTCACGATCCCATCTCTGTTCCGCCGCCGCCACTGCTTCCAAGATCGGGAGCACCAGGAGAACTCTTCCCGGCACCCTGCCGGAGGGGAGGATCACCACCGGAGCTTCTCCACCACCGTGGACGCCTCCCGGATGACTCGTGAGTAGTCTCCCTTGGACCATGAGTCCATGACCAGTAGCTATGTGATGTTCTCCTCCCGTTCTTGTGCTTCACTAATTAGTCCTCGTGAGCTGCCCTACATGATCGAGGCACCTATGTAATCCTTATGCTGTTGCTATGTTGAGTTTGCTGGGATCCGATGGATTATGAGATTATGTTCAGATTGATCTTGAGTAATATATTTGATTCACCTCTTTTATATTTTAGTTCATAAGTAATTCTTGCATGTTCTCCGTTGTTATTTATTGCTTTGGCCGAGTAATAGGTAGTGACTCCAAGAGGGAACGTTATGCTCGATTGTGGGTTCATGCCCCTCGATGACTAGCTTGAGTGACAGAAACATGAGTCTAGGGGATGTGCTGTTGCCACAAGGGGGAAAACAACGGTGCTTGTGCCCGCGGGTGCAAGGATTGTTTACTTTACGCAAAGTTCTTTTAATGCAGTTGTCTGTTGCATTGAGTTTACACTATGGGTGGGACTCGCAACTTAATACCAGCGAGATGTTCTGGATAGATATCTCAAGGTGGATGATTAGTAGTAGATATTGATGGATTTTGGTCTACTTACTTTGGCGTACCGCCTATGCTTTGAACCTCATCCTTTCTTGGAATGTAGTCAGCATTGGTTTGCGTTCGTGGTCCTGTCAATTGCCCAGCTGTAATTTGTTTACCTCACATAGCTGTTTTATCGTCTTTTGGGAGAGAGACATCACTAGTGAACATCATGAGACTCCGGTCCATATTACCATCATTGATCACATCCACTATTTACGTTCCGTTATTTACTTACTATTGCAAAAACTATCTATCACTACTATCATTGCTTTTAACCCTTTGTGAACTACAAGGCCGGAGAGATTGACAACCTCTCTGTACTCGTTGGGAGCAAAGTTATTTGTATCTGTGTGCAGGTCCACATTGGTTGCTACTAATCTGGCGCCGTAGCAATTGACACCTACCTGTTGAACCTAGGAGTCTCTGGGGATTCGATCCTTGGCATCTTTGCTAGGGGAAAACACTTCTACTTACTGCATCTTACACCTTCCACTTAGGGTAACCAACGAGGGGTTCGAGGCCCATCAAGGAGTATTTTCTGGCGCCGTCACCGAGGACTCCACTCTTCAGGATAGGGGAGTTGCATGCTATCTTTTACCTTTGCTTTTTAGTCTTGTTAGTTTACCTTTCAGTTTTTGCTTTATTACCTTTTATCGAAAATCACAAAAATAGTTATCTTGCTTGCTTGCTACTATGGGTTCCACCGAGAACACCAAGTTGTGTGACTTCACTAGTCACAACAACGATGACTTTATCAGCACACCTATCACTACACCTGCCACTTCAGCACCTTCATATGAAATTAAACCTGCTTTACTTAACTTAGTCATGAGAGAACAATTCTCCGGTGCTGGAGATGATGCTGCTTTACACTTGAACAACTTTGTAGAACTTTGTGATATGCAAAAGTACCAAGAAATAGATGGTAATATTGTTAAGCTTAAGCTTATTCCTTTCTCTTTGAGAGGAGGAGCTAAAATCTGGTTTCAGTCTTTGCCTAGAAATAGCATAGATTCATGGGACAAGTGCAAAGATGCTTTTATCGGAAAATACTATCCACCTGCTAAAATTATCCAACTTAGAAGTAACATTATGAATTTTAAACAATTGGATAATGAACACGTTGCCCAATCTTGGGAACGTATGAAGTCTCTTATCAAAAACTGCCCTACTCACGGTTTGACTACTTGGATGGTTATCCAAACTTTTTATGCAGGCTTGAACTTTACCTCACGGAACTTGTTAGATTCGGCCGCGGGAGGAACTTTTATGTCAACTACACTTGGTGCTGCCACTAAGCTTCTCGATGAGATGATGACCAACTATTCCCAATGGCACACCGAACGCGCTCCAACAGGTAGGAAGGTAAACTCTGTCGAGGAGATTTCCTCCCTTAATGAGAAAGCTGACTTGATCATGTCTCTACTTTCGAAACAATCTTCTGTTGATCCTCGTTATGATCCTTTGGATTCAGTGATTGCCGATGCTTATAGGAGTAACTTTGGTAGTAATTCTAGATCGTATGACAATGCTTATCCTACTACCAATAACTCTTTCCAAAAAGATAGAGATTTACCTGGCTATGAGAAACTGCTAGAAATAGAGAAGGCCACTAAGAACTACATGCACAACCAATATGAACAAAGCAAAACCTTCTCGAGGCAATTAAATGAGCATACTGCTATCTTGCAAGACATTAGTAGACGATAAGAGAACATAAATATTCAGATTTCTAACCTCCAGACTAGACTCAGTATCACTGAGACCCAAGTTTCCAATATGTCCCACACACAAGCTACTTTGATAAACCAAATGGCAGCTAAACCCGAAGTGGTTGCATCTATAAGGGAGGAAGAGGAAAGAATTAAGAGCCTTCCTACCCACCACACTGTTGCTACTATCCAAGTTATTGAGGATGTTCACACTCTTAGCACCCAATGTACTCCTGGTCCCAATGGACCTATTAATGGTGATGCTATAGAAACTACCAAACAGGTGAGCCTTAAGGACACCACTACCACTTTACTTGATGCTCGTGACCTTGATTTTGATAATTGCACTCTTACAGAAGTTATTGATTTCCTTCACAAGATGTCTAGAGATCCCCGCACTAGCATGCTTAACCTTGCCTTCACAGAGCATATCACTAATGCTCTCATCAAAGCTAGGGAGGAGAAACTTAGAGTAGAAGCCTCCATACCTAGAAAGCTAGAGGATGGTTGGGATCCTATGATAAAAATTAATTTGAATGACTTCTCCTGTTATGCATTATGTGATGTTGGTGCTAGTACCTCTGTTATGCCCAAAAGGATATATGATATGCTTAAATTGAAACCTTATGATTCTTGTTCTTTTGGTGTTCGTCTCATTGATTCTTCCATAAAGAAACCTTTGGGGAGGATCGACGATGTTCTTATTGTTGTCAATGATAATTATGTGCCCGTTGATTTCACTATTATGGATATTGAATGTGATCCTTCGTGTCCAATTATTTTGGGACGTCCCTTTTTACGCACCGTTGGTGCTGTCATTGACATGAAAGAGGGTAATATAAAATTTCAGTTTCCTCTCAAGAAAGGGATGGAACACTTCCCTCGTAAGAAGGTCAAGTTACCTTTTGAGTCCGTTGTACGGGCTAGCTATTCTTTTACTCTTGATAAAACTTGATCTATGCATTATGCCTAGCTTAAAGGCATAAAAGAAAGCGCTTTTGGGAGGCAGCCCACATGAATAAATTTTTTGCTTTTGTTGTGTCTTGATGTTGTTTACTGCTGTAGCATCATCATTGTATCTTTGCTTTTCATATTTGTGCCAAGTATAGCCTCTGATTGCTAGAAAGTTCAAAAGTTGTGAGGTGCTGTCCAGGAAACAGATTCTGTCCTTGGATAGAAAAATTCGTATAAAATCACCAGATCATCTTTTTGGTCTGAATGTTTTCGACAGCGTTCTCTATATAATTGTCTTTCGTGCGTCAGTTCTGAGTTTTTTTATTTGAGTTGCAGAAGTATCCCGAACAGGTCAATTACTGCCTGCTGTTCTGTTTTTCACAGATTCTGTCCTGTTTTGCCTTACCTTCACTTTGCAAATCGAGAACTTGCTTTTGCTTTGCAAAAACCTTTTGGCAATCTTGAGAAACAGTAGAACTTCAAGAATATCCTTATTTCCAGCAAGGTATAATTATTTTATTAAGGGTACTAACCTCGCTAATCAGATTATGATGAGTTGTGTATGAAGGGAGTTTTCAAGTGTGCGAGGGAAGATGATAAAAAGATTCAGGAGTGTCAAGCGCTCAAGCTTGGGGATGCCCCCATGCACCCCCAAGAATTATTCAAGGAGACTCAAGCGTCTAAGCTTGGGGATGCCCCCCGCGCATCCCCTTCTCCATCAACATTATCAGTTCGTCTTTCGTTCCGCTATATTTTTATCACTTCATGTGTTATGTGCTATGCTTGGAGCGTCTTGCTCTTAGTTTTCCTTTTAGTTTTTCATAACGAGTCGGAACCCAGCATTCCTTTATGTGGGATAGAACACGCTCCACCTCTACCTAGAACATTACATAGAATTTTCATGTCTATCTATGCTGTGTGTGTTCTTTGTCTTTTAATAGCTACTATCGTGCTCTGCTCTTAGTATTCATGCTTATCTTTTCAAGAGCTTTTATTTAGTTGGTTGCTTGAACTCTCTTTAATTACCATGCTCACCTTATTAAGAGAGTTTGCTTCCGTTGCATTGGTTAATGTGTCTATGATAAAGATGCTACTTTCATGATGGTGCTTAGTAGTTCAGGTTTTCTTATGGTTAATCTCAAATAGCTGGGGGGTTCCCAATGTGTTATTGGAGTACCAACTTGGTTTGTTTGCCTATGATGTGGTATGGTTTAGTAATATCTTCCTTCGAGAATTTATTTTGATTGACTTGGCGTATGCTCACGCATATTCAAGACTGTAAAGAAAGTCTGTCAAGCCTTGATGATCTTTTATTTCTGAGTAGCGATATAACTACCATGCCTGATTCAATATTGCTTTGTCGCTCTGCATGATTATGACCGTCATTGCTCTCTTAGTTGGTCGCTCCCAGTCTTTTGCTAACCTCACCCTGCACTAAGCAAATTAACCATGCAATACATAGCTCATGGGAAAGTAGCCAAAAAACTATTGTGGTAAAGAATATGTTGCTTATGTATCTTATTTCTTATGAGTTGCTTGCTGAGCGGTAACCATGTTTCTGGGGATGCCATCAACTGTCACACTTTTGTTGAATATCATGTGAGTTGCTATGCATGTTCGTCTTGTCTGAAGTAAGGGTGATTTACCGTGGGTTGAATAACTATGCATATTGTTAGAGAAGAACATTGGGCCGCCAACCAAAGCCATGCATCATGGTGGAAGTTTTAGCTTGGACCTTAATCCTCAATCTCTCATGAGAATATGCTTATGCATTAAAGAGGAGTCCATCATCTATTTTCTATGTTGTCCCGGTATGGATGTCCTCAAGTTGAGATCTATCAAAAACGAGAAATCAAATGCGATCTATCTCCTTGGACCTTTGTACAGGTGGCATAGAGGTACCCCTTTGTGACACTTGGTTAAAACATATGCAATACAATGATAACCCATGGGGATCCGAGCTAATTAGGACAAGGAGCGAGCACTATTAGTATTCGATGCATGAGGCTTGCAACTTATAGGATGTTTTATACATGACACATATGAAGTACTACTACCGTTGACACAATTGCTTCCATGTTTCAAAATAAAAAGCTCTAGCACTTCAAGCACCAACTACTGAGAGCATGATTGTCATTCTGAGTGTAATGTGCATTGTCCCAAAGTAGCATTGTCTTTTGCATGATTGTGATATCGTTTATTCTGAAATGATTGTATCTAGTCATCACTTAAACCTTGAAGGTGCCCTTGCATTTATGTTTTGCATCACTAAAGGGGGCAAGCTAGATATCACTTTATCATATTTGCACATCATGTTCATTGCAAATCTTTTTGATGTTTCAGTTTCATATTGTAAAACTTTCAGTCATTTGTGATTTTCTCTTGAGACAACTTAATTACTTTAGAATCATTGTCTCAGTAAGCTTTTGTCATATGACTACGAGAAAGTCCTATATGGTTAATAGCATGTCACCACAGAAATTATTCTTGTTATCATTTACCTACTCGAGGACGAGCAGGAATTAAGCTTGGGGATGTTGATACGTCCAAAACGTATCTATAATTTCTGCTTGCTCCATGCCACTTTTGGGTGATATTGCTATGATATTCATACACTTCCATACACTTTTGATCATATTTGGACTAACTTACTAATCCAGTGCACCCCAGTGCCAGTTTCTGTTTTCGGCTGTTTTTGTATTTCAGGTTTTCACGTTTCGAGAACTGCCCAGAAAAATACAGAAAAATTATATAAAAAATCAGCGAACCGGAAACAACACTGCGTCCGAAGGGCAGCCTGGGAGGGGGGGCACAGGGGCTCCAGGCGCCCTGTGGGCGCGCCCCCCCTGGGCCGCGCCGGGGGGCGCCTGGGCCCCCCGAGGCTCCCCCGGTGCCCTACTTTGGCATATATTTAAAGGGTTCCCCATAACCCTCAGAACAGGACTTCTTTTCACGATCCCATCTCTGTTCCGCCGCCGCCGCCGCTTCCAAGATCGGGAGCACCAGGAGAACTCTTCCCGGCACCCTGCCAGAGGGGAGGATCACCACCGGGAGCTTCTCCACCACCATGGAAGCCTCCCGGATGACTCGTGAGTAGTCTCCCTTGGACCATGAGTCCATGACCAGTAGCTATGTGATGTTCTCCTCCCGTTCTTGTGCTTCACTAATTAGTCCTCTTGAGCTGCCCTACATGATCGAGGCACCTATGTAATCCTTATGCTGTTGCTATGTTGAGTTTGCTGGGATCCGATGGATTATAAGATTATGTTCAGATTGATCTTGAGTAATATATTTGATTCACCTCTTTTATATTTTAGTTCATAAGTAATTCTTGCATGTTCTCCGTTGTTATTTATTGCTTTGGCCGAGTAATAGGTAGTGACTCCAAGAGGGAACGTTATGCTCGATTGTGGGTTCATGCCCCTCGATGACTAGCTTGAGTGACAGAAACATGAGTCTAGGGGATGTGCTGTTGCCACAAGGGGGAAAACAACGGTGCTTGTGCCCGCGGGTGCAAGGATTGTTTACTTTACGCAAAGTTCTTTTAATGCAGTTGTCTGTTGCATTGAGTTTACACTATGGGTGGGACTCGCAACTTAATACCAGCGAGATGTTCTGGATAGATATCTCAAGGTGGATGATTAGTAGTAGATATTGATGGATTTCGGTCTACTTACTTTGGCGTACCGCCCATGCTTTGAACCTCAACCTTTCTTGGAATGTAGTCAGCATTGGTTTGCGTTCGTGGTCCTGTCAATTGCCCAGCTGTAATTTGTTTACCTCACATAGCTGTTTTATCGTCTTTTGGGAGAGAGACATCACTAGTGAACATCATGAGACTCCGGTCCATATTACCATCATTGATCACATCCACTATTTACGTTCCGTTATTTACTTACTATTGCAAAAACTATCTATCACTAATATCATTGCTTTTAACCCTTTGTGAACTACAAGGCCGGAGAGATTGACAACCTCTCTGTACTCGTTGGGAGCAAAGTTATTTGTATCTGTGTGCAGGTCCACGTTGGTTGCTACTAATCTGGCGCCGTAGCAATTGACACCTACCTGTTGAACCTAGGAGTCTCTGGGGATTCGATCCTTGGCATCTTTGCTAGGGGAAAACACTTCTACTTACTGCATCTTACACCTTCCACTTGGGGTAACCAACGAGGGGTTCGAGGCCCATCACAAAACACCAAGCAAGAGGCTTAGCCTTCCAACCATTACCAATATATAGGTGAAGTAGTTTAACAGGTATTTATATATTGTGTTAACCCAACAACAACATCATCATGGAGCAACATCTTCAAAACTTCACCTCCAACTAACAACGCTATAAGAGGGGCTGAGCGATGCGTTCTTAGCCAAACAACGGTTTGCTAGGAAGGTGGTTAGAGGGTTTCATGGCAACAATAGGAGGCTGACAAACATGAATAGGCATCGAGGCAATATCTAAAGAACAAGACATCTAGCATAGGCAAAGATAGTAGTGATATCGGGGAATGGTCATCTTGCCTGGTAAGTCATCGGTGGGATTGTAAGACGGCTCCTCGAACTCAGTCTCGACAAGATCCTCGAACTCGGTATCGGCTCCCGGCTCTACTCAACAGAAGAACACAACACGGCACAATATCAAATACGGTGCAATGCATAATCAACATGATGCAAGATATATAAGGGGATGCAAGTATGGTGTGCGTATGCAAGAGGATGCTCTTGAGCCTAAGGAGAAGATGATGTAAATGGCTTCATTTTTGGCAACCAAGCAAGGCTTTGGATAGAGGGGAAGATTTCGGTTGAAATCAATATAAAGATCACCGGAAACGGATGCACGGTTTGCAAATGACAAGCAAAACAATATTCAAGCAAAACTGCAGTTTACAGCAACATGGCATGTTTGGAGCAAGAAATAATTATGCTACAGTACCCAAACATGGAGACAAAGGGCATGGATGTGAAATAGACATGATACATAACAAGCATGAACTTAGAGCACACCCAAAACCTTGCTGGAACACAATTAAACAAGCATGGCAAGTTGCAATAAATTTACAGAATTCTCAGACTTAGTGAAAATTACAAGGCATGGAAGAATTACAACGAATAGGCATGGTTTCAAGCTTGTGCTACTCAACTCAAAGCATCGCATGGCAAATTAAGATAACCCATAGCAAGAAGACATATTTGAGAAGCTACTCATGGCAAGAACATGCTCATAGGATGCATATAACACTAGCTACACTCGTGGCAAAACTGAACTTGTTGATAACATGATGACAGATACATTTTATAGTCACTTGAGAGCATGAAAACAACAAGTTACAACTAGCCATCATGCAAGAAAAAGACATGTCAATAACATACATAACATGCTCTTCGAGAATAACCACATGGCTACTTCTACCACATACTAGAATATGTCCCAAACACCATGGCAAAAGTGCAAAAGTTTATCCAGACTTAGCAAAATCTGGGCATGCTGTCAGAAACATTTTATAGCAACTTGAGGGCCTCATAATAACAAGCTACAACATGGCATCATGGCAAACAAGTGCATGGATAGCTATAGCATAACATATACATCAAGGAACATCCACTGGACAACTCTAAACATGCACAACAAAGACGGTGGCATCATGGAAACATGGCAATAAAATTAATAGATTCACACTTAGCAGAAATTTAACATCATGATGACATGTTAACAAGCTTGTTGCACTCATTTCAAGACATATCATGGCATGGAAAAAGATCTAACATGTAGAGCACATTCCCAAGAGCAAAACTCATGTTGACACCTAGCTCATATGACACATGGATTAATATGCACAAGCAAGACAAAACATCATCTCATAACAAGTTTAGAAATTTATCAGCCAAATGCACTTTTGCAACAGCGATAACCATGGCAATATGACATCCAACATGAATGCTACAGCAACCATCATGTAGAGCATTTCACAATGAAGATATGGACATATCATTCACTCCATTCGGACCAACATGCACAAAGTTACTAGCTCACGAACATGCCAACAAATTTACACACACAACAAGTGTTGAAACAGTTTCATCATGATGCACTCTTTCCACGAAGATTAAGTCAACAAGATGAACTCTAACATGCATGAAACTGATACTAACATGTAGAGCATGACGAGACGAACATTTTGACATATCATATGCGCAAAACGGAGCACCAACCACAAAGTTATCACATGATGAAGCAGGCAACAAATATACTCAGATCTGAGACTTAGAAGAACTATACCCTCTGAAAAGTCAACCCAGGACGGAGGGATCCTGGGACGAGGGGAACCGGGACGGGGAGGCGCGTTTGCTTCAGGGGAGTGGTGGATCTCGTCCAGTCCCCGATCCAGATGGGATCTGGCCCGGCGGCTCGCCGGAGGAGCTCGTCGGAGCGGCGGAGGCGGCGGCGAACGAGGAAGACGGCGGCCGGTGGAGAGAAGCGCCGGCGGCGGCCGCAAGCTCGCCGGTGGAGGTGGCCAGAGCCGAAGCTGCTCTACAGCGGCGGGGAAGGACCGGCGGCGCACGAGGCGCGGCGCGGCCGGCCGGGGCGCCGGCGTTGGAGGCGGGGCCGGGGGTTGCCTGCTGGACCGGCGGGAGGAGGCGGTTGGCCCGCGGGGCGGAGACGGTGGCGGCCCTCGGGGCGGAGGCGGCGGGCGAGGCCGGGCGGCGGAGATGCGAGCTCGCTGGTGGCGGAGGGGACGCACGGGGAAGACGAAGGGTCGCGGCGGCGGGCGCACGCGGGCTGATACATCTCCAACGTATCAACTTTTCCAAACACTTTTGCCCTTGTTTTGGACACTAACTTGCATGATTTAAATGGAACTAACCCGGACTAACGCTGTTTTCAGCAGAACTGCCATGGTGTTGTTTTTGTGCAGAAATAAAAAGTTCTCAGAATCGCCTGAAAATCAACGGAGAATTATTTCAGAAAATATAAAAAATACCTGCAAGAAGATCCACACCTGGGGGCCCACGGGCTGTCGTCGAGGGTGGGGGCGCGCCCCCTTTCCCAGGGCGCGCCCCCTGCCTCGAGGGCACCCCGATGCCCCACCGACGTATCCCCAGGTCCTATATATTCTATTTCGTGGAGAGAAAAATCAAGGAGAAATAATTATCGCGTTTTACGAGATGGAGCCGCCGCCAAGCCCTAATCTCTCTTGGTAGGGCTGATCTGGAATCCGTTCGGGGCTCCGGAGAGTGGAGATCGTCGCCATCGTCATCATCAACCTTCCTCCATCACCAATTCCATGATGCTCACCGCCGTGTGTGAGTAATTCCATCGTAGGCTTGCTGGACGGTGATGGGTTGGATGGGATCTATCATGTAATCGAGTTAGTTTTGTTAGGGTTTGATCCCTAGTATCCACTATGATCTGAGATTGATGTTGCTATGACTTTGCTATGCTTAATGCTTGTCACTAGGGCCCGAGTGCCATGATTTTAGATCTGAACCTATTATGTTTCCATGAATATATGTGTGTTCTTGATCCTATTTTGCAAGTCTATAGTCACCTACTATGTGTTATGACCCGGCAACCCCGAAGAGACAATAATCGGGACCACTCCCGGTGATGACCTTAGTTTGAGGAGTTCATGTATTCACTATGTGTTAATGCTTTGGTCCGGTACTCTATTAAAAGGAGGCCTCAATATCTCTTAGTTTCCAATAGGACCCCGCTGCCACGGGAGGGTAGGACAAAAGATGTCATGCAAGTTCTTTTCCATAAGCACGTATGACTATATTCGGAATACATGCCTACATTGCATTGATGAACTGGAGCTAGTTCTGTGGCACCCTAGGTTATAACTTCTACATGATGAATTGCATCCGATGTAATTTCGCATCACCGATCCAATGCCTACAATCTTTACCTCTATTACTAGCCGCTTATTTACTTTTCCGTTGCTACTATCACAAAAACTACAAAAATACTATCTTTACTTTTATTGCTGCTACCACCACTATCATATTACTGTGCTACTAAACTATCTTGCTGCAGATACTAAGTTTCCAGGTGTGGTTGAATTGACAACTCAGCTGCTAATACTTAAGAGTATTCTTTGGCTCCCCTTGTGTCGAATCAACAAATTTGGGTTTAATACTTTACCCTCGAAAACTGTTGCGATCCCCTACACTTGTGGGTTATCAAGACTATTTTCTGGTGCCGTTGCCGGGGAGCATAGCTCTATTATTTAAGTCACTTGGGATTTATATCTGCTTATCACTATGAAGAATTTGAAGGACTCAAAAACCAAGATCTTGCCCTCAACTACGAGGGGAGGTAAGGAACTGCCATCTAGCTCTGCGCTTGGTTCTCCTTCTGTTATGAGTAAACTTGCGACACCTACTCCTGCTATTGAATCTGATATATCGTATGTTCTTGATGATGCTACTTCTGCTATGTATGATGAAACTATCTCTATGCCTGATACTGTGCCACTAGATGAATTTCTAGATGAACAAATTGCTAAGGTTAGGGAAAGTGCACATGTTGATGATATTTATGAAAGTGATGATGAAACTACTCCCAATAGATATGAATTGCCTGTTGTGCCTGAGGGTTATGTTATGGATGAAGAAACTGCTAGAGACTTTCTTGCTTGCAATGATAGATATGATCTTAAGAAATTATTAGCTAAGCTGAAAGAAAAGTCCTTGAATGCTAGAATGAAACATGACCCTGCTCTTGCTACTTCACCTATATGTGTTACCGATAAGTATTATGAATTCTCTATTGATCCTGAGTTAATTACTTTGGTTGAATCTGATCCTTTCCATGGCTATGAGTCTGAAACTATTGTAGCACATCTTACCAAGTTGAATGATATAGCCACCCTGTTTACCAATGATGAAAGGATTCGTTACAACTATATCCTTAAGCTATTTCCGTTCTCGTTAAAGGGTGATGCTAATACTTGGTTTAATTCTCTTGATCCTGGTTGTGTGCGTAGTCCCCAGGATATGATGTATTACTTCTCTGCTAAATATTTTCCCGCTCATAAGAAACAAGCTGCCTTACGGGAAATATATAACTTTGCTCAAACTGAAGAAGAGAGTCTCCCACAAGCTTGGGAGAGGCTTCTCTAGTTACTTAATGCTTTGCCTGATCATCCTCTTGAGATGCATGATATACTTGATGTCTTTTATAATGGACTAACCGATGCTTCCAGAGACCACCTGGATAGTTGTGCTGGTTGTGTTTTCAGGGAAAGAACAGTTGAACAAGCTGAACTACTATTGAATGATATGCTAGCCAATGAAAATAATTGGACACTTCCCGAACCAGCCCCTAAGCCAACTCCGAAGAAAAGAGGTTCTATTTCTCAGTCCTGAAGATATGAAAGAGGCAAAGAAATCTATGAAAGAAAAATGTATTAAAGCTGAAGATGTTAAGTATTTACCGCCTATTGAAGAAATACATGGTGTAGGATCGAAAGTAAGTCTAGAGGGGGGGTGATTAGACTACTTGACAAAATAAAAAATCTGCCTTTAGATCATGCAATGTTTTTGGCAGTTTCAAAATTAAGATCAATTCAAGTAACACCCTACACATGCAATTCTAGAGTATATGCAGCGGAAAGTAAATTGCACATGTAAAAGAGAGGTGGAGAAGATCAAACGCAGTTTGGTGACACGGAGATTTTTGTCGTGGTTCCGATAGGTGGTGCTATCGTACATCCACGTTGATGGAGACTTCAACCCACGGAGGGTAACGGCTGCGCGAGTCCACGAAGGGCTCCACCCACGAAGGGTCCACGAAGAAGCAACCTTGTCTATTCCATCACGGCCTACGCCCACGGAGGACTAGCCTTACTCGGGGTAGATCTTCACGAAGTAGGCGATCTCCTTGCCCTTACAAACTTCTTGGTTCAACTCCACATCATCAAGACGGAGGCTCCCAAGCGACACCTAACCAATCTAGGAGGCACCACCCCCCAAAAGGTAATAGACGGTGTTGATGATGATGAACTCCTTGCTCTTGTGCTTCAGATGATAAACCCCCCAACACTCAACTCTCCTCACTGATATGGCTGTGGTGGAAGAAAGATTTGAGTGGAAAGCAACTTGGGAAGGCTAGAGATCAAGTTTCATATGGTAGGAATGGAATGACTTGATCTCAACACAAGGGTAGGTGGTTCACTTCTCAGAAAGTGTATGGTAGAAGTGGTGGTACTTTCTGATGGCTCTCCTCACGAATGAGGAGGGGGTGGAGGGGTATATATAGCCTCCACACAAAATCCAACCGTTACACACACATTTGACCAATCTCGGTGAGACCGAAGTGAAAACTCGGTCAGACCGAAAGTTCAAATATAGTGAACGTTGGGATTTTCGGTGGGACCGAAAATACCATCTCGGTGTGTCCGAAGTGAGTCAAAGGTTAGGGTTTGCCATCTCGGTGTGACCGAAAACAACAACTCGGATATTCCGAAATGCTGTCAATTGGTTACAGAAGGTTGGCAGACCATTTTCGGTGAGACCGAAACTCAGAATCGGATGGACCGAGAAATTAGGGTTTGGGGAAATAACTGAAGTGGTTCATCTCGGTGGGACTGAGTTTGCAGAATCGGTTTGTCCGAGATTACTTGTGAGTGTGTTGATAAGTGAAGAGTGCTGATAGTTGAGGGAGCTAGATCACCAAGCACTTGAGCAACAAGAACATTAACACAACCTCATCCCCTTTTAATAGTATTGGCTTTTCCTATGGACTCAATGTGATCTTTGATCACTAAACCAAAAATAGAGTCTTGAGCTTTTGCCAATGCTTGTCTTAGCATTTTGAGGGGTCCACTTCTTCAGACATTTCCATACCCATATCATCGAACTTCTCTGAAATGATTCTCAAGTAAATATTAGTTCAATGATATATATGTTGTTATTAATTACCAAAACCACCCGGGGATTAGTTGCACTTTCAATCTCCCCCTTTTTGGTAATTGATGACAACATATAGATCAAAGCTTCGACAAAAGATATAATCAATGAATAATATCGTCGCTTTGAGATGTATGTGATAAACAAGAGCTCCCCCTAAATTTGTGCATTATTTAAAATTTGCGTTTGAATGCAAATGCACAATCGATTAGGATTATGGGTCACTCTTCCATGTCACATACATCTTGGTGGAGCGCACAAAATGATAAGAATGAATAACATGCACTCAATCACCAAGACAAGAGTAAATAGCCATACAATAAGAAATAGCATATGATAAACAATAAGCACACATTAAGGCATAGTATGACTAAGCACTCATTAAGGTAGCATCAAACGTAGTAGCAAGCACACTTAAAGTATCTGGAACCAAAAGAAACCAATGTATCTCAAGGAAAACGGCAAAAGAACGAAAAGACGAAAGAGCACTCTCTCTCTCGAAGCCCTATGATCTATAACAATTTCTCCCCCTTTGGCAACAAGTTACCAAAAAGTTCGAAAAGGTATAGAGCTAAACGTCACTGCGGGCTCGGCTGGCTGCTCCCGTCTGGGTCGATGTCGGTGTAGAGATAGCTGCGTCGGCGAAGACTTCTGCTGATGTCTGCGCTGGAGGAGTGGATGCTGGAGCTGAAGGAACTGCTGGAGCTGTAGCTGGTGCTGAAGTGGTAGCCCTGGAGTCTGTCACTGGGATAGCTGCAGACCTGGATCCTCTGGGAACCGGAGCAGTCTGGCGATGAGAGTCCTGGACTATATCAGCCTGCATAAGCTCTGCTCTCTCCTGCCTAGTCTCCTCCATGTCTGCCTCAAGTTTGTTGACAGACACCTGAATCTCAGTCAGCTTCACGTCCAGAGCGTGGATCTTGTCCTCGACGATCCTCTCAAGGCTCTCCTGAGATTGCTCAATGCTGGCCAGGCGTTGTTCAATTCTCCGGGTTGCTTCAAGAATCTGATCTCCAAAGCTCTTTGGCTTAGCTGCTGCTGCTTCTCTGTCAGCTTTGGCTTTCTTTGCAGCTTCGATCTTGGCTTGCCCTTCAACTGAGGTGGGATCCTCTTCATCCATCACAACTACGTTGTCCTCATGCTCTGGCTGCAGTGGTAAGTGCTTCCTATCCAACATGAATTTGCCCGTGCCAAACTTGGCGTTGATAAGCATCTGTATCTGCGGTGCAAACCCACACGACCTCTTCTGGTCAGCTGCAGTCCTCTTGATGGTCTCTACCATCAAGTCCATCACCTTAAAAGGTGCCTTCTCATCGAGAATGTGCAGCATGTTGATAGAATAGCCTCGTATCATCCGGTGGTCACCTGACTTAGGCATCAAAGTATGCCTCAGGATAGTGTTGGTGGTGGTCAGACCTGCCTGGAGATAATACACTGAGCCGAGTTTCCATCCCTCCAAATCAGCAGCTGGGATCTCCTTGTACATATTCTTCATGGAATCATGACTCTTCTTAGGAATCCCATAGACATCAATGTCGTCCTCTCTCTGCACTGGAGCGTTCAGAAGTTCTGCCCATTCTGCAACAGTTGAAGAAAACCTTTGACCTTCAGTCATCCAGGTGATCTTGCCATCAGGATAGAAATGGGCTGTGGCATAGAACTGCATGATCATCTCGTCATTCCAGGCTGTCAGTTCTTGACCCACAAAGTCAGCAACTCCACATGCAGTAAAGCTCTCATGCACATGGGGAAAGAAGTCCCGATGCTCTCTGCTGTCAATATACTTCCAGTCGACATACCTGGTGTCAGCAACAATGGGCTTCTTATCCATTAGCACGGTCTCATAGAAATCCTGCTGCTCTCTGGTGTGGAATCTGGGGTCCACAGCAGTCCTTCTTCTTACGGCATATGGATCCGATTGTCTCCATAGCCTGAGACCTTTGTCCTTTCTTGCCTTCATATCCTCAGCTTGAGGATGAGCATCATTGTGGAGTGGCAACTTGGGACGGAGCTTGAGCAACACATGCTCTTCATCTGACTCAGAAGGTGCCATCTCACCTTTGTTCTTCTCAGAAGCTGGAATGCTTCTGGTTGTTCTCTTGGGCTTGGCTGGAGCTGTCTTAGCTTGAGCAGGCTTCTTGGGCTTGGAGGAGGCTTGAGCCCGAATAGCATCACCCATGAACTTAGCTTTCTGAGGAGGAGGCTGGGGTGCATCTTCTTCTTCTTCTTCTTCAGCAACCTCTTGAGGTTCAGCATATACAACTCTCTTCCTTTTGGAAGTCTTCTTCACCTTGCTTGGAGCTGGCTCTTCCAAGTTGAGCTTCTTAGCAACTGCAGACTGCTTCACTTTGCTTGTGCCTTTCTTTGGCTGCTGCCCTTGGAGCTCTTTGGCAACCACTTGCCTCTTTGGCTTGGAGGTAACTTCCTCAGCAACAAAGTCGGAATCCTCATCATCAGACGTTCTCTTCTTCCTGGTTCTCGTAGCAGCAGGAGGCAGACCACTAGGGGTACTCCTCTCACCATCATCACTAGAGCTGCTAGCCTCAGGACTTGTACCTGCCTCTGGAATCTCAGCAAACGGTGATTCGGACCTGTTCTGGCTGTCACTGACATCTGACATGGCTGAAAGACCTGTGAATAGATAAGGTGTAGGCAGAGTAGAAGAGTTATCACAACTGCAGAAGTTTTTGAAAAAAAAATGAGTTCAAAAACTTAGTTTTGAGTTTTCACAGAATGTATTTCGGTCAAACCGATTTCAAGTTTCGGTGTAACCGAAGTGTTCAACAGAACCTACACACCACTTTCGGTCAGACCGAAATGGGTTTCGGTCCTACCGAAAACTTAGGGTTTCACAGAAACTTTAATTCGGACATTCCGATTTTCACAACTCGGTCAGACCGAACTATGTAGTGCAATGGTCAGAGACCAAATCGGTCAGTCCGAGTTTCAGGAATCGGCTTCACCGAGATGCATTCCGTGGAAACCTAAACCTAAGAATTTTCCTCGAAACTAAACGATCTGAACAATGTATTGGGATCATATCAAACGTGGATTGAATCAGGGCAGTCCTATCATGCAAGAATCAGAAGTGGAGCATGAAAGGGATCGGGACACACCCTAACTTGGTGGTGTCCCTCTACGGCAGCAACGGCGGAGAAGATTACCGTTGACGGCGGCGGAGACCTGCGGCGAGGGCGCACAGGCGACGAAGGCGACGATCCTTAGATCAGGGCGACGGCAGCAGGGGTCTTGGAGGGCGAACGGTTTGAAAGGAATAGATCGCGCGCAGCCCTCAGTATATATAACCCCGTGCTGTCGGTGGGACCGAGTTGAAAAACTCGGTGTCACCGAGATGCATAATTGCAGTGCAGTTACGCATATCGGTCAGACCGAGATTTTGAACTCGGTTTCACCGAGATGAAACCTAGATCAATCTAAGTGTTTCGGTTGGACCGAGATTGAGAAACCGGTCAGACCGAAATGGACTTAGAAGGTTTTGGAAGTCAGCCTTAGACGAATCGGTGGTTCCGAGTGCTCCTCACTCGGACTGTCCGAAAAAGACTTGTTCAAAGTTGTGATATGAGCATGAAAAGAATTTTTGATACAAGAAAGCATAGATAGCTAGGGAAGGTGCTTAGGCATTCTTGTCCATCCATTTGGCCAGAAGAAGAAACCAAAACAATCAAAACCACAAATGGATGTCCTTGAATGGATAAAATCATGTATTCAACATGCTCACACAATAAGATAGCAAATGAAATATGTGTCAAACATGCACAACCAATCACTCTAGCTACTAGCACACAATTTGTCGATGACTAGGTCATCTATATATGAGTATGTTGACTTAGGAGTCAAATGAGAACATTTGATCATAGGTCATACTCATCGTTTAAGCACAAGTGGGGTTACCACTTTTACATAAAGCATTTATGTGTTCACATCATTAGAAGATGCTTTAGCTCATTTTTAGAGCAAAGCTCCCCCTAGATGTGAGAACCCCTTTTAAAGGGTCAAACTAACCTTGGGTTGTCGTAGAAGACTTCATGTAGATGTTGAAGACGTGGATGCTCAATGTTGATGTAGATCATCATGAGTTAGGAGCAATCCTTTGAATTAGGGCACTTTCAATACCTACATGGGTTAGTCCCACAAGGAACAAACAAGAATATCCATAGACATAGAGTGAAGTACACAAAAGATGATGTCCATGAAAGCAATGATTACCTTGTCCCTTGACTTACCAACAAGAGGGTTTGTGACTCCATGAACAAGTGCATGATGTGGAAGTTGATTGCACAAGTTCTTGCCAAAATGAATATGAGTGAAGTTTGTTGGCGGAGTCACCCTCAAGAACCTACTAGTTCTTCTTCTTTGGGATCCACATCATCTTGATGGGAATCCTTGGTGTTGTAGTTGAGCTTGACGAAGTAGAACTTGATGTGTCCTTGGGAACCCACTTGACCATGGCTTGAGGTGCTTCAATGAATGCATCAATCTCCTCTTGAAGCTTGTCCTTGGCCTTTAGATTGTGGTCTTGTGGTGGAAGGTCATCTTGAGCTTGTTCCACATTGGAGGAAGTAGGATCATACTTCTCCTTTTGTGAGACAAACTGTGGAGTAGGGTATTGACCTTCTTCCCACTCAACACCTTCGGCGTTGAACTTTCGCTCAAAACCAATCCCTTGATTCTTCCGGTGTCTTCCTTGTTTGCGAACAATCTCCTCAAAGTTCTTGCTTCCGGCAAGACTCTTGTAGACACCTTTCTCTATGATTTCCTTCAATAAGCTATTTTCTTGCTCAAGTGTAACTTGGCTTGAAACATTGTTAGTGGAATCAAGAGAACTACTAGAAGCAACAATATTGGATTTAACATTGTTATTGTTACTACTAGAGGAAGAATTTTTCTTATGCTTGTCATGCTTAGTCTTAATAGGTGGCAAGAAATTAGACAAGAGAAGTCGTTTGGCAAGATATGAAGAACTCTTCTTTCGAAGATCATCATTGATCGCTTTTAGAAACTCATGTTCTTGCTCTAGAGTGAGCTTCTCGAAGCGTAGCTTCTCATGAGATCTTAGGAGCTCTCTATGATCTTCTTGAGTTGTTTCATGAGCTAACTTAAGAGTGTTTAGTTCTTTAGTTCGACTCTTCTCGACTATAAAGACTACTAGCATTTTCATCATTACTAAGCTCACTAGATTTATCATGCAAGAGCTCATCTTCACCAAGCAAGTCATCCTCATCACTATCAAAGTCAATGAATTCAGGGTGTGTTACCTTGGGGCCTTTAGCCATGAAGCATCTTCCAATTCCCTCATTTGGTGAATCAAATAAGTCGTAGGAGTTGGAGTTGGAGGATACGAGTGCAAGTCCGGCAACACCTTCATCTTGACTATAGTCGGAGTCGGAGTGATAGCTTCCATCGGATTGACTGTCAGAGTCGGAGCCAGAGACCCATTCACCAACATGAGCTTGATGTCTTCTTCTTGTGTAGCTCCTTGATGACTTGTCTTTCCTCTCCGAATCCTTGCTTCTCCGAGAAGGTCTTCGTTCATAACGATCATCTCTACTCCTTCTCTCTCTCCGAGGTGACTCATCTCTTGCTCTTCTTCTTGGAGATTCTTCTCTTCTCTTGTGGGGAGCCGTACACTCATTTGAGAAGTGTCCGGGTCGTCCACAATTGTAGCAGTTTCGATCACGACTAGAAGATCTCTTTCCATCATATGATCTAGACTTTGAGCTTCTTTCTTTGCCTCTATTCTTGTAGAACTTGTTGAAGTTCTTGACCATTAGGCTTATGTCTTCATTGGAAATTTGCTTGTCACTTGAGGTAGTAGGAGCATCACTTGTAGCTTTGTAAGCACCACTTGACTTGTTGTGAAGCTCTTCCTTATCCTTAAGTGTCATCTCATGAGCAACAATCCTTCCAATGACTTCAGTTGGCTTGAGAGTCTTGTAGTTTGGCATCATTTAGATCAAAGTGCACACGGTGTCATACTTTCCATCCAAAGCTCTGAGAATCTTCTTAATGATGAATCGGTCGGTCATTTCTTCGCTTCCTAAGCCTGCAATCTCATTTGTGATGAGAGCAAGCCTAGAGTACATTTCAGCGACTCCTTCACCATCCTTCATCTTGAACTTGTCAAGTTGACCTTGAAGAATATCTAGCTTTGATTCCTTAACAGATTCAGTACCCTCGTGCATTTCAACCAAAGTATCCCAAATCTCTTTAGCATTCTCAAGACGGCTGATTTTGTTGAACTCTTCGGGACACAAGGCATTGAAGAGAATGTCACAAGCTTGAGCATTGTTTTGCAACATCTTCAATTCTTCGGGTGTAGCTTCGCGATCCGGAACTTTTCCATCTTCAAAGAAGTCACCTTGCATACCAACACAAATAATGCCCCATGCGGCTGGGTTATGACCAAGAATATGCATTTTCATTTTATGCTTCCAACTAGCAAAATTTGTACCATCAAAGTAAGGACCTCTACGATAATTACCCTCACTAGACGCCATACTCTCCTAGGTTGTGAAACCAAGCTTATGGAGTCCAATGCAATGGAAACCAAGGCAATGGAGACCAAAGCTCTGATACCACTTGTAGGATCGAAAGTAAGTCTAGAGGGGGGGGTGATTAGACTACTTGACAAAATAAAAAATCTGCCTTTAGATCATGCAATGTTTTTGGCAGTTTCAAAATTAAGATCAATTCAAGTAACACCCTACACATGCAATTCTAGAGTATATGCAGCGGAAAGTAAATTGCACATGTAAAAGAGAGGTGGAGAAGATCAAACGCAGTTTGGTGACACGGAGATTTTTGTCGTGGTTCCGATAGGTGGTGCTATCGTACATCCACGTTGATGGAGACTTCAACCCACGGAGGGTAACGGCTGCGCGAGTCCACGAAGGGCTCCACCCACGAAGGGTCCACGGAGAAGCAACCTTGTCTATTCCATCACGGCCTACGCCCACGGAGGACTAGCCTTACTCGGGGTAGATCTTCACGAAGTAGGCGATCTCCTTGCCCTTACAAACTTCTTGGTTCAACTCCACATCATCAAGACGGAGGCTCCCAAGCGACACCTAACCAATCTAGGAGGCACCACCCCCCAAAAGGTAATAGACGGTGTTGATGATGATGAACTCCTTGCTCTTGTGCTTCAGATGATAAACTCCCCAACACTCAACTCTCCTCACTGATATGGCTGTGGTGGAAGAAAGATTTGAGTGGAAAGCAACTTGGGAAGGCTAGAGATCAAGTTTCATATGGTAGGAATGGAATGACTTGATCTCAACACAAGGGTAGGTGGTTCACTTCTCAGAAAGTGTATGGTAGAAGTGGTGGTACTTTCTGATGGCTCTCCTCACGAATGAGGAGGGGGTGGAGGGGTATATATAGCCTCCACACAAAATCCAACCGTTACACACACATTTGACCAATCTCGGTCAGACCGAAGTGAAAACTCGGTTAGACCGAAAGTTCAAATATAGTGAACGTTGGGATTTTCGATGGGACCGAAAATACCATCTCGGTGAGACCGAAGTGAGTCAAAGGTTAGGGTTTGCCATCTCGGTGAGACCGAAAATATAAACTCGGATATTCCGAATTTATGTCAACTGACCACAGAAGGTTGCAGCCCTTTTTCGGTGGGACCGAAACTCAGAATCGGTTTGACCGAGAAGCTAGGGTTTGGAGAAACAACTGAAGTGGTTCATCTCGGTGGGACTGAGTTGGAGAAATCGGTGTGACCGAGATGTTAGGGTTTGTAGAAATAACTTCATCTCGGTGGGACTGAGTTGGATTGACCGAGATTACTTATGGGTGTGTGTTAAGTAGTGAATAGTGCTGATAGTTGAGGGAGTTAGATCACCAAGCACTTGAGCAACAAGAACATTAACACAACCTCATCCCCTTTTAATAGTATTGGCTTTTCCTATGGACTCAATGTGATCTTTGATCACTAAACCACAAATATAGTCTTGAGCTTTTGCCAATGCTTGTCTTAGCATTTTGAGGGGTCCACTTCTTCAGACATTTCCATACCCACATCATCGAACTTTTCTGAAATGATTCTCAAGAGAATATTAGTTCAATGATATATATGTTGTTATTAATTACCAAAACCACCCGGGGATTAGTTGCACTTTCACATGGTCTTGATAACCCGACACAGGTAGTAAAGGTAAATTCTCTTTATAGATTTGACGAAAGTGATATTCCCCGTTATAAGTTTACCAGCCAATGCTTAGATGAGTTTGACAATTTCATTGTGAAACAAGAAAACTTCAATGCTTATGTTGGTAGACAATTACAACACAATGCTCATATGATTGAACGCTTGAGTGATTATCTGTCTAGTGATAAAGATGAACTGAAACTTATTAGTATACATGCTTCTATGGTTACCACTCAAGTAGAACAAGTACTTAAGGCTCAGAATGATTTGCTTAATGAATTAAATAGTAAGAATAATGACTATGCTGTTAGAGTTGCAACTAGAGGTGGTAAAATGACTCAGGAACCTCTGTATCCTGAAGGCCACCCTAAGAGAATTGAGCAAGATTCTCAGAGAGCTAATTTAGATGCACCTAGTTCTTCTAAAAAGAAGAAAAAGAAAAATGATAGGACCTTGCATGCTTCTAGTGAACCTGTAGCTCACCCGCCTGAGAATCCCAATGATATATCTGTTTCTGATGCTGAGACACAATCCGATAATGAACATGAGCCTATTGATAATATTAATAATGATGTTCATGATGATGCTCAACCTAGCAATGATAATGATGTAGAGATTGAACCTGCTGTTGATCTTGATAACCCACAACCAAAGAATCAACGTTATGATAAGAGAGACTTTGTTGCTAGGAAGCACGGTAGGGAAAGAGAACCATGGGTTCAGAAACCCATGCCTTTTCCTCCGAAACCATCCAAGAAAAAGGATGATGAAGACTTTTAGCGCTTCGCTGAAATGATTAGACCTATCTTTTTGCGTATGCGTTTGACTGATGTGCTTAAAACAAATCCTTATGCCAAGTATATGAAAGATATTATTACCAACAAAAGAAAGATACCTGAAGTAGAAATCTCCACCATGCTTGCCAATTATACTTTTGAGGGTGGAATGCCTAAGAAATTAGGAGATCCAGGAGTACCTACTATAACTTGCTCCATTAAGAGAAACTATGTTAAAACTGCTTTGTGTGATCTTGGAGCCGGTGTTAGTGTTATGCCTCTCTCTTTATATAGTAGACTTGACTTGAGTAAGTTGACACCTACTGAAATATCTTTGCAAATGGCCGATAAATCAACTGCTATACCTGTCGGTATTTGTGAGGATGTGCCTGTTGTAGTTGCAAATGTTACTATTCTAACGGACTTTGTTATACTTGATATTCCTGAGGATGATAGTATGTCTATTATTCTTGGAAGACCTTTTTTGAATACTGCAGGGGCTGTTATTGATTGCAACAAAGGAAATGTCACTTTTCATGTCAACGGTAATGAGCATACGATACACTTTCCGAGGAAACAACCTCAGGTCTACAGTATCAATTATATTGGAAAAACTTCGACTATTACTATTGGAGGTTTTGAGTTTCCTATTCCTACTATCAAGAAGGCATATGACATACTTATTGTTGGGGACATACATATCCCCATTGAGGTAACCTAGTGTTATTCGAAAATTCTCCGGTTTCATGTTACTCGGAAAGAGTTTATTAACAAGACCTGATCAACCTTGTTAATCGATTCCTTTTGATGAACATGGGATAGGTGAATCTAGATAGCACAAACCTTTTGTACCCTCCTTTTACTTTCTATTAATTAGGTTAAATAAAACAAAAATAGCATTGTCTGTCTGTTTCCAGACTTATCCGTGCAATAAAAAAATATCCCGAAAATAAAAGTTCTCCAAATGCCATGAAAATGAAATATAATTTTTTCTGGAATATTTAAGAAAATATGGCACTGAACACACAGCGAGGGGAGCCAGCATGTGGCCTCGAGGGCATAGGGCGCGCCCCCTTCACAGGGCGCGCCCCCTGCCTCGAGGGCCCCACGTGGCCCCCCCTCCACTTATCCTTTCACCCATGCTCTTCTTCTTCCTCCCAAAAAAATCCCCAACCAGCTCAAACCCGAGTTCTAGCTCATTTTGCTGCCATTTTCGATCTCCTTGCTCAAAGCACCATTCACCAAACTGTTTGGGGAGATTGTTCCTTGGTATGTGACTCCTCCATTGGTCCAATTAGTTTTTGTTCTAGTGCTTTATTTGTTGCAAATTTGTGCTGCTGTGGTGAACTTGTTCTTGAGCTTGCATGTCAAATTTTCTTGGTCCCAAGTAGTTCTAATGCATGATATAGCCTCTAGGCACTTATAGGAGTTGTTGCTATCAATTTTATTGAGTTTGGTTAACTTTTATTGTGAGTTACTAATTTTTTTAGAAATTTTCAGAAAAGGAAAATGTTAAAAAGAATATTGAGGGGCTCTTCCAGCAAGAGCTCAGAGGAGAAGAAGAAAGAAGAAAATAAGAAGCCCAAGTATCATCTTCCTCGCATGGCGGAAGTTCGACCGTGCGAATGGCCTTGTAATAATTTCATGATGTCCGCCGGTATTTACGAAGACTTTTATTGGATGGCGAATAATGCAGGCCTCACCGACTTCATCAACGACCAAAAAGAACAGTATCTCTTACTCACCAATATTTTTACGCAAAGCTTCCATTTTCATTCTAGGAAAACACCACCTACGGTGGAGTTTCGCTTATATGATGTGGTTAAGGAGATATCACTGTTAGATTTCTGTGAAATATGCAAAGTACCCTTTGAAGGTAGATTAGATGAACCATGTCATGAAGACGTTAAAGGGTTTATTGATATGATAGCCGCAGGTGAAACTAGACAAGTTTCAGGGGCAAGAATCACCAGTATACACTTCCCTGTTCTGCGCTACTTTGCTTTATTTGCTAGTAGGTGTTTAATTGGTCGCGGGAACAGTGGGAATCTTAGTGCCCCTGATATTATCATTTTACGCCATGCCTTGTTTCGTGACACAACTTTTAGCTTGGGCGCCATCGTTGCCAAACGATTGAGTCTGAACCGCTCAAAGGGGCCCGTCTTTGGAGGCATCATTGCTTCTCGCCTTGCTGAACATTTTAATATACCTATTAGGCATCATGAGAAGGAAGAAAATTGCTTGCCCCTGTTTATCTAGACTACAAGAGCATGGTAGCTCATGACTTTATTGTTAAAGACAAAAATATGCAGCTACTTTATAAATTGAGGTTTGATGAAATATACTATGAAATTGTTACTTTGCCTGCACCATCTCTGTTTGATCTGTCCACAGGCAAGTACCTCATTACATCAGATGCCTTCTACCAGTATCAAGGCCAGGCACAAGCTTCAGAGCTTGAGCCAGAACCACCATTTGATCCTTCTCGTCAATTTGTTTATGGGTGAGATCTGGACGAGCTCGCCAACCAGTGGCATCCAGAGGACACATCTCAGTACACTAGAGGGAGTGGCTTCGATCCGTGGCCATAGACCAACTTAGGCCAAAAGCCTAAGCTTGGGGGAGTACATGTTGCTCACCGACTTACTTTCATGTTCACACTTATTCTAGTTGTCGGTGCTCACACTCTTTCACTGTACCATCCATGCTTAGTTAAATTTATTTTTCTTAGTCTTTTTCTTGTGTGCTAGAAAACCCAGAAAAACAAAAAATATTAGTTGTAGCTTCTATCTAGTTTAATTTCTTTGCTTGTAGTAGTAACTAAAAAAATGATGAAAACCCAAAAAGATTTCCCGTTCTTCTTTTTCTTGTTGGGAGCTTTCCCATGTAAATAGTTTCTTTTCTTTTCCTTAGGGGTCTCATATGCTTTGTTGATTATTTAATCTTGAGCCATATTACCTTGTCTTCTCTCTTGTATTAAATGCCTGCAGATTCCAGCTTAGTCCAATGCACGTGCACTATTATTATTTTCCACACCGTTCGGTCATGCGAGTGAAAGGCAATAAGGATGATATATGATGAACTAATTGAGATGAGAAAAGCTGGTATGAACTCGACCTCTCTTGTTTTTGTAAATATAGTTGCTCGTCGTTCTTGATTCAGCTTGTTATGAATGAAACATGTTTGCAATGACAATTAGAGATCATAGCTACTTATGCCATGCTTAATTAGCTAAGAGTTTATAATGGTCTATCTTGCGTGCCAACATGCTATTAAAATGGTTGTGATGTGGTATGATGGGTGGTATCCTCCTCTGAACGATTTAAGTGACTCGACTTGGCACATGTTCACGCATGTAGTTGAAACAAATCAACATAGCCTTCACGATATTTATGTTCATGGTGATTTATATCCTACTCATGCTTGCATTCATTGTTGATTTATTTTAATGCATGTTCATGACCGTTGTTTCTCTCTAGCTGGTCGCTTCCCAATCGCTTTCTAGCCTTCACCTGTACTAAGCGGGAATACAGCTTGTGTATCCACTTCCATAAACCCCAAAGTTGTTCCATATGAGTCTACCATACCTTCATATATGCGGTATTTACCTGCCATTCCAAGTAAATTTGTATGTGCCATACTCTAAACCTTCAAATGAAATTCTGTTTTGTATGCTCGAACAGCTCATGTATCAACTAGGGCTGCCTATATCTTCCATGCTAGGTGGGTTATTCTCATGATGAGTGGACTCCGCTCATCATTCACGAGAAAATGGCTGGTAACCGGGATGCCCGGTCCCATGTGTAAGGGCATATTTCTCCCTAAGTAGTTTTGGTGATTGATGACAATGCATTTGCGGACTGATCGTGTGCTCTAAGCTTATCCAGGTATATCCCCCTTAGGCACAAGACGATTGTTTGCCCCTCGGATTCTATGGAAGACGGTGTTTTCTTTTTGCTCCCTGTCGGTGGCTTTGAGTAATAGGAAAGCCGTACTATTAAGAGGGGGTCCGCGTCGGAAAGGTTTGGGCAGAATCAACACGTGCACATCCCACTCTCGCACCACCTTTCCTTGCTTCTCTGGAGGTCCAACCGGTTATCTTTCGTATATGCAAAACTGTGTCTTCTTAACTGATCATCTGCCTGGCAAGCGGTAGTACCGCTCAACCAAGCGGTAGTACCGCACAGTTACACGGTAGTACCGCCTGCCGACACGGTAGTACCGCTCCCACGGTAGTACCGCATCCCTAGAGCGGTAGTACCGTGTATCTGGCCCAGGCACTGATTCTAAGTACAGAAGTGGGTGCGGAAGTAATTTTTTACTTCCGCATCCAATGCGGTAGTACCGCTTATCTTAAGCGGTAGTACCGTGTCGCATTTTGCTACTACCGCTTTCCCTGCGGATGTAGCCACGGATGTAATTTATTTCATCCGTGGTGGTCAATCATGTCACACTCTTTTGCCTAAGCGGTAGTACCGCTCAGCCAGCGGTAGTACCGCAACTCGTGCGTGGTACTACCGCTCTCTGCGGGCTGAAAACTCCAATAACGGTTGGATTTGCTCCCCCACTATATATAGGGGGTCTTCTTCTCCAAGAAGACTCACCTCTTCCCCCACTACTCCATTGTTGCTCCAAAAGCTCCATTTCCGCCCGATCTCTCTCCCTAGCCAATCAAACTTGTTGATTTGCTCGGTATTGCTTGAGGAGGCATCGATCTACACTTCCACCAAGAGATATTTGATTCTCCCCACTAATCCCTTGCGGATCTTGTTACTCTTGGGTGTTTGAGCACCCTAGACGGTTGAGGTCACCTCGAAGCCATATTCCATTGTGGTGAAGCTTCGTTGTTTGTTGGGAGCCTCCAAGTTGTGGAGATAGCCCCAACCTTGTTTGTAAAGGTTCGGTTGCCGCCTTCAAGGGCACCACTAGTGGAATCACGGCACCTTGCATCGTGTGAGGGCGTGAGGAGAATACGGTGGCCCTAGTGGCTTCTTGGGGAGCATTGTGCCTCCACACCGCTCCATCGGAGACGTACTTCCCCTCAAAGGGAAGGAACTTCGGAAACACATCCTCGTCTCCACTGGTTTCACTTGTGGTTATTTCTTACCTTTACTTTTGCATGCTTTACTTGTTCAACTCCTATAGCATGCATGTGTAGTTGTTGTCCTTCTTTATCTTAGTTGTCAACCTAGTAGAATATCTAGACAACTTATTTTGTCGCTTATTTTAAAGTGGTTAAGAAAAGCTAAAATTTGTTAGTTGCCTATTCACCCCCCCCCCCCTCTAGTCAACCATATCGATCCTTTCAATTGGTATCAGAGCCTCGTCTCTTTTTAAGGACTTTACCGTCCGAAGAGTATGGTTGACAACGTAGTCGAGACGGAGGACCATTCCGGTGGAAATCTGTCCTTGCCTACGTCAGATGGGGGAGCCTCGGTCACTCGTGAGGAGTTCAATGTGGCCTTTACCACATTGAAAGAATCACTAGCGAGCGAGGTCAAAGGCATGTTTAAAGAAATGCTTGAGGGGCTTAAATTATCCACCTCACCGTTGGAAGTGGGTCGTCCCGCTACCAACGTGTCGGAGGCTAATCCCGACAAGGGAGAAGCTAGTAGTGAGCAAGCCCAGGTCACTAAGAATGGGAGTGGGAAATTTGCCCAATCTGCTCCTCCTACTCACTATGGAGGACCCGTTCCCACACCGCATTTAAATTCTGTTGGGCCCCCTCCCAAGTTTGTTAAAAATACTGATTTTGCTACTTGGGTGTTTCGTTTCAAACGTCATATTAATCATTGTTCCACTAACCTTTGGAGAATCATTGAGCAAGGTTTTTATCCGTATGATCCCAACAACATGACTCCAAGAGAAACTGCAGATCATCAGTTCAACGAGTCCGCTCTTTGCATTCTTCAAGATTCCATCCCTCCTGAAGACATTGTTCACCTTCGACCCTTCACTGTGGCCAAGGAAGCTTGGGAGCATGTTGGCACAATGTACAAGGGAAGCACCAGTATTCAACGCTCCAACTATGAAGTGGTGCAAGATGAAGCTGATGAGTTTGCTATGATCGAAGATGAAGATCCTCATGAACTTTATCGAAGATTAACTATTCTTGCAGTGTCTCTTCGAGATCATGGCAGTAAGGATACGGATGACAATTGGATCAAGCGCAAGTTCCTCAAGGCCATGATGCCCTATCATAAGGCCATGTCCTCTGTCATTCGTCAGAGACCAGACTTCCACACTTTATCCTCAAACGAAGTGTTGGATGAATTTGTTGCCATGAGGATCCTTGACGTAACCGCCGACAACGCGGTCTTAAGAGCTCAACGATCCAAGAAGCCTAATCTTGCTCTGAAGGCCAAGGCTTGTGTGGAAGAGGAGGAAGTGGAAGATAATGATGAGTGTTGCCCCGAGGACACCAAATATGCCTATCATGAGCACATGGCTCTTGCGTCAAGGCAATTCTGGGGCAAGAAGAACACAAGGTCCAACTTTAACAGGAACAACTCTAGTGGGAACAAAGGGAAGCAACGAGTAAGGACATGCTTCAACTATGGAAATGTAAGTCACTTCGTTGTGGATTGCCCATATGAGAAGAGAGAAGACTTTGGAGGCAAGCTTATTCGGAAGGACAAGTCAAAGTCCTATCCCAACAAGAACAACTTCATCAAGAAGACTCCTCCGAAAGTGTTGGTGGATCAAGAAGAATATGTGGAGGATGATGACAATGATGAAGACGATGAGGTGACCACTATGGCCACTATTGCAATTGCTACCACTACGCACTCATCTCTCTTCAACTCACCAAACGAGAACATCACCGCCAAGTGTCTCATGGCCAAGGCCACCAACAAGGTAACCCCAAACATCAATACTACTATCTCTTCTAATCCTTCATTGACTAATTGTATTGATGAGGGTGAGGGTATTAAGGAGGGAGAAAATGAATTTGATTTGTTCATAAAGAATCTCAAGGGCAAACCCAAGAAGCATTTTGTTGCTCTCTTGTAACAACTCGGTGAGGCCAATGACATGATCGAGGCTCACGAGGAAACCATTACTAAAATGGAAGGACATAGTCGAGACTATGCCGATGAGATATCGGATCTCTCTAACGCCCTAGAGGAAGAGCCTGGTCTTCGTTTGACTCTTGAGGAGTCACACAACGATGATCATGCTAAATTAAAGAAAGATCTTGATCATGCTTTAGTTGTCTCTCGTGTCCTTAACTCTGAGAAGGCAAAACTTGAGGTTGACCATGCTAAACTCAAAGAGGAGTTTGACATACTTGACAAGGCTCACAAGGCCTTGAAAGGAATGCATGCTACTCTCAAGGAGTCTCATGATCAACTCCAAGTTTCGCTAACCAAGGAAAAGGCTATCTTTCCTCGCATGGTTATAATTGATAATGCAAATGCTACTAACCCATGTTGTGAGCATGTGCATCTTGTTGAAGAGAATGCCGAATTAAAGAAGCAACTTGAGAAACGCCTTGTGACTTGCATACAAGGTGAGAAGAACCTCAACGCCCTTTTGAGCAATCAAAAGGAAGTTGTGGCAAAGGAAGGAATTGGGTTTGCTCCTAAGCCCAAGAAGAAGAAGAATGACAAGACAAAGCAACCACCCCCTCTCCGACAATCCTTTGTGAAAGAAGGAGAGGGCACATCAACCAAGAAGAAAAGTGGTGGTGTCAAGAAAAACTCCACCATACCATCAAACATGGCCGGCGATTTTAATCCTTCATATGTTTTATGCCGTGCCAGTGATGGCCATGTGTTTGCTAAATTTGTTGGTTCTTCTTATGAGTACATTGAATGGTCCATTTGGGTTCCTAAGACCCTTGTCACTAACCTCAAAGGACCCATTACCAAATGGGTACCTAAATCCAAGCATTGATCTATTGTAGGGGTTTGCTTCCGGTGGGGGATCATGGTTGCTCGATAGCGGAGCCACAAATCATATGACCGGAAGCAAAGACTTGGTGGTGGACGTGCATCTCGGTTCATCTATGGCCACCAACGTCGAATGGGGTGATGCTTCATCTTCTAAGGTATTGGGACTTGGCAAGGTTGTTGTCTCTCATGATCTCATGATCGAGAAAGTCATGCTTGTTGAGTCCCTTGCATACAATTTACTTTCTGTTCGCCAACTTGCACTCATGGGCTTTGCTACATTCTTTGATATTGATTCTGTGGCCCTCTTGTGGAGCAAGACTCTTAAAGTAGCCTATGTTGGGCATGTCGAGAACGGTCTTTATGTGGTTAACTTCTCGAAGCAACCCACTAAGGTCGCGACATGCCTAATGGCTAAAGTTGATGTGGGATGGCTTTGGCATCGCCGTTTGGCCCACGTCAATATGAGATCTTTGCAAAGTCTTCTCAAGGGGGACCATGTCCGAGGACTAACAAATGTTAGCTTTGCCAAAGATCGTGCTTGCAGGGCGTGCATTGAAAGAAAATTACATGAGAAGGCTCACCCTCCCACGACTATCATCTATTCAAAGAGACCCTTAGAGCTCCTCCACATGGATCTCTTTGGGCCTCCCACGTTTGATAGTCTTGGGGGTAGGAAGTATTGCTTGGTGATTGTGGATGATTACTCAAGATATACCTGGGTATACTTCTTCAAGAAGAAGAGTGAGACCCAACAAACCGTCATCAACTTTGCAAATGAAGCTCAACGACAACATGAAGCAAAGATTTTGATGATCAGAAGTGACAATGGCACCGAGTTCAAGAACTACACCCTGGATGAGTTTCTTGGTGATGAGGGGATCAAACATCAATATGCAGCCCCGTATACCCCTCAGCAAAACGGTGTTGCGGAGAGAAAGAACCGAACTTTAATAGATGCTGCAAGAACCATGATGGCTGAATTCAACTCTCCATACAACTTTTGGGCCGAAGCCATCAACACCGATTGCCATGCTTCAAATCGTCTCTATCTCCGCAAAGGCTTGAACAAAACTCCGTATGAGATTCTTACCGGTAACAAGCTCAATCTCAAGTACTTCCGGGTGTTCGGGTGTAAGTGTTTCATTCTCAAGAAAGGTGTTCGTTTGTCTAAATTTGAATCTAGAGCTCATGAGGGCATATTTGTTGGTTATGCTACAAACTCTCATGCTTACCGTGTCCTCAACAAGTCCACTGGACTCATAGAGGAGACGAGTAACGTAGAGTTTGATGAAAATAACGGCTCCCAAGTGGAGCAAAGTGGTACTTGTGATGCAGTTGATGAAATTCCTCCTCAAGCCATAAGAAGAATGGGTGTTGGATATATCCTACCCGTTGAGGAACCCCTTGTGGCCGAAGGAGAAGGACAATGTTCCACTCAAGTGGAACCATCACCAACCCAAGACCCACACGCTTCCGAAGAACAAAGTGAAGGCCCTCAGCCTTATGAACAAGGCCAAGTGCAAGATCAACCCCAAGTTGGTGAAGAATCACCAATTGATGCACAAGGCCAAGTTCAGTCCCCCGAGCAAGATCAAGGTCAAGAGGAAGCTCAAGATTAAGATCTTGCTCATGATGACGCTCAAGATGATCAACTCAATGCTCCTCAGTTATCACTTGAAGAGCAATTAGAGCGTTGTGCTGCAAAAGTTGCCTCCAGGCTTGCTTCCAACGAGCATCACATCGAGAACATTTTAGGAAGCATCAAAAGGGGGGTAAGCACTCACAGACAATTAGCAAACTATTGTGCTCATCAAGCTTTTGTCTCCTTTGTTGAACCTAAGAAAGTTTATGAGGCGCTCGAAGACCCCGACTGGCTCAATGCCATGCATGAAGAACTTAATAACTTCGAGCGCAACAAAGTGTGGCGTCTGGTGCCAAGACCAAAGGAGAACCATAATGTCATTGGAACCAAATGGATCTTTAAGAACAAGCAAGATGCCCATGGCATTGTCATCCGCAACAAGGCACGTCTGGTGGCTCAAGGCTACTCCCAAGTCGAGGGTATCGACTACGGTGAAACCTTTGCCCCCATTGCTCGTCTTGAATCCATTCGTTTGTTGCTTGCCTATGTTTCCCATCATAACTTTAAATTGCAACAAATGGATATGAAAAGTGCATTTCTTAATGGTCCCATTAATGAGTTGGTGTATGTTAAACAACCCCCGGGGTTCGAGGATCCTAAGTTCCCCAATCATGTGTATCAACTTGATAAGGCACTCTATGGCCTTAAACAAGCCCCACGAGCGTGGTATGAGCACCTTACCGAGTTGTTACAAGATCGTGGGTTTGAAATTGGGAAAATCGACCCCACTCTTTTTACTAAGAAGGTCAAAGGGGAGTTGTTTGTATGCCAACTATATGTTGATGATATTATCTTTGGTTCTCCTAACAAAGCTTTCAATGATGAGTTCACCGCACTCATGACCACTCATTTTGAGATGTCCATGATGGGAGAGTTGAAGTACTTCCTTGGATTTGAGATCAAACAACGAAGAGAAGGCATCTTCATCAAACAATCCAAGTATACTCAAGACATGCTCAAGAGGTTCAATCTTAGTGATGTCAAGCCGGCTACTACTCCGATGCCAACCAAATGCCAACTTGACATTGATCCCAATGGTAAAGCGGTGGATCAAAAGGTATATCGCTCTATGATCGGATCCTTGCTTTACCTTTGTGCATCTAGACCGGATATTATGTTGAGTGTGGGAATTTGTGCACGGTTTCAAGCCTCACCTAAGGAAAGTCACTTTGTGGCTGTCAAGCGAATCTTTCGATATTTGGCTCATACCCCAAACTTTGGCTTATGGTACCCAAGAGGAGAAAATTTCAACCTTGTTGGTTTCTCTGATTCTGACTGGGCGGGAGACAAAGTGGATAGGAAGTCCATCTCGGGAGGGTGCCAATTTCTTGGTTGCTCTCTTGTTAGTTGGTCTTCCAAAAAGCAAAGTTGTGTATCTCTCTCGTCCACTGAAGCAGAATATGTGGCCGCTGGCAGTTGCTGTGCTCAACTCTTATGGATGAGGCAAACTTTAAAGGATTACAGGGTCACTTGTGACAAAGTGCCTCTTTGGTGTGACAATGAAAGTGCCATCAAGATTTCTCTCAACCCGATGCTACACTTCAAGACGAAGCATATTGAGATTTGGTATCACTTCATCCGGGATCACATAAGGCAAGGAGAAATCGAGCTTCACTACGTCAACACTCATGATAACCTTGCAGATATCTTCACGAAGCCTCTGGATGAAGGGAGATTTCGCGAGTTAAGGCATGAGCTAAATATCATCTATTTGAGCAATGTGGTTTGAATCTGTGCACACACTCCCCACACTCGACATAGCTATCTTGTCTAGATGTAGGCATGGACTTAGGGGGAGTACTGTTCTCTCAATGAACCATTCCTCCCCTCATTATGCATAAACTAACCAAAGCTTCATCATTTGCCATACATAGATTGCTTAAATGCTTCAATTCGAGTTTTGATCATGGGCCCAAGGATAATTCTTCGCGGTGCCATATCTATAAAACTCAAACATAGGTGGCCTCGGCCACCGCCCTCTTATGAGGAATTTGTGTTACTTGTTTTGCTTGTGCACATGGTGTTTTTACTCTCTCTAGTGCTTAAAGCCTCTTGCCTTTTCGTGCATTTTCTTGGGGGAGCGGTACTACCGTGATCGGTTACGGTACTACTGCGGAGGACATACGGTACTACCGCACCTCCAGCACGGCAGTAATTTTTTTACTGCCGCTGGTAGGACGGTACTACCGCCCGGCGAGCGGTACTACCGTGCAAGCGGTACTACTGTGATGACCGCGGTACTACCGCACATATCCGAACGAGTGGGGGTTATAAGCAGGCAGGGGGAGTTCCATCTCCCCCATACCCATTCACTCCTAACCCCCATGTCGTCCCTGTCTCTCTCTCTCTCAAGAACGCCGCCGGAGGACCTCGCCGGATCTCCTCCCTCAACCACTCTCCTCGCATTCCGACCGGTGGGATCGATCCCCACCACGTCCTCTTGCCATGGATGAAGGTTTCTCCCCTTTTCCCCTCTTCTTATTGCCTTGCCTGAGTTTTTAGGGTTAGGGGAGATGCTTAGTGTTCTTGTGTTCTTCGTGATCTTATCCATGGATGCTTAGGATGTGGGAGAGTGTTTGTGCACTAGAAATACGATTAGATTTGTTGCTACGAAGTTACTATGATCAGCCGTAGTACCGTGTGTCGATCTCTTTGGCCGTTTCTAGATCTGCTCTTCTCAGATCTGTTCCGTGCGGTACTACCGCTGGAGAACCGCGGTACTACCGCACGATCTAATCCAGATCTGATCTGACCTGAGTGGTACTACCGATGTCCTCAGCGGTACTACCGCTCGAGCGAAAGTAAAAATTCAGTACTGCTTGCCGAGCGGTACTACCGCGACCCAATGCGGTACTACCGCTCCGAATGCAGCACTAATTTTTTACTTCCGCCCCTCTGGCGGAAGTAAAATCTTACTACCGCAACGTATGTGGTACTACCGCATCCGTATGCGGTACTACTGCTTACGTTGCGGTACTAATTTTTTAGTTTCGCCTCTTCTGGCGGAAGTAAAATATTACTACCGCAGCGTATGCGGTACTACCGCATATGTCATGCGGTACTACCGCTTACCTTGTGGTTCTAATTTTTTACTTCCGCAAAGGGTCAGCAGTACTACCGCTTGTATCATATTTTCTTCGTAGCATGATCTCTTTCCTATTTCTCTTGGTTTCTTGTGTTTATCGAGGCTTTGGCATTGATTCTTCTTGTGTTTGTGTTGTTGTGGTCTTGTGTTTGTGTTTTTAGGTGGTGGCTCCGGTTTTGAGGGTCGTTGTACCAACCCTGTCCGTGACACCGGATCCAAGCGTCTGCGTACCCCAAGTGATGTGCCAGAGGGCTCCAATCCCCAGCGCCGGTACAATACTTCAGCCAACAAGCGTAAGGAATCCTCAATGTCTATGGAGGAGATGCCTGCTGCTGAGTTCATGTCACGAAGAAAGGTCAACCCATATGGAGAACCCCGTGAGCACTTTCCTGGAGATGATATCTTCTGGACCAAGCAGCAGTTTCGCATCTACCATGAGGTGCTCAAGACCAAGGCCAATCTTTATGTGGATGCTCACTGGGTGGATGTGGATCACATGAGGAAGGACAAGAACCGGGCATACTTTGCAGAGGCTCTTGATTTGATCGAGCAGTTGGGCCTGGAGCACATCATGACCTTCCAGAATGACTTTGATCCAGAAATTATTGCTCAGTTCTATGCCTCTGTCAATTTCCAAACCAAGGAGGATCGCCCCATGACTTGGATGACCAATGGTCACAAGATGACCTCTACTTGGAAGGAGTTCATGGATCTTCTTCAGCTTCCTGATGAGGGTCTCCATAACCCAATTGGTTTTCGACCTCACGCCAATCCTGAATCTGCAAACAAAGACAGGCTGCTTCCATTTTATGAGGAAAAGACTCTTGCTAGTGGCAAACAGACTTGGGTGTTGAACCCCTTCTTGGACATCATGTATCGGATCTTTCGCAACACTTTGTTCCCTCGTGTTGGCGACAAGGACAAGGTCCATGCCTACCTGGTTGATATGCTTCTGATGTGTCAAGCGGCTCGCTCATCCCAGACTGCTCCACTTGACATCTCCCACATCATGTGGAATGAGCTCCGTTTTGCCATCTACTCTCGCAAGGTACCCATCTATGGTCCTTACTTGTTTTTGCTGATCTCCAAGACTTGGGAGAAGTTGTATCCTGAGGAGGAGTTCGAGGCCGACTGCTTCCGTCATGATCCCATCTGTCTTCGCGTCAAGACTCGATGGGCCAACACCACCACTCGTACTCAGGCTACTGCTGCCCAGATGGGCACTGAGGAGGAGCCTGTGGAGGAGACTGCTAATGTGCGCTCTGGCAGATTTGCCCCTTCTTCTTCCTCTGCTGTGGAGAAGTCTTCTTGGGCTAAAAAGCTTCAGCAGAAGATGAAGGCCCTCTTCTGCATGCAGGCTAAGGGGCAATACCGGGCTCATGTGACTGACAAGAAGACACGCCAGCGTGATAAGAAGATTCTGGCACTATATGGAGAGGAAGTTTCCAATGGATCCGAGGATAACATCACACCTGAGGCTACCTGGATGGCTCGCCAGGGGTACAAGTGGTCAGAGTCTGATGAGGAGTATCAGGAGAAGCAGCAGGGGTCTGATGATGAGTATCAGGAGGAGCAGCAGGGGTTTGATGATGAGTATGACGACTGAGCTTCTCCCGGGCTGCCACCCGTCTTAGTGTCCTCTATCCCCTTTGTGGTGTCTCGATGACAAAGGGGGAGAGTGATTTGCGTCTTGTGCCTGTGTGCTCTTGTGTTTCTTTGAACTCTGGTTTATTTGCGTGTTTGTGTCGTGTGCGTGAGACTATCATATGGTGTAAGACATATGCCCCGTTATCGTTGAACTTATCATTATGTCTTTAATGTTTATCCAGAGCAGTTAGTTTTTATATAGAGTATCTCGTGTGTAGATTATAGGGGAGCACTGTACCTAGTATGTGTGTTGTGCAGTCCAAAGCACAATCTTGTGAAGGCACACATCCAGGGGGAGCTCACCTATACTCTAGGGATTGCATTGCTTACTCTATTATTTCTTCCCTGTGCAAATCAAGTGTTGTCATCAATACACCAAAAAGGGGCATATTTCTCCCTAAGTAGTTTTGGTGATTGACGACAATGCATTTGCGGACTGATCGTGTGCTCTAAGCTTATATAGGTATATCCCCCTTAGGCACAAGACGATTGTTTGCCCCTCGGATTCTATGGAAGACGGTGTTTTCTTTTTGCTCCCTGTCGGTGGCTTTGAGTAATAGGAAAGCCGTACTATTAAGAGGGGGTCCGCGTCGGAAAGGTTTGGGCAGAATCAACACGTACACATCCCACTCTCGCACCACCTTTCCTTGCTTCTCTGGAGGTCCAACCGGTTATCTTTCGTATATGCAAAAATGGTGTCTTCTTAACTGATCATCTGCCTGGCAAGCGGTAGTACCGCTCAACCAAGCGGTAGTACCGCACAGTTACACGGTAGTACCGCCTGCCGACACGGTAGTACCGCTCCCACGGTAGTACCGCGTCCCCAAAGCGGTAGTACCGTATATCTGGCCCAGGCACTGATTCTAAGTACAGAAGTGGGTGCGGAAGTAATTTTTTACTTCCGCATCCAATGCGGTAGTACCGCTTATCTTAAGCGGAAGTACCGTGTCGCATTTTTCTACTACCGCTTTCCCTGCGGATGTAGCCACAGATGTAATTTATTTCATCTGTGGTGGTCAATCATGTCGCACTCTTTTGCCTAAGCGGTAGTACCGCTCAGCCAACGGTAGTACCGCTCAGCCAGCGGTAGTACCGCAACTCGTGCGTGGTACTACCGCTCTTTGCGGGCTGAAAACTCCAATAACGGTTGGATTTGCTCCCCCACTATATATAGGGGGTCTTCTTCTCCAAGAAGACTCACCTCTTCCCCCACTACTCCATTGTTGCTCCAAAAGCTCCATTTCCGCCCGATCTCTCTCCCTAGCCAATCAAACTTGTTGATTTGGTCGGGATTGCTAGAGGAGGCATCGATCTACATTTCCACCAAGAGATATTTGATTCTCCCCACTAATCCCTTGCGGATCTTGTTACTCTTGGGTGTTTGAGCACCCAAGACGGTTGAGGTCACCTCGAAGCAATATTCCATTGTGGTGAAGCTTCGTGGTTTGTTGGGAGCCTCCAAGTTGTGGAGATAGCCCCAACCTTGTTTGTAAAGGTTCGGTTGCCGCCTTCAAGGGCACCACTAGTGGAATCACGGCACCTTGCATCGTGTGAGGGCGTGAGGAGAATACGGTGGCCCTAGTGGCTTCTTGGGGAGCATTGTGCCTCCACACCGCTCCAACAGAGACGTACTTCCCCTCAAAGGGAAGGAACTTCGGAAACACATCCTCGTCTCCACCGGTTTCACTTGTGGTTATTTCTTACCTTTACTTTTGCATGCTTTACTTGTTCAACTCCTATAGCATGCATGTGTAGTTGTTGTCTTTCTTTATCTTAGTTGTCAACCTAGTAGAATATCTAGACAACTTATTTTGTCGCTTATTTTAAAGTGGTTAAGAAAAGCTAAAAATTGTTAGTTGCCTATTCACCCCCCCCCCTCTAGTCAACCATATCGATCCTTTCACCATGCTCAGAATCATAATAGTTAAACAAAACTTCCCCAGGGTTGTTGCTTGTTTGGACGGTAACCCCTGGATTCTACTGGCCGTGGAGTGTGCTTGTTGGTGGTTGGGGGAGTATAAACTTTACCATTCTGTTTGGGAACCGCCTATAATGTGCGTAGCATGGGAGATATCGAGATTCTTGGTTGTTATGTTGACAATGAAAGCATACCGCTCAAAATGTTATTCAATCTCTATTTAAAAAACGAGCTCTAGCACCTCTACAAATCCCTGCTTCCCTCTGTGAAGGGCCTATCTATTTACTTTTATGTAGAGTCATCACCCTCTTATCAAAAAGCACCAGTAGGAGAGCACCTCTGTCATTGCATGTATTACTATTAATTTGCATTGAGTATGATCATGACTAGATCTCCTTTACCATGAATTACAATGTCTAGTCAGTCCTTGATCTTTAAAGGTGCTCTGCATTTATGTTTTGCGGTCTCAGAAAGGGCTAGCGAGATACCATCTTGTCATATCATATCATGATTGTTTTGAGAAGTGTTGTCATCCGAGGTTTATTATTATTGCTTGCTAGTTTATTATGCCATTGATGTGAGTAGTCTTGAGACCTGAAAGTTATTGTGAATGTGGTTAGTTCATGATCTTGTTGAAAACCTGAATGCTAGCTTACATATTTACAACAACAAGAGCAAATAGAGTTTGTCAAAGTTTTCTTTGTCACTTTCAGTTTATCAAGTGAATTGCTTGAGGACAAGTAAAGGTTTAAGCGTGGGGGAGTTGATACGTCTCCAACGTATCTACTTTTCCAAACACTTTTGCCCTTGTTTTGGACTCTAACTTGCATGGTTTGAATGGAACTAACCCGGACTGCCGCTGTTTTCAGCAGAACTGCCATGGTGTTGTTTTTGTGCAGAAATAAAAAGTTCTCGAAATCGCCTGAAAATCAATGGAGAATTATTTCAGAAAATATAAAAAATACCTGCAAGAAGATCCACACCTGGGGGCCCATGGGCTGTCCTCGAGGGTGGGGGCGCGCCCCCTGCCTCGAGGGCACCCCGAAGCCCCACCGACGTATCCCCAGGTCCTATATATTCCGTTTCGTGGAGAGAAAAATCAAGGAGAAAGAATTATCACGTTTTACGAGACGGGGCCGCTGCCAAGCCCTAATCTCTCTCGGGAGGGCTGATCTGGAGTCCGTTCGGGGATCCGGAGAGTGGAGATCGTCGCCATCGTCATCATCAACCTTCCTCCATCACCAATTCCATGATGCTCACCGCCGTGTGTGAGTAATTCCATCGTAGGCTTGCTAGACGGTGATGGGTTGGATGGGATCTATCATGTAATCGAGTTAGTTTTGTTAGGGTTTGATCCCTAGTATCCACTATGTTCTGAGATTGATGTTGCTATGACTTTGCTATGCTTAATGCTTGTCACTAGGGCCCGAGTGCCATGATTTCAAATCTGAACCTATTATGTTTCCATGAATATATGTGTGTTCTTGATCCTATCTTGCAAGTCTATAGTCACCTACTATGTGTTATTATCCGGCAACCCCGAAGTGACAATAATCAGGACCACTCCCGGTGATGACCTTAGTTTGAGGAGTTCATGTATTCACTATGTGTTAATGCTTTGGTCCGGTACTCTATTAAAAGGAGGCCTTAATATCCCTTAGTTTCCAATAGGACCCCGCTGCCACAGGAGGGTAGGACAAAAGATGTCATGCAAGTTCTTTTCCATAAGCACGTATAACTATATTCGGAATACATGCCTACATTGCATTGATGAACTGGAGCTAGTTCTGTGTCAGCCTAGGTTATAACCTGTACATGATGAAATGCATCCGACGTAATTTCCCATCACTGATCCAATGCCTACGAGCTTTACCTATATTGCTAGCCGCTTATTTACTTTTCTGTTGCTACTATCACAAAAACTATAGAAATACTATCTTTACTTTTATTGCTGCTACCACCACTATCATATTACTGTGCTACTAAACTATCTTGCTGCAGATACTAAGTTTCCAGGTGTGGTTGAATTGACAAATCAGCTGCTAATACTTAAGAGTATTCTTTGGCTCCCCTTGTGTCGAATCAACAAATTTGGGTTTAATACTTTACCCTCGAAAACTGTTGCGATCCCCTACACTTGTGGGTTATCACGGGCCGGGCGGGCCCGGCGGCGCAGGGAAGTGGGCGCGCTGGCGGCGGCAAATCAGGGGGTGCCACGTGGCAGCCCCGCTGAGGTGGCGGCATGGGATTCGTCCCTGGGACGTGGCTGTGGCGGAGTGGACGTGTCCGGCCGTCGGCGGACGTGTCCGGCGGCGCGGAGGAGCTCGAGACTAGGGATTTTACCCGAAAATGGAGGGGATGGGGCTGTTTTATAGGTAGAGGGAGCTAGGAGTGTCCAAACGGGGTGCTGTTTTCGCCCACACGGTGACGATCCGATGACCGAAAGGATGGAGGGGGTTGTTCTAGGTTAGTGGGTTGTTGATACGTCTCAAACGTATCTACTTTTCCGAACACTTTTGATATTGTTTTGACCTCATTCTTGCATGATTTGAACTAAACTAACCCGGACTGACGCTGTTTTCAGCAGAGCTGCCTGTATGGTTTTATTGTGTGCAGGAAAACGGATTTTTAAGTATCTCAGAAAAATCCACGAAAATCACAGAAAATCCACGCACCCGAAGGAACCAGGAGCCAGAAGAGGGGCCAGAGGGGGGCCAGGGGGTGCCCAGGTGCCCTGTGGGCGCGCCCCCCCAGGCCACGCCGGAGGGGTCGCCTGGGTGGGGCCAACACCCCCTGGTGCCCTACTTTGCCTCGTATTTTTACTCGCGACACGGAAACCCCAGATCAGAAGTTCCTTTCGCAGTTTTCCGTCGCGGAGCCGCCGCCACCCTCTGTTCTTCCTCGGGAGGGCTAATCTGGAGGCTGAATTGGCCTCCGGAGAGGGGAGATCGTCGCCATCGTCATCATCATCACCACTCCATCATCCCTCCATGACTTCTCCCTCCATGTGTGAGTAATTCCCCTGCTGTAGGCGAAGGGGATGGTAGGGATTGGATGAGTTAGATCATGTAATAGTTTGTCAGATCGTTGGGGGCATGTTGCTTATCATCTACTATGGTGTTTATCATCTTTGCTTCAACTTGTTATTCTTAATGCTTGACACTTAGGGCCCGAGTGCCATGATTTCAGATCTGAACCATATGTGTTTGCATGAATATATTTGTGTTCGTGATCCTATCTATGAGTTGTTTGCACCTATTACGGTTCGGAACCGGCGATCCCAAAGGTGACAGCTTGGGACACCAAAGGGGATGGTCCGTAGTTTGAGGATTACATGTATCCATTGAGTTCATTGCTTTGTTCCGGTGCTCTTTGACAGGAGCACCTTAATCTCCATAAGTTCCTTTTGGCCCCGTTCGTAGCGGGATGGTAGGACAAAAGATGTTGTGCAAGTTCTTATTGCAAGCACGTACAACTACCTACGGGATACATGCCTAATGTTTGATATTTGCCAAGATGATCATTACTTTTCCGTGTGCCGTGCCCCAAGTTAGAATCATGATATATCTCATCCATGCAGCGCCCAACCATCCGTCTCCCTAGCCTACAGTGTTTTAAACCCTGCTTGTCACTAGTTGCTACTTTTGCCATTTACCTTTACTATTTACTTTTGCTGTTTACTTTTACTATTGCTATTATCACTATCATATCACTGTTACCATTTATCTTTGTTGCAAGTAAGTATATTTCAGGTGCGGTTGAATTGACAACTCAACTGTCAAAGCTTATAAATACTCTTTGGCTCCCCATGTGTCGAATCAATAAATTGGGTTATTCTTACCCGCGAAGACTATCTCGATCCCTTACGGTTGAGGGTTATCAAGTACCGTTTTCTGGCGCCGTTGCCGAGGAGCATAGCAATATTTACAAGTCTACTTGAGGTATCCTACCTGCTGCACTTCATCCAGTATGGGTAAGAAAGGAGACCCCAAGGTTCCGATCTTACTATCCACTACAAGAAGAGGTACTGCTCTGAGCACTAGTGCTACGCTTGATTCACCTTCTGTTATGAGTAAGTTTGCCTCACCACCACCACATGATGCTCCTATTGAATCTGTTACTATGACCGATACTCTTGATGATGCTTCTACTACTGTTGATGATATTAGTTCACTTAGTTATGCTCTTGAAAAACAAATTGCTGCTGCTGCTAAAAAGTCTGGAATTGAAATTCCTGTTACTCGCTACCCTATTGATGAAACTTATGATTATCCTGATTTGAATAAACTCAAGGAGAGACTCCTTGATGATGATTACTATATGCTTGACGAAGATTTATCCATGGAACTGACAGAGTTTTCTGGCTCTGACTCTGAAGTTATTAAGAAACTATTTGAAAAACACTCTTTGAAGAACAAAACAGTTCCTGATCCTGAATTTGCTACATCTCCTATATGCATTGATGATCCTGATTATGATTTCTCTGTTGATCTTTCACTTATACCTATGGTTGAAGCTGACCCCTTTTATGGCAGAGAAAATGATGATGCTATTGCACACCTAACTAAACTCGGTGAGTTAGGTGGCCTGTTTACCACAGATGAGAAGATACGATACTTTTATATCACCAAGCTTCTACCTTTCTCCTTGAAGGAAGGTGCTAAAGCATGGTATGATTCGCTTCCATGCGGTTCCATTAAGAGTCCTCAAGACTTAGCTCACTCTTTTGTTGATAAGTACTTTCCTGCTCACATGCAACATGCTGCTTTACAAAGAATTTATAACTTTAAACAGTTGCAGGATGAGTCCCTCCCTAAAGCTTGGGGGAGGTACTGCGGTCTGATTCGGGCTAGACCAGGACATGAAATCCTGAAGAATGAATTAATCGATATATTCTATGCTGGTCTAACTGATGAATCCAGGTCCTATTTGGACAGTTGTGCTGGTTGTGTTTTCAGGAAAAGAACACCAGATGATGCGGAAGATTTGATGGGCAGGATTGCCAAAAACCACGAAGATTGGTCCGTCCCTGAACCACCTCCACCACCAAAGAAGAGGGGCATGTTTGTTCTAAGCCCCGAAGATATGCGAGAAGCAAAGAAGCCTATTAAAGAGAAAGGTATTAAAGCCGAAGACGTGAAGAATCTACCCCCTATTGAGAAGCTGTGTGAGCCTACCACTCACCCTCCTATGGTAGAGTACACTCTCTTTTATATTTCAACGCAAGTGACATCCCTCATGGTAAGCCTCCTGATCAATGTTTAGATGAGTTTGATAATTTTATTATGAAACAAAATCATTTTAATGAGAGGATACAAAGTCAATTACATGATAATTCCCTTGCTATCAAAAGACTACTTGATGTTTTAGATAGAACAATTAATGATGTCCAATGTCTTGTGAAGCATTTTCATATGGTTCAAACTCAGCTTGACCAAATTTCTAATGTGCAAAGAGATTTGCTTGCTAACAATGCCAAACAAGATAATTTGCAGGCTTTTGGGATTAAGACCCAAGGAGGAACTAGCACTCAAGATCCTCTCTACCCAGAGGGGCATCCGAAGAGAATTGAGCAGGATTCTCAAATGCAGGAAGAAGAAATTGTTGGCTCTCCAAAGAAAAAGAAGAAACATAAGGAGACTGACAATTCTAATGATCCTATTGCAGATGAAGAGCCAACTATTGATCCTAACAGCGTATCTATCTCCGATGCTGAGACTGAAGACGGTGCTGAACCTGAAGGTAAGGATAGTGAGAAGAATGATCCGCCTGAAGTTCGAGGGGAAGAAGCACCTGACAAACGTAAGAGGTACACTAAAGAAGACTTCATTGCAAGAAAACATGGGAAGGAAAGAGAACCATGGGTACAGAAACCCATGCCCTTTCCAGGTAAGTCCATCAAATCCAAAGAAGAAGAGCATTACAATAAGTTTTGTGAGTGGATTAAACCTCTTTTTCTTCAAATCCCTTTGACTGATGCTATTAAGTTACTTCCTTATTCAAAATATATGAAATATATTGTCACTAATAAAAGAAAAGTTCCTAATGATGCAATATCTGCTATGCTTGCTAACTACTCTTTCAGTGGCAAGATTCCTGAGAAGCTCGGTGATCCAGGTATACCCACCATTCCTTGCTCCATAATGAATAATTATGTCAAAACTGCTTTATGTGATCTTGGAGCAGGAGTGAGTGTTATGCCTCTCTCTCTTTACGAGAGGCTTTGTTTAGAGAAGCTAATTCCTACAGATATCTCCCTTCAGATGGCTGACAAGTCAACCGCCGTCCTGATAGGTATTTGTGAGGATGTTCCCATAGAAGTTGCTAATTGTTTGATTCTTACTGATTTTGTTGTGCTTGACATGCCCGAGGATGGGAGCATGTCCATTATTCTTGGTAGACCTTTTCTTAACACCGCATGTGCTATTATTGATTGGAATAAAGGGAAGGTTACCTTCCATGTGAATGATAAAGAACACACGGTATATTTTCCAAGGAAGATCGACAGGAGGCATGGCCTCAACTCTATAGAGAATATCGAGACCGTGAAGATTGGAGAATGGGATTGTCCACTACATGTGCCTCACAAATACAAAACTATCATGGTGGGGACAATGTCCATCAAGGTAAAGGTTCAGTGATTACTTCGTAAGAGGGGAGACTTTTTGCTCTATATATCGCCTGTTTGTTGGTAAGACTTGATCAACCTTACTAGTAAACATGTTTTATATAGATAAAAAAGTTGAGCCTGTTATGTTTTCATTTGTTTTTAGTTTTTGTCCTACTTGTTGTACCAAATATTTATGTTTTGAAGCTTCACAATACTACTCACTACTTCAAGTTTTCAGAGAGTCTCGCAGCTTTTTGAACTTCGAAAAAATTTCAACAGTGAAGTTTTCAGAAAAATTCCAGAAAAATAAAAATAAAAATTTCCACATCGGGGGTGACCCAGAAAGTCCTGGGGCCAGCCAGGGGGGGCTACCAGTGGCCCAGGCGGTCAGCTGGCGCGGCCCAGCCCCTGGCCACGCCCACAGGGCGCCTGGGGCCTACATGACCCCCCTCCAGGTATGTCTTCTTCCTCTCTCTCTCTCTTTCTCCAAAAACGCGAGTTCTGCACTTGTTCTTGTGTTCTTGCTGTTCTTGGAGGCGATTCTTCGATCTCTCTCTACAGCCCATCATTTGAGCTGAAATTTTGAGCAAATACTCCCTGGTATGTGACTCCTCCACCCCTCCAATTAGATTTTTGATTGGTGGCCTCATTTGTGAGTATTTAGTAGTTCTTGGTGCTGTAGAGATGAGCTTGCATGCATGTGTAGAAAGTTATTTTCCAAGTTTTGATGCAAGTTTATGCCTTGGGGAAGTGAGTTGAGTAGTTTGCCTTAACTCATCTTGTTTTAATCCTCATTTTTGCAAATTGTAAAAAAATTCAGAAATGAGTTTGTTAGGAAGGGCAAAAGGGTGGCTTGATAAGAGGAGGCCCGCACACTCCGATCGAGTAACTAGAGCCGCAACTTCACCATCGACTGCAAGGGTGAGCTATAATGAAGATCATGTTCCCCTGGAGTTGTTGCAAGACACAAGTCCAGCGCGTGCGATGACGTTTCCATGTGATGAATTCCTTGCAGCCGCGGGAATCAAGGATGAGTTTTATAATCTTTGGGCTAATGCAGGTTTGACACGGCTCGTCACGAGCCGTGTTACTCAGTATCAAAAACTCACCTCCAGTTTCATTAACAGTTTTAGATATAATCCTGATTCAGGTGCTATTGAGTTTAAAATTTACAATGATCTTATCACCATGACCTTGGGAAATTTTTGTGAAATAATAGGTGTGCCGAACGTTGGGAGGACGGCTAGGATGGCCACTCAGCCCTCCGAGATGAAGACCGTCATCAACTCTCTCTGCAGCATGGGTACGAGGGATATTCATCGGTCGAAGATCTCCAGCATCTTATTTCCTCACCTCAGGTATTTTGCATATTATATTGCCAGAGGGGTGTTAGCTCGTGACAACACGAGCAGCATTTCTGCTCCGGATATTGCTATCCTGGCAGCAGCCCTCTCAGGGAGGTCTGATTATAATCTGGGTGCCTTAATTGGTCGACGCCTTGCTATGAACGGTAACAAGGGGGGCTTATATGGTGGTGTTTATGCCACACTTATCTTAGAACATCTTGGAGGCACCCCACACCCTGATGATAATCCTTTTACTTATTTAAGCTTTGATCTTGCTGCTATGAAAAGGCATAAGTTTGTTACCGTGGGTTCTGAGCTTGATAATCTTGTTTATATCTTGCGTTTCGGAACTACCGCGGAATGCGAGATCCGTCTACCTGCACCTCTTTTGTTTGATTTTTCTCGCAGGAACGGATGGTCCTTTGATGTTGTCCAGTTCGATGAGTTCATGGTCCAGCATCAGTTTCATAACCCCATGGAGGGGGTTGTGCCCGACGAGGAGGAGCACGGTGAGTTACCACCTTTTCAGGAAGAAACCGTCACCGAGTTTGGTGAAGGGTCTTCCTCTGTTTGGCGTGCGGAACCTTCCTCGTGGGAGACTCCGAGGAGTTCGGTATACGCGCCAGCATCCTTCTACGACCCTTGGTCTCACCACCATACCCCCGGAGCAGGAGGCTCCTGGGGGCAGTAGCTGCTACCAACTTAGGCCAAAAGCCTAAGCTTGGGGGAGTACGTGCCCCTATCACTTTTCCATTGTATTATCCGTTTTATTCGCTTTGATCTTTTCGAAGTTTTTGCCCGTTCTTCTTTATTTCTCTCTTTGCAAAAACAACAAAAAGATTTTCTCTTTCTTTTGCTTTTATTCAACCTTTGAAAAATCCAAAAAGATTTCCTTTCTCTCTTTAGTTTGCTTTGTTTTCAGAGTTCAGCTCGAGTCCGTGATGGCATTTGATTATATTTCCTACGTTCGATCGTGCAAGTGACAAGCAGTAATGACGAAGATCGACTGAAAGGAAGCAACAAGGAAGACCGGTATGAACTCTCTTTGTTTCTACTTTTGTACATATGCCTGTACCTATGATCTAGAGACCAGCTTGTAGCGACATAGTGCTATGTTTACAATGCTCTTCCAGTGGTTCATGCTTTCCTTGTGGCTAGTCTCGAATAACTAGAGTATATAATGTGTTATTGAAATGATCTACATGCATTGCACTGTTCATAGTCTGGTATACTAAGGTGGTATTTCCCTTTAGAGAATTTTTGGACTGACTTGGCACATGCTTACACATGCTTGAGACTAAAAAGTCTACTCTGCCTTGATGATCTTTTAGTTTCAGAATAGTTATATCACTTTCATGCCCGATTCAATGTTGTTTTGTCGCTCTGCATGATTATGACCGTTATTGCTCTCTAGTTGGTCGCTTCCCAGTCTTTTGCTAAACCTCCACCCGTACTAAGCGGACTGACTGCTTGTGCATCCAAAATCCTTAAAACCTATTATGCCATATGAGTCCACCATACCTTCCTATACATGGTATTTACCTGCCATTCCTAACGAAGACTTTCGTGTGCCATCTCGAAATTAATCAAAAGCATTTCTCTTTTTGTGCCTATGTTTTAGCTCATGATGAAGTAGTAGTTAATTCATGATCTTTTTAAGTTGGACAAGTTTCACCCCTGGATTGCATGTATAATGTGCAAACCCCTAAATACGAGAAGGAACTGGCATTGAGTGCGCCCGACTCAAAAAGATAATATAACAAACAAACCCTCCTTCACGCTTTGTTCATGAGAAATCAGAAAACTTTGGCAGTGATAAACAAAGGAGATTAAGAGGATGTGATCGTCCTCATGCGGGAGCCGTTCCTCGAGACTTGTCCAGCTTAAGAAGTGATTGAGTTATCTGCTAGCATTCGTTGACGAAATATGCACCTCTCAAAAACATTTTTACCTCTGTTTTTAAAACCAAGAGCTCTCGTACATGTTTAGTTTTTGTTTCCGATCACGGGTTTTGAACTTTGCCAACAAAAGCCATGGTTCGAGAGTCTCCACCTTCTTTCTTCAAAGCACTAACTAGGAGAGCATAATTGTCATTCTGAGTGTAATGTGCATTGTCCCAAAGTATTACATTGTCTTCTGCATGCTTGTGATATGATTTATTCTGAATTTCTTAGTTCTAGTCTCCTTTAAAACTCTGGAGGAGTTTCTGCATTTATGTTTTGCTTCACTCATGGAGACTAGCGAGATACCACCCTAGTATGCTCAAGCTATGTGCAATGTAATCTTGTCTTGATTTTCAGTGGTATATTATTTATTTTTAAGTATTTGTGACTAGTCACTTGAAAGAAGGATTGCTCCTTGCATTGTCCTCATAGTACTGTTTCAATACTTGCTAGACTCTTTTTGTAGTACATGCTTATATACATCTAATGAAGCAAAAGAGTTTGTCAAAGTTTTCTTTGTCGCGTCCAGTTCGTTGAACTGAATTGCTTGAGGACAAGCAATATGCTAAGCTTGGGGGAGTTGATACGTCTCAAACGTATCTACTTTTCCAAACACTTTTGATATTGTTTTGACCTCATTCTTGCATGATTTGAACTAAACTAACCCGGACTGACGCTATTTTCAGCAGAGCTGCCTGTATGGTTTTATTGTGTGCAGGAAAATGGATTTTTAAGCATCTCAGAAAAATCCACAAAAAATCACAAAAAATCCACGCACCCGAAGGAACCAGGAGCCAGAAGAGGGGCCAGTGGGGGGCCAGGGGGTGCCCAGGCGCCCTGTGGGCGCGCCACCCCCCCCCCCCTGGGCCGCGCCGGGGGGTCGCCTGGGTGGGGCCCACACCCCATGGTGCCCTACTTTGCCTCGTATTTTTACTCGCGACACGGAAACCCCATATCAGAAGTTCTTTTCGCAGTTTTCCATCGCGGAGCCGCCGCCATCCTCTGTTCTTCCATGGGAGGGCTAATCTGGAGGCTGAATTGGCCTCCGGAGAGGGGAGATCGTCGCCATCGTCATCATCATCACCACTCCATCATCCCTCCATGACTTCTCCCTCCATGTGTAAGTAATTCCCCTGCTCTAGGCGAAGGGGGACTGTAGGGATTGGATGAGTTAGATCATGTAATAGTTTGTCAGATCGTTGGGGGCATGTTGCCTATCATCTACTATGGTGTTTATCATCTTTGCTTCAACTTGTTATTCTTAATGCTTGACACTTAGGGCCCGAGTGCCATGATTTCAGATCTGAACCATATGTCTTTGCATGAATATATTTGTGTTCGTGATCCTATCTATGAGTTGTTTGCACCTATTACGGTTCGGAACCGGCGATCCCAAAGGTGACAGCTTGGGACACCAAAGGGGATGGTCCGTAGTTTGAGGATTACATGTATCCATTGAGTTCATTGCTTTGTTCCGGTGCTCTTTGACAGGAGCACCTTAATCTCCATAAGTTCCTTTTGGCCCCGTTCGTAGCGGGATGGTAGGACAAAAGATGTTGTGCAAGTTCTTATTGCAAGCACGTACAACTACCTACGGGATACATGCCTAATGTTTGATATTTGCCTAGATGATCATTACTTTTTTGTGTGCCGTGCCCCAAGTTAGAATCATGATATATCTCATCCATGCAGCGCCCAACCATCTGTCTCCCTAGCCTACAGTGTTTTAAACCCTGCTTGTCACTAGTTGCTACTTTTGCCATTTACCTTTACTATTTACTTTTGCTGTTTACTTTTACTATTGCTATTATCACTATCATATCACTGTTACCATTTATCCTTGTTGCAAGTAAGTATATTTCAGGTGCGGTTGAATTGACAACTCAACTGTCAAAGCTTATAAATACTCTTTGGCTCCCCGTGTGTCGAATCAATAAATTGGGTTATTCTTACCCGCGAAGACTATCTCGATCCCTTACGGTTGAGGGTTATCAGTTGTTGTGGAGGTGGTCTTGGGCTAAAAGGAAGAGGAGCTTTTAGCCCACTAGGTTAACCGTTGGAGTATCAAACGACCTCCAAACGCGATGAAACTTGACAGGCGGCCTACACGTACTAAAACAACAACGTACGACAAGTCTCACCTCATACCGGGAACGTTCTACGGCCATGTACGAAAGAATGACTCGGGGGTGCCACGGGCACATGTGTGAGTGTCGGAACTCGAAATGGACAACGGGAAGAGACGAGCATGACCGGTGCAAGTGACAACACGAATGCAATGCAATGCACATGATGACATGAGAAGGATAAAATGCACACACACACACACACACACACACACACACACACACACACACACACACACGACAAAAACGAAGAAACCCGAAATGAAGGAAGACCCCAGAATGGAATTTATGAAGTCAACGTTGCATATATTGCCATAAATGGAAGGTATCACATATGGGGTGTTACATGATCCTAGCTACTCACGACCATACATAACCCCACCTTGTTCACTTCCCGAAGCCCTTCGGAAAGAGACCATCACGGTTACTCACACAGGTAGTGTATTCTTAAGGGTATGGTGTCAAGTTATCTACAACCGGATATTAACAAATTCCCATCTGCGACATAACCGCGGACACGGCTTTCGAAAGTTCAAAACCCTGCAGGGGTGCGATACGTCTCCAACGTATCCATAATTTTTTATTGTTCCATGCTATTATTTATGATGTTTTGGATGTTTAATAGGCTTTGTTATACACTTTTATATTATTTTTGGGACTAACCTACTAACCCAAAGGCCCAGTCCAGATTGTTGTTTTTTGCGTGTTTCAGGGTTTTACAGAAAAGGAATATCAAACGGAGTCCAAACGGAATGAAACCTTCGGGAGAGATATTTTTGGAGAAAATCACACACGTGAGACTTGAGAACCACAGAGTAGGGGCCACGTGGTGCCCATGAGGGTGGGGGGCACCCCCCCTAGGGCACGCCCCCTGCCTCGTCGGTCCCACGTAAGGCCCCCGGTGCCCTCCTTCTTCCTATATATATATATCATCAGAGCAACAGAGAAAACCCTAGTTCCACCGCCGTAACCTTCTATTCCCGTGAGATCCCATCTTGGGGCCTGCTCGAGAGCTCCGCCGGAGGGGGGGATCTACCACAGAGTGCTTCTACATCATCATCATCACCTCACCATGAGTTGTGAGTAGTTTACCACAGACCTCCGGGTCCATAGGTAGTATCTAGATGGCTTCTTCTCTCTCTTTGGATCTCAATACAAAGTTCTCCTCGGTCTTCGAGGAGATCTATTCGATGTAATCTCTTTTTGCGCTCTGTTTGTCGAGATCCGATGAATTGTGGGTTTATGATCAAGATTATCTATGAGAAATATTTGGTTCTTTTCTGAACTCTTTATGTGTGCTCATAATATCCTTGCAAGTCTCTTCGAATTATTGGTTTGGTTTGGCCTACTAGATCTATAGTTCTTGCAATGGGAGAAGTGCTTGGCTTTCGGTTCAATCTTGCGGTGTCCTTTCCCAGTGACAGTAGGGGCAGCAAGGCACGTATTGTATTGTTGCCATCGAGGATAAAAAGATGGGGTTTATATCATATTGCTTGAGTTTATCCCTCTACATCATGTCATCTTGCTTAAGGCGTTACTCTGTTCTTTTGAACTCAATACACTAGATGCATGTTGGATAGCGGTCGATGTGTGGAGTAATAGTACTAGATGCAGGTAGGAGTCGGTCTACTTGTCTCAGACGTGATGCCTATATACAATGATCAAGCCTAGATAGTCTCATAATTATTCGCTTTTCTATCAATTGCTCGACAGTAATTTGTTTACCCGCCGTAGAATATCGCTATCATGAGAGAATCCACTAGAGAAAACTATGGCCGTTGGGTCTATTCTCAACATATCAATCTACACTTACTTTACTCTTTCCGCTTTTACTTTCTGTTCTTATAATAAAAAATACCAAAAACATAAACTATCATCTCTATCACATCTCACTTTCGTAAGTGACCGTAAAGGGATTGACAACCCCTTATCGCGTTGGCTGCGAAGTTCTTATTTGTTTGTGCAGGTGCGACAGACTCGCGCGTGGTCTCCTACTGGATTGATACCTTGGTTCTCAAAAACTGAGGGAAATACTTACGCTACTATGCTGCATCTCCCTTTCCTCTTCGAGGGAATACAACGCAAGCTCGAGAAGTAGCAAGAAGAATTTCTGGCGCCGTTGCTGGGGAGGCTTACGCAAAAGTCATATACCAAGTACCTATCACAAACCCTTATCCTTGGCATTACATTTTTGCCTCTCATTTTCCTCTCCCCCACTTCACCCTTGCCGTTTTATTTGCCCTTCTTCCGCCGTGTGTTTATCGTTCGCTTTACCCTGTCGTCATGGCTAGCCCCTTATCCGCTCCTTTGTCTCCTGAGTTTGAAGTTCTTCACTTCAAGCAAAAGCAAGGAGAAAATTTGAAAGATGCTTGGTTTAGGATGATGGAATCTTATCGTAAGGTCACCTTAGAGGTGAATTTTAGAATCTTGCTTCACAATTTTTATGTTGGATTAAATATGTCTCATAGACAACTCTTAGATTGCGTTGCCAAAGGGAATTTTATCGAAGTTGATCCTAGTATTGCGCATGAAATTATAGAGGGAATAGTGAGAACACTACTTCCCCAAAAAGGGTCAAATTCAACCCAAGAAGGGACGCAAGTTTTTGAGAAAATTTGCGAGGTAACAAAAATACTACAAAAGTCTCTTGAACCTCTTAAGAGTGTTAGTGGAAATCTCCACTGCATGAATATGTTGATTACCCTTTGTGATAAGCGGTTGGATTCTTTAGATCTAAAGATTTCTGAATATGAAGGGAAACGTCAAGAACCTCCCGGATTCGAGCTTGACCCCATCAAAAGGGTGAAGATTAAAGATGGCAACACCTAGATCTATCCTTGTATCGTGCCTAGCTAGGGGCGTAAAACGATAGCGCTTGTTGGGAGGCAACCCAATTTTATTTTATTTTTGTTTTTGCTGCTGGTAGGGAATAAATATTGCATGTAGCCTCTGTTTAGATGTGGTTTTGTGTTTTGTTTAGTGTTTGTGCCAAGTAGAACCTTTGGGAAGACTTGTGTGAAGTTTATGTGATCTTGCTATGAAAAACAGAATCGTTAGCGCTCACTAGAATGGTCATCAGATTTTACATGAGCGTGCTATTTAGTTGATTATTTTTGCAGATGATTAATAGACAAATTACTCATGTTTACCAATTTAGTTTGATTTTTTTGGAGTTACAGAAGTATGCGAAACCTGCAGATTACTACAGATTGTTCTGTTTTAGACAGATTCTATTTTTCGTTTGTTGTTTGCTTATTTCAATGCATCTATGAATAATATTGGGAGGTACGAACCATAGAGAAGTTGGAATACAGTAGGTTTAACACCAATATAAACAAAGAATGAATTCATTGCAGTACCTTTGAGTAGTGGTTTCCTTTCTTATACTAACGGAGCTCACGAGATTTTTGTCTAAGTTTTGTGTTGTGAAGTTTTCAAGTTTTGAGTATTGCTTTGATGGACTATGGAACAAAGAGTAGCAAGGGTCTAAGCTTGGGGATGCCCAAGGCAACCCAAGTAAAATTCAAGTACAACCAAGAGCCTAATCTTGGGGATGCCTCGGGAAGGCATCCCCTCTTTCGTCTTCATCTATCGGTAACTATACTCAAAGCTATATTTTTATTCACCACATGATATGTGTTTTGCTTGGAGCGTCTTGCATAATTTGAGTCTTTGCTTGTTAGTTTGCCACAATTATCCTTGCTGGACACACCTATTTGAGAGAGTTAAATATGGCCTAGGAATTTATAGAACACTCTATGTGCTTCACTTATATCTTTTGAGTTGAATTGTTTTTGCTCTAGTGCTTCACTTATATCTTTTAGAGCACGGTGGTGATAATATTTTGAAGAAATTGTTGAACTCTCATGCCTCACTTATATCCATTTGAGAGTCTATTAAAACATCATGGTAATGTGTTTAGGCTATAAAACTAGTCTTCACATGATAGACATCCAATATCAATGTAGTAAAAACTTTCACACTAAGTGCATTGAATATGATGAGAAGTTGGATGCTTGATAAATGTTTTGAGATATGAGGATAGTGATATTAGAGTCATGCTAGTGGAGTTATTATGAAATTGAGAAATACTTGTGTTAAGGTTAGTGATTCCCGTAGCATGCACGTATGGTGAACCGCTATGTGACGAAGTTAGAGCATGAGGTATTTGTAAAGTGTCAACATTTGTGTGGAGGTCGGGGGTACGCGATGGTTAACTCCTACCAACCTCCCCCCTAGGAGCATGCGTTGATTGCTTTGTTTTGATGAATCGTAGATTTTTGCAATAAGTATATGAGTTCTTATGACTAATGTTGAGTCCATGTATTATACACACTCTCACCCTTCCACCATTGCTAGCTTCTCTTGTATCGCAACTTTCACCGGTACCATACACCCACTATATATCCTTCCTCAAAACAGCCACCATATTATTCCTCAAAACAGCCACCATACCTACCTATCATGGCATTTCCATAGCCATTCCGAGATATATTGTGATGCAACTTTCCACCGTTCCGTTCATATGACACGCATCATATTGTCATATTGCCATGCATGATCATGTAGTTGACATCGTATTTGTGGCAAAGCCACCATGCATAATTTTTCATACATGTCACTCTTGATTCACACATCCCGGTACACCGCCGGAGGCATTCATATAGGTCATACTTTGTTCTAGTATCGAGTTGTAATTCAATGAAAGTGTGATGATCATCATTATTAGAGCGTTATCCCATGTGAGGAAAGGCTAAATCAATAAAGCCCCTCCACAAAAAAAAAAGAGAAAGGCCAAAGAGAAATAAAGAAAAGCACAAAAAAGGAAAAGAAAAAGGGACAATTGCTACTATCTTTTTCCACACTTGTGCTTCAAAGTAGCACCATATTCTTCATGATAGAGAGTCTCATGTTTAGTCACTTTTATATACTAGTGGGAATTTTCATTATAGAACTTGGCTTGTATATTCCAACGATGGGCTTCCTCAAATGCCCTAGGTCTTCGTGAGCATGCAAGTTGGATGCACACCCACTAGTTTCTTTTGAGCTTTCATACATATTAAGATCTAGTGCAACGGTTGCATGGCAATCCCTACTCACTCACATTGATATCTATTGATGGGCATCTCCATAGCCCATTGATACGCCTAGTTGATGTGAGACTATCTCCCTCCTTTTTGTCTTCTCCACAACCACCTCTCTATTCCACCCATAGTGCTACGTCCATGGCTCACGCTCATGTATTGCGTGAAAGTTGAAAGGTTTGAAAGAACAGAGTATGAAAACAAGTGCTTGGCTGAAATCGGGGTTGTGCATGATATGAATATTTTGTGTGATGAAGAGGGAGCATAGCCAGACTATATGATTTTGTAGGGATAACTTTCTATAGCCATAGTATTTTGAGAAGACATGATTGCTTTGTTAGTATGCTTGAAGTATTATTATTTCTTATGTCAATATAGACTTTTATCTTGAATCTTCCAGATCTGAACATTCATGCCACAATTAAGAGAATTACATTGAAAAACTATGTTGGTTAGCATTCCACATCAAAATTTCTGTTTTTATCATTTACCTACTCGAGGACGAGCAGGAATTAAGCTTGGGGATGCTTGATACGTCTCCAACGTACCTATAATTTTTTATTGTTCCATGCTATTATTTATGATGTTTTGGATGTTTAATGGGCTTTGTCATACACTTTTATATTATTTTTGGGACTAACCTACTAACCCAAAGGCCCAGTCCAGATTGCTGTTTTTGTCTGTTTCAGGGTTTTACAGAAAAGGAATATCAAACGGAGTCCAAACGGAATGAAACCTTCGAAAGAGATATTTTTGGAGAAAATCACGCACGGGAGACTTGAAACACGGAGTAGGGGCCACGTGGTGCCCACGAGGGTGGGGGCGCGCCCCCCCTAGGGCGCGCCCCCTGCCTCATGGGTCCCACGTAAGGCCCCCGGTGCCCTCCTTCTTCCTATATATATCTACATACCCCGAAACCATCAGAGCAACAGAGAAAACCCTAGTTCCACCATCGTAACCTTCTATTCCCGTGAGATCCCATCTTGGGGCCTGATCCGGAGCTCCGCCGGAGGGGGGATCTACCACGGAGTGCTTCTACATCATCATCATCGCCTCACCATGAGTTGTCAGTAGTTTACCACAGACCTTCGGGTCCATAGCTAGTATCTAGATGGCTTCTTCTCTATCTTTGGATCTCAATACAAAGTTCTCCTCGGTCTTCGAGGAGATCTATTCGATGTAATCTCTTTTTGCGGTGTGTTTGGCGAGATCCGATGAATTGTGGGTTTATGATCAAGATTATCTATGAGAAATATTTGGTTCTTTTCTGAACTCTTTATGTGTGCTCATAATATCCTTGCAAGTCTCTTCGAATTATTGGTTTGGTTTGGCCTATTAGATCTATAGTTCTTGCAATGGGAAAAGTGCTTGGCTTTGGGTTCAATCTTGCGGTGTCCTTTCCCAGTGACAGTAGGGGCAGCAAGGCATGTATTGTATTGTTGCCATCGAGGATAAAAAGATGGGGTTTATATCATATTGCTTGAGTTTATCCCTCTACATCATGTCATCTTGCTTAAGGCGTTACTCTGTTCTTATGAACTCAATACACTAGATGCATGCTGGATAGCGGTCGATGTGTGGAGTAATAGTAGTAGATGCAGGCAGGAGTCGGTCTACTTGTCTCAGACGTGATGCCTATATACAATGATCAAGCCTAGATAGTCTCATAATTATTCGCTTTTCTATCAATTGCTCAACAGTAATTTGTTTACCCGCCATAGAATATCGCTATCATGAGAGAAGCCACTAGAGAACACTATGGCCCCGGGTCTATTCTCAACATATCAATCTACACTTACTTTACTTTTTCTGCTTTTACTTTTTGTTCTTTTAATAAAAAATATCAAAAACATAAACTATCATCTCTATCAGATCTCACTTTCGTAAGTGACCATAAAGGGATTGACAACCCCTTATCGTGTTGGCTGCGAAGTTCTTATTTGTTTGTGCAGGTGCGAGGGACTCGCGCGTGGTCTCCTACTGGATTGATACCTTGGTTCTCAAAACTGAGGGAAATACTTACGCTACTGTGCTGCATCTCCCTTTCCTCTTCGAGGGAATACAACGCAAGCTCAACAAGTAGCAGGGTGTCCCAACTTAGCCCATCACAAGCTCACGATCCGCGGAGTCACAACTCCAAAGTGGGAAGACCCGAGTATCCTCGGAATCCCGTGCTCAAGATATTTAAACAAAGGTAAAACTAATCCAGCGAGACCTCCCGGCATGCCGACACCCTGATAGTAGCTGCACGTATCTCGTCTCAGGCCACGACCGGATGGGTGATGCTACAGGTAATACCAGATACCTCGGGTTTCCCCAAGGCGGCCCTGCAGGACCCCCAGTTTGGACCAACACTCATGAGGAGCACAGGCCCGGGTTGTTGATTAAGAACTCGGGTTTGCAACTCCCTATGCAAGTTTTAGTTGTTAGGGAAATGTAAAACCAATGTTGGGCCTTGCTGGAAAAGCTTTAAGCAGTGTGAATTATCAAGGGGGGGCCCATAAACCCCAACCGTGTTAGGAACGAAAAAAATCAAGGAACATAACACCGGTTTATCAGGTCCTAAGGTGCCATGAGTGGAACAAAACACCAAGCAGAAGGCCAAGCCTTCCACCCATTACCAATATATTTGTGCATTAATTTACTTAAGAGATATATTGTGTTATCCAAATAAACAAGTCTGAACGGGGAGCAATCTTCAAACTTCACCTGCAACTATTAACGCTATAAGAGGGGCTAAGCAAAAGTGTACTTAGCCAATCAACGGTTTGCTAGGTGGCCGGTTAGAGTGTTTCATGGCAACAATAGGAGCTGACAAACAGGAATAGGCATCGAGGCATATCTAAAGAGCGAGACAACTAGCATAGGCAAATATAGAGGTGATATCGGGGAATGATCATCTTGCCTAGGATCCCGCAAGGAAGAAGAACGAGTCCATGAAGTAGTCGAACAAAACCTCACAACTCCGGAACGAAACCGAACCTAACGAGAGAAGCATACCGGAAAAAAGCAAACAACATGGTAAACACACATATCAAAACCATGGCATGATGCACAAACAAGTATGACGCATGTCCGGTTTAAATATGCATGGCATGGTAAAGTGAACAAACAATGCTACAAATTAAGTGGAGCTCAATATGCACCGAGTTGCAGATTGACGAAACACCACATTCTATTTATTTAGTTGACTCTCATTTATTTACAAGACAAGATTAGGTGAAACAAATGTAAACTACCTATTTAGGCAAGTTTAAATGAGGCCGGAATGACAAACAACAATTCCGGAAAATCCCCATGTGCATAATATGAATTTGGTACTGTTCTGCCTAAACACATATTTTAAAGTTTTGAAACAGCAAAAGTAAATGCACCATGTTATTCTACACATTTTTCTACCCCATTTACATATAAATTTTATTAAATTTCGAGCTATGGTTATTTAGTTATGAATTAAATTATTTCAGCATGTTATTTAAGCAAGCTTATGCAACATCATTTTAAACATTTTAAACATGGATGAAAGTGGCATATTGTTAAACTACACAGAATTCTAAGCATTTAACATGTTTACAACATTTTAATCCGATGCATGGTTTGGAAGTTATTATATGCATGAAGTATGAGGGTTTTTCTGCAAATCTGTGTCTCAGGATTATTAGGCAAATTCGCAGACTGAGAGAAAAAACAAGTTACTGATACGTCCATTTTGCATCATGCTTATAAGTTGATATTTATTGCATTATGGACTGTTATTACATGTTTTCCCACAATACTTATGCCTTTTCTCTCTTATTTTGCAAGGTTTACATGAAGAGGGAGAATGCCGGCAGCGGGAATTCTGGGCTAGAAAAGGAGCAAACCCTGGAAACCTATTCTGCACAACTCCAAAAGCCCTGAAACTCCACAGAACATCGTTTCGGAAAATATAAAAAATATCTGGCAAAAGAAACCCACGAGAGGGGCCACCGGCTGGCCTCGAGGGTGCCCCCTTCCCAGGGCGCGCCCCCTGCCTCGAGGGCCAGCCGGCAGGCCCACGGTGCCCATCTTCTCCTATATGAAGCGTTTTGACCTGGAAGAAATCAGAAGGAGGCTTTCGGGACCAGACGCCGCGGTCTCGAGGCGGAACCGAGGCGAAAACCAATCTAGGGCTCCGGCAGAGCTAGTCTGCCGGGGATACTTCCCTCCGGGAGGGGGGAAATCGTCACCGCCGTCATCACCAACAACTCACCCATCTTGGGGAGTGCTATCTTCATCAACATCTTCACCAGCACCATCTCCTCTCAAACCCTAGTTCATCTCTTGTATCCAATCTTTATACCCAAACCTCAGATTAGTACATGTGGGTCGCTAGTAGTGTTGATTACTCCTTGTAGTTGATGCTAGTTGGTTTATTTCGTGGAAGATCATATGTTCAGATCCATTATGAATATTAATACCCCTCTGATCATGAACAATATTATGTCTTGTGAGTAGTTACTTTTGTTCCTGAGGACATGGGAGAAGTCTTGCTATTAGTAGTCATGTGAATTTGGTCTTCATTCGATATTTTGATGAGATGTATGTTGTCTCTCCTCTAGTGGTGTCATGTTAACGTCGACTACATGACACTTCACCATTATTTGGGCCTAGAGGAAGGCATTGGGAAGTAATAAGTAGATGATGGGTTGCTAGAGTGACAGAAGCTTAAACCCTAGTTTATGCGTTGCTTCGTAAGGGGCTGATTTGGATCCATATGTTTCAGGCTATGGTTAGGTTTACCTTAATACTTATTTTGTAGTTGCGGATGCTTGAATTAGAGGTCAATCATAAGTGGGAGGCTTGTCCAAGTAAGGGCAGCACCCAAGCACCGGTCCACCCACATACCAAATTATCAAAGTACCGAACGCGAATCAGACGATCGTGATGAAAACTAGCTTGACGACCATTCCCATGTGTCCTCGGGAGCGCTTTCCTTTATATAAGAGTTTGTCCAGGCTTGTCCTTTGCTACAAAAAGGATTGGGCCACATTGCTGCACTTTATTTACGTTTACCTTTTGTCACTTGCTACCAATTATCTTATCACAAAACTACCTGTTACCTACAATTTCAGTGCTTGCAGGAATTACCTTACTGAAAACCACTTATCATTTCCTTATGCTCCTCGTTGGGTTCGACACTCTTACTTATCGAAAGGACTACGATAGATCCCCTACACTTGTGGGTCATCAGTTACGGGCCGAGACTACAGGTTGGCCCAACAAGAGGAAAAAAAGGAGGGGCACGCTGGGGCCAGCTCACCTAGCTGGGCTTCGGCCCGTTGGTGGAGGCAGGCCGGCTGCGTGCGCTGGGCCCTGGGCGCAGCCGCTGGCGGGCTTCGGGGAACTGGGCCGGTGAAAGGAGAGCAGGCCGACGCAGCGGCTCGGGTCAACGCGGGCGAGCGGCTCGGGCGGAGCTTAACGGGCGCGATCATCGTCCTCGTTCGCTCGAACCGGACGATGCAGAGATGAAGCAGAGGAATTGGCGGGCGGGCAGCTGGTCTCCGGTGGGGCATCACGGTGACCTGGAACCGGGGACACAGGGCCTCACCGGATCTGATGGAGACGGCGATGAACGAAGCAGGGCGGCGATGGGAGCTGCAAGGCCATGGCGGAGCTCCTGCACAGCGCGGCGGCGACGCGATTAGAGATGAGAGAGAGAGATGGAATGAGGCAGAGAGAGAGAGAAGAGCAACGGCAAAAGGAGAGGAAGCCGGCGGCGGAGAAGGCACGGATCTTAGCGGTGGAGCGCGAGTTTGTCCGGATCCGGCCGGTCTTGGTGGCGGACGGCGCTAGGACGACGAGGACGGTGAGGAAGCGGCTTGGTGTCGAGGTAAAGGAGGCGCTCGGGGCTGCGGCTCGGATGAGCTCCAGGTTGGGGAGCTCCTGCTCGGGCCCAGCCGCAGAGGAAGGCGCGGGGTTGCGGCCACGAGAGAGCAGAGAGGTGGTTGATACGTCTCCAACGTATCTATAATTTTGGATTATTCCATGCTATTATTTATGAAGTCTTGGATGTTTAATGGGCTTTATCACTCACTTTTATATCATTTCTGGGACTAACCTGCTAACCCAAAGGCCTAGTCCAGATTGCTGTTTTTTGCCTGTTTCACGATTTGCAGAAACAGATTATCAAACGGAGTCCAAACGGAATGAAACCTTTGCGATAGATATTTTTGGAGAAAATCACGCACACAGAGCTTGAGAACCACGTCAGGGGACAGAGGGCTGGCCCACAAGGGTGGGGGCCGCGCCCCCCTTCCCAGGGCGTGCCCCCCCGCCTCGTGGCCCCCTCGAGCGTCCCCCGATGCCCTCCTTCTTCCTATATAAGTCCACGTACCCCAGAAACTCCGTGAACAGAGAGAAACCCCTAATTCCACCATCGTGCCTTCTGTTCCCATGGAGATCCCATCTGGGAGCCTGTTCCGGAGCTCCACCGGAGGGGGATCCATCAAGGAGGCCTTCATCATCATCATCATCGCCCTCACCATGAGTTGTGTGTAGTTTACCACAGACCTTCGGGTTCATAGCTAGTATCTAGATGGCTTATTCTCTCTCTCTCTGGATCTCAATACAACGTTCTCCTCGGTCTTCGAGGAGATCTATTCGATGTAATCTCTTTTTGCGGTGTGTTTGTCGAGATCCGATGAATTGTGAGTTTATGATCATGGTTATCTATGAAAGATATTTGGTTCTTATCTGAACTTTGTTGCAAATATGCCCTAGAGGCAATAATAAATTGGTTATTATTATATTTCCTTGTTCACGATAATCGTTTATTATCCATGCTAGAATTGTATTGATAGGAAACTCAGATACATGTGTGGATACATAGACAAACACCATGTCCCTAGTGAGCCTCTAGATGACTAGCTCGTTGATCAATAGATGGTTACGGTTTCCTGACCATGGACATTGGATGTCATTGATAACGGGATCACATCATTAGGAGAATGATGTGATGGACAAGACCCAATCCTAAGCCAAGCACAGATCGTGTAGTTCGTATGCTAAAGCTTTTCTATATGTCAAGTATCTTTTCCTTAGACCATGAGATTGTGCAACTCCCGGATACCGTAGGAATGCTTTGGGTGTACCAAACGTCACAACGTAACTGGGTGGCTATAAAGGTGCACTACAGGTATCTCCGAAAGTGTCTGTTGGGTTGGCACGAATCGAGACTGGGATTTGTCACTCCGTATGACGGAGAGGTATCTCTGGGCCCACTCGGTAGGACATCATCATAATGTGCACAATATGTGATCAAGGAGTTGATCACGGGATGATGTGTTATGGAACGAGTAAAGAGACTTGCAGGTAACGAGATTGAGCAAGGTATCGGTATACCGACGATCGAATCTCGGGCAAGTGCTATACCGATAGACAAAGGGAATCGTATACGGGATTGATTGAATCCTTGACATCGTGGTTCATCCGATGAGATCATCGTGGAACATGTGGGAGCCAACATGGGTATCCAGATCCCGCTGTTGGTTATTGGCCGGAGAGTTGTCTCAGTCATGTCTACATGGTTCCCGAGCCCGTAGGGTCTACACACTTAAGGTTCGATGACGCTAGGGTTATAGGGAAAGTATGTACGCGGTTACCGAATGTTGTTCGGAGTCCCGGATGAGATCCCGGACGTCACGAGGAGTTCCGGAATGGTCCGGAGGTAAAGATTCATATATGGGAAGTCCTGTTTTGGTCACCGGAAAAGTTTCGGGCGATATCGGTAATGTACCGGGACCACCGGGAGGGTCCCGGGGGTCCACCAGGTGGGGCCACCAGCCCCAGGTGGCTGCGTGGGCTAAGTGTGGGAGGGGACCAGCCCCAAGGGGGCTGGTGCGCCCCCCCACCAAGTCCCTAGGCGCATGGAGAGGGGAGGGGGGCAAACCCTAGGTCCAGATGGGCCTTAAGGCCCACCCTAGGGCGCCCCCTCTCTCCCCCCCCCCTTGGCCACACCCTAGATGGGTTTTCTAGGGCTGGCCGCACCCCTAGGGGTGGGAAACCCTAAAGGGGGCGCAGCCCTCCCTTCCCCCTATATATATGTGAGGTTTTGGGGCTGCTAGACACACGAGAACGTCTCCCTCTTGGCGCAGCCCTACCTCTCTCCCTCCTCATCTCTCGCAGCGCTTGGCGAAGCCCTGCTGGAGTCCCGCGCTCCTCCACCACCACCACGCCGTTGTGCTGCTGTTGGATGGAGTCTTCCCCAACCTCTCCCTCTCTCCTTGCTGGATCAAGGCGTGGGAGACGTCATCGGGCAGCACGTGTGAAGAACGCGGAGGCACCGTCCGTTCGGTGCTAGGATCTTCGGCGATCTGAATCGCGGCGAGTACGACTCCATCAACCGCGTTCTTGAACGCTTCCGCTTAGCGATCTACAAGGGTATGTGGATCCAACTCTCCTCTCGTAGATGCATCTCCTAGATTGATCTTGGTGAGCGTAGGAAAATTTTTGTTTCCCATGCATCGTTACCCAACAGTGGTATCAGAGCTAGGTCTTTGCGTAGATGCAATCACGAGTAGAACACAAAGGAGTTTGTGGGCGTTGATGTTTAGATTGCTTCCCTCCTTGGTCTTTTCTTGATTCAGCGGTATTGTGGGATGAAGCGGCTCGGACCAACCTTACATGTCCTCGTACATGAGACCGGTTCCATCGACAGACATGTGACTTTTGTTGCATAAGATGGCTAGCGGGTGTCTGTCTCTCCCACCTTAGTTGAATCGGATTCGACAAAGGCGGTCCTTGTAGAAGGTTAAATAGCAACTTAAATATCACCGTTGTGGCTTTGCGTAGGTAAGAAGCGTTCTTGCTAGATACCCATAGCAGCCACGTAAAAACATGCAACAACAAATTAGAGGACGTCTAACTTGTTTTTGCAGGGTATGTTTGTGATATGATATGGCCAATGACATGATGAGATATATTTGATGTATGAGATGATCATGTTGTAATAGTTAATATCGACTTGCATGTCGATGTATACGGCAACTGGCAGGAGCCATAGGGTTGTCTTTAATTTTTGTATGACCTGTGTGTCAATCATTAAGCGCTATGTAATGCTTTACTTTATCGCTAAACGGTAGCAATAGTAGTAAGAGCATGGTGGGCGCGTGACAACCCCGATGGCGACACGATGATGGAGATCATGATGATGGGGATCATGGTGTTACGCCGGTGACGATGGAGATCATGCCGGTGCTTTGGAGATGGAGATCAAAAGCACGAGTTGATGGCCATATCATGTCACTTATGATTTGCATGTGATGTTAATCCTTTTATGCATCTTATTTTGCTTAGGACGACGGTAGCATTATAAGATGATCCCTCACTAAAATTTCAAGATAAAATTGTGTTCCCCCCGAGTGTGCACCGTTGCGAAGGTTCGTCGTTTCGAAGCACCACGTGATGATCGGGTGTGATAGACTCTACGTTCGCATACAACGGGTGCAAGCCAGTTTTGCACATGCAGAACACTCGGGTTAGACTTGACGAGCCTAGCATGTACAGACATGGCCTCGGAACACGGTAGACCGAAAGGTCGAGCATGAGTCATATAGTAGATATGATCAACATGTAATGCCCAGGATGGGACTATACCTCCTACGTGTCGAGGCACGACTTAAAGGTATAAGCCCATCCTAGAATGATCTCAAGTTTGGTATCTTTGCACAACTCATGTAAAAGAGGGATTAAAAAGCAAAAGGAGATAGTTGGCTTACACTCGCCACTTCACACAATACATTACATAAGCAATACATCATTCAAAACATCACAACCCGACTACGGGTGAAGATCCAAAAGAAAGATACCAAACAACATAAAGCCACAGGGCAGGATCGAATCCTAGTAGAAACCACTACTGAACATCGAAACGTCTCAAGCAAACAGCCAAACTCTTCACTGAGCTCCTGGTGAAGCACTGAACCATCACCTGCTTCAAACTCGGCTGAACCTGCAACTGGTGTGGTGAAGTAACTGTGAGCCACAGAGGACTCAGCAATCCCGTTCCCGGGTAACAAGACTATTTAAGCCTTTAGGTGAGGATAAGGCTGAAGAAAGAATATGAGGTGAAGGAACAAACAAGAGTCTGCAGCAGCAACTAGCACTAACTTACGCAAAAGAGAGCGGGAAGAGAAGGCATCGATCGAAAGATGATCACGAAGTGATCCTAACTAAGCCGGTCAAACATAACCCCACCGTGTTCAACTCCCGAATCCCTATTCGGAAATTGACAGTCACGGAACACACGCTGGTAGTGTATTGAATCATTGTGTCAAGTTATCTACAACCGGAATTAACAAGCTCCCATCTGCCACATAACCGCGGGCACGGCTTTCGAAAGTTCAAACCCTGCAGGGGTGTTCCAACTTGACCCATTACAAGTCCACGATCCGCGGAGTCGCAACTCCAAAGTGGGAAGACCCGAGTATCCTCGGAATCCCGTGCTCACGTTAAACCGAACTAAGGTAAGGCTAATCCAGCAAATCCTCCCGGCGTGCCGACACCCTGATAGTAGCCGCGCGTATCTCGTCTCAGGCCACGACCGGATGGGTGATGCTACGGGTTTTTACCAAACCTTGAGTTTCCTCGAGGTGGCCCCGCAGGACCCCCGTTTCGGACCAACACTCATGTGGAGCACTGGCCCGGGGTTGTTGAATTAAATAAAAGGGATAGCTAGTCCACATGCAAGTTTTTATTAGTTTGTTATTAGGCAAATAGTACCAATGTTGGGACTTGCTGGAAAAGACTTAGCACTTAGCGGTTTATCAAGGGGGTCCCATACACCCCAACCGTGTTAGGAACGCATAATCAAGGAACATAACACCGGTTTATACGGTTCCTAACGGCATGAGTGGAACAAAACACCAAGCAAAAGGCTTAGCCTTCCACCCTGCCAGTATATAGGTGATTTCATTTTTAAGCATATATATAGTGTGATATAACCCAACCAAACTTCAACATGAAGCAAGCATCTTCAATCTTCACCTGCAACTAACAATGCTATAAGAGGGGCTGAGCAAGCCTACGTATAGCCAAGCAACGGTTTGCGTAGGTAGGGTGGTTAAACATGGCAATTGGTTACAAGTAGGAGGCTGACAAGAAGACATGGGCATCGAGGCAAAACTAAAGATCGAGACTACTAGCAATAGGCAAAGATAGTAATGGTATCCGGGTTCGGTCATCTTGCCTGGAATTCCACAAAGGAGAAGAACGGATCCACGAAGACGGAGCAACACAGTCGAGAGAAACCTCACAACTCCGGAACGAAACCGAAGCTAACAAGAGAAGCAACCGGAAAGAAGCAAACAACACGGTAAACACACATATCATAAACATGGCATAAGATGCACAAACAAGTATGATGCATGTCCGGTTTAAATATGCAAGGCATGGCAAAGTGCACAAACAAATACTACAAGTTAAGTGGAGATCAATATGCAACGAGTTGCATATTGACAAAACACCACAACAATTATTTAGTTGACTCTAGTTATTAACAAGACAAGATTAATTGTTTTTAACATGGCAAGAGGTGAAGCATAATAAAACTACCTATTAAGACATTTTAAATGGGGCCGGAGAATAACAACAACATATCCGGAAAATCCCCATGAGCATTTTTAAATAATTATAAGCAAACAACAATTTAACATATAGTGTTGTTAACATGATGCGGATGACATGATCAAGTTTATGCAAGTTTATTAACAGGTTGACTTAAGAGGATAAGAAGCATTTGTCACCGTGGTGGAAAGAAAAGAGTGCCACGGCAACGATCCGAAATGATGCAAAAGCAACAACTCGGTTCCGGTAACTCGTTAAGAGACCGGTGGAAAAGGTAACGGAGCGAGTCAAACGAGATGAAAGGTGGGCAATCCCGTTGCCGGGTTCCCACGAGTCGGTGACGAGGCAACCGAGGAACATGACAAAAGGTGGAACGGGCACGAAGCACACACGGGAGACATTTCATACAACACAAGCAAGCATGCATCACACGGGTCATCGACGGGGTTATACCTTCGAAACACTCGTTTCGGGGCGGTTCAAGTTCGTAGAGGAAGTAGCCGTAGTAGAGGGAAGTAGTTGTACACGGCCGTAGAGGGAAGTAGACGTTCGGGCGACGGTAGTCGTTCGGGCGACGGTAGACGTTCGGGCGACGGTAGTGGTACTTGGGTCTCCGAGTAGTCGTTCTCGAGCTCGTAGCCGTTCGGTCGTCGAGGTACTTGTACATGTAGTGGTACTTGTCGGGTCATGTAGTTGTTCACATCATCGTGTCGTGGTGTACTCGGCCGTAGAGGTACTTGAGGTTTCGGTCCCGGTCGTAGTCGTACTTGGTCGTCTCGGGCTCGTACACGGGTCTTAGACGTTCTCGTCGGTGGCACTTGCTGCTCCAAGTTACTTGAGATAACAAAAACAGCCACCGTAACCGAAACAACAAAACAAAAAAAAACAAAAGGAAAAAGGGGCGCCGGGGCTGGCTTGCTCCTGGAGGACGAGGCCGTCGACCTGCGGCGCTGCTGCAGGGCGCGTCGGGGCGCACTGGCCGGAGGCGGAGAGGTGCAGAGGAGGAGGCGGCGGACACCTGGCCGGAGGGAGAGAAGAGGGGCGCCGGAGGTCGCGGCTGGAAGGACCTCGCGGCCCCGGTGCGTCGGGGTGGCCGGGCGCAGCTCGCCGGGCTGCGGCACCTGGAGGAGAAGGACGCCGGCAGGAGGACGCTGAAGAACGGCGCTCGGGAGCTCGGTCGAGGCTGGAGGCGCCTCGCGCCCTGGAGGAGAAAGCGCGCCGGCGGCTCCTGGCCGCTGGAGGTGGCCGGCGGAAGGAGTCCCGGACGGGCGCCAGGGAGGACGGAGCCGCGGGAAGGAACGGAGGGAGCACCGGCGAGGGCCGCGGAGGCGGGCGCGGGCGAGGCTCCAGGCGTCGGAGGACAGAAGGGGCGGGGCGAGATCGGGTCGAGGGAACTGGGAGGAGATCGAGGGGTGAGGGTTCGGGAGCGAGGGGAGCGGGGCTCGAGGTGAGAGGGTGAGGTGCGGGGAGAGGAGAGGAACGGGACGAGGGGACTGGAGGGATCGAGGGAAAGGGTGGCGGCGCACCGAGGGAAAGAGAGGGAGAGCGATCGCTCGGTTGGGAGCGAGCTAGGGTTCGGTCGGTCGGCCTGGGCTGGTGGAGCATGGGCCGGTGCGGCTGGGCCAAAGGGGAGGAGGAGATGCCTTGGGCCTGGCTGCCTTTTACTGTTTTAACTCTTAGACAGAAATAAAACAAAAAGGAGAGAGCCAAAATAAAAGAAAAGAGTCAACGAACAGAATAAAAAGATGGACATTTTTATAAGGCTTTACGGATTAATTCCCACCTTACAAAAATAGTTCCAACAGAAAGGGAAGGTTTAGTTGGAGAACTTGAGGTGAAAAAGGCATGAAGAAATTATGCACGTGTGTTGAGTTAATTCCAACGAATGGAATATTTATAAATATAGCTCCAAAAATATTAGGAGGCTTTATATGTTATAAAGAGAAGTCATTCTTCCCTCGAATTAAATGGACCGAAGGCCCACACGAATTATTTAGGTTGAGATGCAAAAATTAAAATAACATGATGGCATGATGACATGATGCAATGCAAAAATAAAAACACAAGCTCAAAAGAAACACACGGGCAACCCCGGAACATCTGGAAGCTTCGAGAATCTTCTGGAATCTTCTGGGACGTCGGTCTCGGGCGTCACAACTCTCCCACACTAACAGAGGATCTCGACCCGAGATCCTAGAGATATCACCGGGTAAAACGGAAGAGGAAGAGGTAAAACAAAGTTGCTCCTTTGACAGACGAGTGAAACCAAGAACCTTGAGAGGTTAAACAAGTTAAAAGAAGAATACAACGGAGATGAACGAAGTTAAGAGCACTCCGGTAAGCAGGAGGAACAAGTAACATTATGAGAACCTTGAAGGTTGAAAGACATGAAACAAGAGCTTACGAACCAAAAGAATATGAAACTGCAAGGGTATGGTCAAGGAAAAGAATGACAGAATTCGGACAGCACTCCGTCTGAAAATGGAAGGAATAAGCAAGAACTAGCCAAGTTGAGATGATACTTGATGAAAACAACAACACACAGCCTCCGGAACAATTAAAAGAATGGCACAAGGGTAAGAAAGATTCAGACAGCACTCCGGTTAAAAGATAGTTAAAACTTGATAAGATGAGGGAACTAGAATGAAGAATACAACACTCCGGTTAAATAAACAAGCAAGGGAGAATATGATCTTGATAAAAACGAGATGATGGTCAAAAGAGCAACATCACAAAGCCTCCAGAATGAAAGAATAGAATATAAATGAAAGACAGAATTGAACGGAGAAGAAAATGACAACATCTCTCAAAATTAAATTTGAAAGAGCATCTTACGAAGAAGGGTTGAATAGAGTTGTTGGAATTTCAACAACGAGAAGAATAAGCTTGATGTGGGCTTATGGAAAACATCTCAAAATTAAGAGGTGACAACCAGCCACTAATGAAAACAATTGATTGGATTGAGATCAACAAGGAGATGAAAACTTAATTCACCGGAATGATAAATGAAGAACTTGGGTCATTTATAAGCACCATAATTAGCAACAATCCTTAGGGAAAGCTTTTAAGTGAAATACAACCCAAGATTACTCCAACAAATAAATGAGGGGTTGAAGGATCTCCTAAAGAGAAAGAAATGATGGTTTTAATTATCTCATTCTTGACAACTTGTGAATCATGAAACATGAATGAATTGACAAGAATGACATAACACCATCTGAAAAGATAAGGTAGAAAGAATTGCAATTTGAAAGTATGATGAAGAAAGCTTGAACTCCAACAAGAATGTTGATGAAAACTTCGAGGATGAATTAAAACATGAAGAACCACCATGAAAAACTCCGGTAATGAAAGCATGAGAAGTGAAAGATGAAAAGAATAAGACTCAAGGCCTGTGATGAATTAGGTGGAGCTTTGAAATGATATAATTGAAATAGCTTGGATCTCCGGAAAAACAAGATGAAGAATTTAGAACCAAGGATATGATATGAACAAGCTCCAGACAAAGAATTAAATCACCTTGAAGGACTAAGAATAAGAATTATGTCATTCATCTCCTTCACCAATTTAAATTGATGACAACCAAAGGATTTGGCATACTACTTATTCTCGTTGGAAAGAATTAAGAGAGAGCTAGCACAAGTTTGGATAATTCTTCAACAAGGCACCGGTAGGATTATGAAAAGAACGAGTGAATTGAAACGATAACAACGGAAGAGTAAACTTGAATGAACCACCGTAAGAATATGGAGACGAACGAAGAGACATCAATGAAGAATATTTGGAGGACGAAGTTGAAAACTGAGAACGGAGAATCTTCTGAAATGATGGCCTTCGGAGGATCACAAATAAAAGAATTCATGAAAAACTTCGGATGGCATGAAGCTAGACCCACGAATCTTCAAGAGAAGGGCCAAGATTTACGAGAAACACTTCTCCGGTCTTCAAATGTTGAGAATGAAGACGAGAAATGCCAAGAAGAATTGTTGAGCACTCCGGAATGAAGAATTAAAAAGGTTGAACCAATGATGAACAAGAATTGGAAAGCGATCTTGGAGAAGGCATGTGACTGATGGAGATCATTCTTACGTCACACTTGAAAGGATTTGAGAATAACTCCGGAATAATTAGAAGAGTCAGGTAAGATCCTGGAAAAGACCTGTGGGTTAGGGCCCACTAAAGAAATCATCGTTGAAAAAGATTGCTTAAGAGATATAGCACCGGTTGAATTAAAAAGGCTTGAAAAAGATAACAATCTCAAAATAGCTTGAACGGGTTAAGAAAGGAATTATGAATCTTCAGCACTCCGGATAAGAATAACAAGGGGAGAATGATTAATTGATGCACCGGAATAAGAAAGCATTATGAAAAGAGGAAAAGGATAAGATCAACACCAAAATCTTGAATTACATCCACCGGCAGGAGAATATCAGAACAAAAGAATGATGAACTTGAAGCTCTCGAGCATCTTCACGATAAATCACCGGATAAGAACATTGAAGGAAAAGAAAGAAGAAACATCACATGAATAAAATGGATATTTCATTAAGAATTCTTGCTCTGAGAAGAAGAAGGGTGGGAGGGTGGGGAAAACAAAAACAACTTGGGATGAACAAAATGGACAACGGTTGAAAAGAATTTAACATGACCATCTTGATGATCAAGAGGAATTAGCACTCCCATAGAAATATGAGAATACCGATTAGGAAAGGTATGGAATCAACATTTGACATCGAAGCAACTCGAATACCAGAATCAAGACAAAAACAAAGGGGTAGATATGCAACAGCCTAATCTTCACAACATCATCCGAACAGAGAATTGAACGAATGAATTCTGCAGATACATCAACTTGACGAGAAGCCACTTGGAGAACAAAAGATAAATAAAAAGAACAAGGATCAGATAGAACAAATACAAGATAGAAGCTCCGTTCGACATCTTCGTGCTGAAAGCTCATGGAACGTGTTACAAAAGGGTTTTGCAATCCCCGGATCAGCATAGCCAAGGACCCTTTAAGATGCAACTCCCGATCAGAACAAGTCCATAAAACCACTTCACTCAATGTAAAACCCCAAACTTCATATCGAGCATCCGTTGGAAGAATGCCTAGAACTACTAGATGAACCCACCTATAGATTTCCGAAAGTTTCCAGTTATGCAATCAGGTGTTGGGGATACACGGGAAGCACCGCGCAATCAACTCTAAACCTACATCCAGGTGTATCCATCCTTCAACACATAACCAGTCTTTCTCGGAAACTGTTTACCTCGGACCTTCGAAAAGCATCCACTATAACAAGCTATGGCAATACTCTCGAACTACCTCCCCAGTACTGGGTGATGTCGGGGTTATCTTGCCACTGGCCGTATAGGAGAGATTTTCGATGTCGGCCGTCTTAAGTATTTAGTACTGCCGCGATATGCTTGTGTCAATGATACCCCGAAGCTCAACTCCTCGGTAACAGGAGGCATCGAGAACAATATCCTTGTCACAAGAACATCGAAACAATCCCAGAATACTCGCGGGATCCTAAAAAAAAATTTTGTGCAAATTTTGAAGATAGGAGAGACAAGAGTAGACGTCAGGAGTCCTCACCAGAGAGAAAGGGGATGAGAAGCAAAGAAATCCTACCCTCCGATATAATATAGGACTCAAAAAGTTTTCAGTGTGTGCCTAGACTCAACCGTCAACGATTCGATCAATCAGTGGGGGCTTCTAGGTCGGAGAAGGCTCTGAATACCAACTTGTAATGCCCAGGATGGGACTATACCTCCTACGTGTCGAGGCACGACTTAAAGGTATAAGCCCATCCTAGAATGATCTCAAGTTTGGTATCTTTGCACAACTCATGTAAAAGAGGGATTAAAAAGCAAAAGGAGATAGTTGGCTTACACTCGCCACTTCACACAATACATTACATAAGCAATACATCATTCAAAACATCACAACCCGACTACGGGTGAAGATCCAAAAGAAAGATACCAAACAACATAAAGCCACAGGGCAGGATCGAATCCTAGTAGAAACCACTACTGAACATCGAAACGTCTCAAGCAAACAGCCAAACTCTTCACTGAGCTCCTGGTGAAGCACTGAACCATCACCTGCTTCAAACTCGGCTGAACCTGCAACTGGTGTGGTGAAGTAACTGTGAGCCACAGAGGACTCAGCAATCCCGTTCCCGGGTAACAAGACTATTTAAGCCTTTAGGTGAGGATAAGGCTGAAGAAAGAATATGAGGTGAAGGAACAAACAAGAGTCTGCAGCAGCAACTAGCACTAACTTACGCAAAAGAGAGCGGGAAGAGAAGGCATCGGTCGAAAGATGATCACGAAGTGATCCTAACTAAGCCGGTCAAACATAACCCCACCGTGTTCAACTCCCGAATCCCTATTCGGAAATTGACAGTCACGGAACACACGCTGGTAGTGTATTGAATCATTGTGTCAAGTTATCTACAACCGGAATTAACAAGCTCCCATCTGCCACATAACCGCGGGCACGGCTTTCGAAAGTTCAAACCCTGCAGGGGTGTTCCAACTTGACCCATTACAAGTCCACGATCCGCGGAGTCGCAACTCCAAAGTGGGAAGACCCGAGTATCCTCGGAATCCCGTGCTCACGTTAAACCGAACTAAGGTAAGGCTAATCCAGCAAATCCTCCCGGCGTGCCGACACCCTGATAGTAGCCGCGCGTATCTCGTCTCAGGCCACGACCGGATGGGTGATGCTACGGGTTTTTACCAAACCTTGAGTTTCCTCGAGGTGGCCCCGCAGGACCCCCGTTTCGGACCAACACTCATGTGGAGCACTGGCCCGGGGTTGTTGAATTAAATAAAAGGGATAGCTAGTCCACATGCAAGTTTTTATTAGTTTGTTATTAGGCAAATAGTACCAATGTTGGGACTTGCTGGAAAAGACTTAGCACTTAGCGGTTTATCAAGGGGGTCCCATACACCCCAACCGTGTTAGGAACGCATAATCAAGGAACATAACACCGGTTTATACGGTTCCTAACGGCATGAGTGGAACAAAACACCAAGCAAAAGGCTTAGCCTTCCACCCTGCCAGTATATAGGTGATTTCATTTTTAAGCATATATATAGTGTGATATAACCCAACCAAACTTCAACATGAAGCAAGCATCTTCAATCTTCACCTGCAACTAACAATGCTATAAGAGGGGCTGAGCAAGCCTACGTATAGCCAAGCAACGGTTTGCGTAGGTAGGGTGGTTAAACATGGCAATTGGTTACAAGTAGGAGGCTGACAAGAAGACATGGGCATCGAGGCAAAACTAAAGATCGAGACTACTAGCAATAGGCAAAGATAGTAATGGTATCCGGGTTCGGTCATCTTGCCTGGAATTCCACAAAGGAGAAGAACGGATCCACGAAGACGGAGCAACACAGTCGAGAGAAACCTCACAACTCCGGAACGAAACCGAAGCTAACAAGAGAAGCAACCGGAAAGAAGCAAACAACACGGTAAACACACATATCATAAACATGGCATAAGATGCACAAACAAGTATGATGCATGTCCGGTTTAAATATGCAAGGCATGGCAAAGTGCACAAACAAATACTACAAGTTAAGTGGAGATCAATATGCAACGAGTTGCATATTGACAAAACACCACAACAATTATTTAGTTGACTCTAGTTATTAACAAGACAAGATTAATTGTTTTTAACATGGCAAGAGGTGAAGCATAATAAAACTACCTATTAAGACATTTTAAATGGGGCCGGAGAATAACAACAACATATCCGGAAAATCCCCATGAGCATTTTTAAATAATTATAAGCAAACAACAATTTAACATATAGTGTTGTTAACATGATGCGGATGACATGATCAAGTTTATGCAAGTTTATTAACAGGTTGACTTAAGAGGATAAGAAGCATTTGTCACCGTGGTGGAAAGAAAAGAGTGCCACGGCAACGATCCGAAATGATGCAAAAGCAACAACTCGGTTCCGGTAACTCGTTAAGAGACCGGTGGAAAAGGTAACGGAGCGAGTCAAACGAGATGAAAGGTGGGCAATCCCGTTGCCGGGTTCCCACGAGTCGGTGACGAGGCAACCGAGGAACATGACAAAAGGTGGAACGGGCACGAAGCACACACGGGAGACATTTCATACAACACAAGCAAGCATGCATCACACGGGTCATCGACGGGGTTATACCTTCGAAACACTCGTTTCGGGGCGGTTCAAGTTCGTAGAGGAAGTAGCCGTAGTAGAGGGAAGTAGTTGTACACGGCCGTAGAGGGAAGTAGACGTTCGGGCGACGGTAGTCGTTCGGGCGACGGTAGACGTTCGGGCGACGGTAGTGGTACTTGGGTCTCCGAGTAGTCGTTCTCGAGCTCGTAGCCGTTCGGTCGTCGAGGTACTTGTACATGTAGTGGTACTTGTCGGGTCATGTAGTTGTTCACGTCATCGTGTCGTGGTGTACTCGGCCGTAGATGTACTTGCCGGTCTCGGTCCCGGTCGTAGTCGTACTTGGTCGTCTCGGGCTCGTACACGGGTCTTAGACGTTCTCGTCGGTGGCACTTGCTGCTCCAAGTTACTTGAGATAACAAAAACAGCCACCGTAACCGAAACAACAAAACAAAAAAAAACAAAAGGAAAAAGGGGCGCCGGGGCTGGCTTGCTCCTGGAGGACGAGGCCGTCGACCTGCGGCGCTGCTGCAGGGCGCGTCGGGGCGCACTGGCCGGAGGCGGAGAGGTGCAGAGGAGGAGGCGGCGGACACCTGGCCGGAGGGAGAGAAGAGGGGCGCCGGAGGTCGCGGCTGGAAGGACCTCGCGGCCCCGGTGCGTCGGGGTGGCCGGGCGCAGCTCGCCGGGCTGCGGCACCTGGAGGAGAAGGACGCCGGCAGGAGGACGCTGAAGAACGGCGCTCGGGAGCTCGGTCGAGGCTGGAGGCGCCTCGCGCCCTGGAGGAGAAAGCGCGCCGGCGGCTCCTGGCCGCTGGAGGTGGCCGGCGGAAGGAGTCCCGGACGGGCGCCAGGGAGGACGGAGCCGCGGGAAGGAACGGAGGGAGCACCGGCGAGGGCCGCGGAGGCGGGCGCGGGCGAGGCTCCAGGCGTCGGAGGACAGAAGGGGCGGGGCGAGATCGGGTCGAGGGAACTGGGAGGAGATCGAGGGGTGAGGGTTCGGGAGCGAGGGGAGCGGGGCTCGAGGTGAGAGGGTGAGGTGCGGGGAGAGGAGAGGAACGGGACGAGGGGACTGGAGGGATCGAGGGAAAGGGTGGCGGCGCACCGAGGGAAAGAGAGGGAGAGCGATCGCTCGGTTGGGAGCGAGCTAGGGTTCGGTCGGTCGGCCTGGGCTGGTGGAGCATGGGCCGGTGCGGCTGGGCCAAAGGGGAGGAGGAGATGCCTTGGGCCTGGCTGCCTTTTACTGTTTTAACTCTTAGACAGAAATAAAACAAAAAGGAGAGAGCCAAAATAAAAGAAAAGAGTCAACGAACAGAATAAAAAGATGGACATTTTTATAAGGCTTTACGGATTAATTCCCACCTTACAAAAATAGTTCCAACAGAAAGGGAAGGTTTAGTTGGAGAACTTGAGGTGAAAAAGGCATGAAGAAATTATGCACGTGTGTTGAGTTAATTCCAACGAATGGAATATTTATAAATATAGCTCCAAAAATATTAGGAGGCTTTATATGTTATAAAGAGAAGTCATTCTTCCCTCGAATTAAATGGACCGAAGGCCCACACGAATTATTTAGGTTGAGATGCAAAAATTAAAATAACATGATGGCATGATGACATGATGCAATGCAAAAATAAAAACACAAGCTCAAAAGAAACACACGGGCAACCCCGGAACATCTGGAAGCTTCGAGAATCTTCTGGAATCTTCTGGGACGTCGGTCTCGGGCGTCACACAACATGAAGATGTTCACCATTGACACCACCTCATCTCACGTGATGATCGGACTTGGGTTGGTGGATTTGGATCATGTCACGCTCGGATGACCAGAGGGATGTCAATTTGAGTGGGAGTTATAAGTAATTTGATTAGTTAAACTCACTTATCATGAACAATAGTCTAAGTTGCCTTTGCAAATTATGTTGTAGATCAATAGCTTGCGTTGTAGCTCCCTGTTTAATACGATCCTAGAGAAAGACTAAGTTGAAAGATATTGTAAGCAAGGATGCGGACTGAGTCCGTAGTCCGAGGAGTGTCCTCACTGCTGCACAGAAAGCTTACGTCTTTGATGCACCGCTCGATGTGCAAACCCCTACAACGTTGTCTGTGGATGTTGTGAACACCTGACAGAGACGTCCTGATGACTACTTGATAGTTTAGTGCACCATACTTTACGGCTTAGAATTGGGATTCCAATGACGTTTTGAACGCCATGGAACATATGAGATGTTCTAAGAGCTGAAATTGGGATTTCAGGCTCATGCCCGTGTTGAGAGGTATGAGACCTCTGACAAGTTCCTTTGCCAAAAGGATGGAGGAGAATAGCTCAACTAGTGAGCATGTGCTCAGAATGTCTGGGTGCTAAAATCACTTGAACCAAGTGGGAGTTAATCTTCCAGGTGAGATAGTGGTTGACAGAATTCTCTAGACACTATCACCAAGCTACTAGAACTTCGTGATGAACTATGACATGCAAAGGATGGAGTTGATCCCGGTGCTGTCAGCGGTTCTTAGTACCACAAAAGTAGAGATCAAGAAGGAGCATCAAGTGTTGATGGTTTAACAAGACCACTGGTTTCAAAAGGGTAAGGGCTAGAAGGGAAACTTCATGAATGGCAAACCTGTTGTCGCTCTGATGAAGGAACCCATGGTTGAACCCAAACCTCGAGACTGAGTGCTTCTATTGTAAGGGGAACGGTCACATGGTAGCGGAACCACCCCAAATACATGGTAGATATGATAGCTGGCAACTTCAACAAAGTATATTTGATATACGTGTTATTGATGTGTACCTTAGTAGTACTCCTTGTAGCACCTGGGTATTGGATACCGGTTCAGTTGCTATTATTAGTGACTTGAAGCAAAAGCTACGGACTGAACGGAGACTAGCTAAGGGCGAGGTGACGATGTGTGTTGGAAATGTTTCCAAGGTTGATGAGATCACCATCGCACACTTCCTCTATTTTCGGGATTAGTGTTGAACCTAGATAAATGTTATCAGGTGTCTACGTTGAGCATGAATATGATTAGATCATGTTCATTGCAATACGGTTATTCATTTAAGTTAGAGAATAATGGTTATTCTGTTTACATGAATAATACCTTTATGGTCATGCACCCAATGGTTTATTGAATCTCGAGTATAGCAATACACATGATGATAATATTAATGCCAAAAGATGTAGAGTTAATAATGATAGTACCACTTTCTTGTGGCACTGCCGCTTAGGTCATTTTGGCATAAAATGCATGAAGAAACTCCATGCTGATGGATGTTTGGAGTCACTTGATTTTGAATCACTTGACACATGCGAGCCATGCCTCATGGGCAGAATGACTGAGATCCCGTTTTCAGGTACAATGAAACGGGCAAGTGACTTGTTGGAAATCATACATGCTGATGTATGTGATCCAATGAGAATTAAGGCGTGTGGTGGATATCGTTATTTTCTCATCTTCACTGACGATTTGAGTAGATATGGTATATTTACTTAATGAAGCAAAAGTCTGAAACGTTTGAAAGGTTCAAAAATTTCAGAGTGAAGATTAAGAATCATCATGACAAGAAGATCATGTTCCTACGATCTGATCAAGGGGATATTATCTGAATTATGAGTTTGGTAATCACTTAAGACATTGTGGAATTGTTTCGCAGTTGAAGTCCCCTGGAACACCACAGCGTAATGGTGTGTCCGGACATCGTAATCGAACCTTATGAGATATGGTGCGATCTATGATGTATCTTACCGATCTACCGCTGTTATTTTAAGGTTATGCTTTAGAGACAGCTGCATTCACTTTAGATAGGGCACCATCTAAGTCTGTTGAAACGACGTCGTATGGTTTGGCAAGAAACCAAAGTTGTCATTTTCTTAATGTTTGGGGCTGCGATGCTTATGGCTTCAGCCGGGAAAAGCTCGAACCCAAAGCGGACAAATACATCTTCATAGGATACCCAAAGGTAACAGTTGGGTATACCTCCTATCTCAGATCCAAGGGCAAAAATGTTTGTCCCTAAGAATGGGTCCTTTCTCGAGAAGGAGTTTCTCTCGAAAGAATTGAGTGGGAGGAAGATAGAACTTGATGAGATTGTCGAACCCTCACTTCAACCGGATAGTAGTGCAACACAGAAAGATGTTTCTGTGGAACCTACGACAGTTGAAGAGGAAACTAATGATAGTGATCATGAAGCTCCAGATCAAGTTGCTATCGATCCTCGTAGGTCGACAAGGATATGTACTACTCCTGAGTGGTACGGTGATCCTGTCTTAGATGTCATGTTGTTGAACAACAATGAACCTACGAACTATGGAGAAGCGATGGTGGGCCCATATTCCGACAAATGGTTAGAAGCCGATAAATTCGAGATAGGATCCATGTATCAAATCAAAGTATGGACTTTGGTGGACTTGCCCTATGATCGGCAAGCCATTGAGACAAATGGATCTTTAAGACTAAGACGGACGTGGACCGTAATGTCACCGTCTATGAAGCTCGACTTGTGGCGAAGAGTTTTCCACAAGTTCAAGGAGTTGACTACGATGAGATTTTCTCACCCGTAGCGATGCTTAAGTCCGTCGGAATCATGTTAGCATTAGCTGCATTTATGAAATCTGGCAGATGGATGACAAAACAAGTTTCCTTACCAATTTTCGTAAGGAAAGGTTGTATGTGATACAATCAGAAATGTTTTGTCGATCCTAAGGATGCTAAAAGATATGCTAGCTCCAGCGATCCTTCCATGGACTAGAGCAAGCATCTCGGAGTCGGAATATACACTTTGATGGAGTGATCAAAGTTTATGGGTATACAAAGTTTGTTGGAAACTTGTATTTGCAATAAAGTGAGTGGGAGCACTACAACATTTCTGATAAGTATATGTGAATGACATATTGTTGATCCGAAATGATGTAGAATTTCTGGAAAGCATAAAGGGTTGTTTGAAATGAGTTTTTCAAAGGAAGACCTGGATAAAGCTGCTTACATATTGGGCATCAAGACCTATACAGATAGATCAAGACGCCTGATGATACTTTCAAAAGAACACACACCTTTGACATGATTTTGAAGGAGTTCAAAATAGATCAGTCAAAGAAGGAGTTCTTACCTGAGTTGTAAGGTGTGAAGTTGAGTAAGACTCAAAACTTGACCACGGCAGAAGGAAGAGGAAGGACGAAGGTCGTCCCCTATGCTTTTGTCATAGGCTCTGTACGGTATGCCATGCTAAGTACCGCACCTAATGTGTGCCTTGCCACATGTCTGGCAAGAGGGTACAAAGGTGATCCAGGAGTGGATTACTAGATAGTGGTCAAAATTATCCTTAGAGGAGTAAGGAAATGTTTCTCGGTTATGGAGGTGATAAAGAGTTCGACGTAAAGAGTTACGTCGATGCAAGCTTAACACCTATCCGGATAACTCTAAGTGGAGATACCGGATACGTATAATGGAGCAACGGTTTGGAATAGCTCCAAGTGGAACGTGATAGCAGCATCTACGATATGACATAAGGTTTTGCGAAGAACATAGGGATCTGAATGTTGTAGACCCGTTGACTACAACCTCTCTCACAAGCATAACATGATCAAACCCAGAACTCATTGAGTATTAATCACATATTGATGTGAACTAGATTACTGACTCTAGTGAACTCTTGGGTGTTGGTCACATGGCGATGTGACCTGTGAGTGTTAATCACATGGTGATGTGAACTAGATTATTGACTCTAGTGCAAGTGGGAGACTGTTGGAAATATGCCCTAGAGGCAATAATAAATTGGTTATTATTATATTTCCTTGTTCACGATAATCGTTTATTATCCATGCTAGAATTGTATTGATAGGAAACTCAGATACATGTGTGGATACATAGACAAACACCATGTCCCTAGTGAGCCTCTAGATGACTAGCTCGTTGATCAATAGATGGTTACGGTTTCCTGACCATGGACATTGGATGTCATTGATAACGGGATCACATCATTAGGAGAATGATGTGATGGACAAGACCCAATCCTAAGCCAAGCACAGATCGTGTAGTTCGTATGCTAAAGCTTTTCTATATGTCAAGTATCTTTTCCTTAGACCATGAGATTGTGCAACTCCCGGATACCGTAGGAATGCTTTGGGTGTACCAAACGTCACAACGTAACTGGGTGGCTATAAAGGTGCACTACAGGTATCTCCGAAAGTGTCTGTTGGGTTGGCACGAATCGAGACTGGGATTTGTCACTCCGTATGACGGAGAGGTATCTCTGGGCCCACTCGGTAGGACATCATCATAATGTGCACAATATGTGATCAAGGAGTTGATCACGGGATGATGTATTACGGAACGAGTAAAGAGACTTGCCGGTAACGAGATTGAGCAAGGTATCGGTATACCGACGATCGAATCTCGGGCAAGTGCTATACCGATAGACAAAGGGAATCGTATACGGGATTGATTGAATCCTTGACATCGTGGTTCATCCGATGAGATCATCGTGGAACATGTGGGAGCCAACATGGGTATCCAGATCCCGCTGTTGGTTATTGGTCGGAGAGTTGTCTCGGTCATGTCTACATGGTTCCCGAGCCCGTAGGGTCTACACACTTAAGGTTCGATGACGCTAGGGTTATAGGGAAAGTATGTACGCGGTTACCGAATGTTGTTCGGAGTCCCGGATGAGATCCCAGACGTCACGAGGAGTTCCGGAATGGTCCGGAGGTAAAGATTCATATATGGGAAGTCCTGTTTTGGTCACCGGAAAAGTTTCGGGCGATATCGGTAATGTACCGGGACCACCGGGAGGGTCCCGGGGGTCCACCAGGTGGGGCCACCAGCCCCAGGTGGCTGCGTGGGCTAAGTGTGGGAGGGGACCAGCCCCAAGGGGGCTGGTGCGCCCCCCCACCAAGTCCCTAGGCGCATGGAGGGTGGAGGGGGGCAAACCCTAGGTCCAGATGGGCCTTAAGGCCCATCCTAGGGCGCCCCCTCTCTCTCCCCCCCTTGGCCGCACCCTAGATGGGTTCTGGGGGGCTGCCGCCACCCCTAGGGAGGAAACCCTAGATGGGGGCGCAGCCCCTACCTCCCCCCTATATATATGTGAAGTTTAGGGCTGCCCAGAACAAGTTTTGACCTCGGTCGATTGGCGCAGCCCTACCTCTCTCCCTCCTCGTCTCCCGCAGCGCTTGGCGAAGCCCTGCTGGAGTCCCGCGCTCCTCCACCACCACCACGCCGTTGTGCTGCTGTTGGATGGAGTCTTCCCCAACCTCTCCCTCTCTCCTTGCTGGATCAAGGCGTGGGAGACGTCACCGGGCTGCACGTGTGAAGAACGCGGAGGCACCGTCCGTTCGGTGCTAGGATCTTCGGCGATCTGAATCGCGGCGAGTACGACTCCATCAACCGCGTTCTTGAACGCTTCCGCTTAGCGATCTACAAGGGTATGTGGATCCAACTCTCCCCTCGTAGATGCATCTCCTAGATTGATCTTGGTGAACGTAGGAAAATTTTTGTTTCCCATGCGACGTTCCCCAACAGCTGTTGGAAATATGCCCTAGAGGCAATAATAAATTGGTTATTATTATATTTCCTTGTTCACGATAATCGTTTATTATCCATGCTAGAATTGTATTGATAGGAAACTCAGATACATGTATGGATACATAGACAAACACCATGTCCCTAGTGAGCCTCTAGACGACTAGCTCGTTGATCAATAGATGGTTACGGTTTCCTAACCATGGACATTGGATGTCGTTGATAACGGGATCACATCATTAGGAGAATGATGTGATGGACAAGACCCAATCCTAAGCCTAGCACAGATCGTGTAGTTCGTATGCTAAAGCTTTTCTATATGTCAAGTATCTTTTCCTTAGACCATGAGATTGTGCAACTCCCAGATACCGTAGGAATGCTTTGGGTGTACCAAACGTCACAACGTAACTGGGTGGCTATAAAGGTGCACAACAGGTATCTCCGAAAGTGTCTGTTGGGTTGGCATGAATCGAGACTGGGATTTGTCACTCCGTATGACGGAGAGGTATCTCTGGGCCCACTCGGTAGGACATCATCATAATGTGCACAATATGTGATCAAGGAGTTGATCACGGGATGATGTGTTACGGAACGAGTAAAGAGACTTGCCGGTAACGAGATTGAGCAAGGTATCGGTATACCGACGATCGAATCTCGGGCAAGTGCTATACCGATAGACAAAGGGAATCGTATACGGGATTGATTGAATCCTTGACATCGTGGTTCAGCCGATGAGATCATCGTGGAACATGTGGGAGCCAACATGGGTATCCAGATCCCGCTGTTGGTTATTGGCCGGAGAGTTGTCTCGGTCATGTCTACATGGTTCCCGAGCCCGTAGGGTCTACACACTTAAGGTTCGATGACGCTAGGGTTATAGGGAAAGTATGTACGCGGTTACCGAATGTTGTTCGGAGTCCCGGATGAGATCCCGGACGTCACGAGGAGTTCCGGAATGGTCCGGAGGTAAAGATTCATATATGGGAAGTCCTGTTTTGGTCACCGGAAAAGTTTCGGGCGATATCGGTAATGTACCGGGACCACCGGGAGGGTCCCGGGGGTCCACCAGGTGGGGCCACCAGCCCCAGGTGGCTGCGTGGGCTAAGTGTGGGAGGGGACCAGCCCCAAGGGGGCTGGTGCGCCCCCCCACCAAGTCCCTAGGCGCATGGAGAGGGGAGGGGGGCAAACCCTAGGTCCAGATGGGCCTTCAGGCCCACCCTAGGGCGCCCCCTCTCTCTCCCCCCCCCCTTGGCCACACCCTAGATGGGTTTTCTAGGGCTGGCCGCACCCCTAGGGGTGGGAAACCCTAAAGGGGGCGCAGCCCTCCCTTCCCCCTATATATATGTGAGGTTTTGGGGCTGCTAGACACACGAGAACGTCTCCCTCTTGGCGCAGCCCTACCTCTCTCCCTCCTCATCTCTCGCAGCGCTTGGCGAAGCCCTGCTGGAGTCCCGCGCTCCTCCACCACCACCACGCCGTCGTGCTGCTGTTGGATGGAGTCTTCCCCAACCTGTCCCTCTCTCCTTGCTGGATCAAGGCGTGGGAGACGTCACCGGGCTGCACGTGTGAAGAACGCGGAGGCACCGTCCGTTCGGTGCTAGGATCTTCGGCGATCTGAATCGCGGCGAGTACGACTCCATCAACCGCGTTCTTGAACACTTCCGCTTAGCGATCTACAAGGGTATGTGGATCCAACTCTCCTCTCGTAGATGCATCTCCTAGATTGATCTTGGTGAGCGTAGGAAAATTTTTGTTTCCCATGCATCGTTACCCAACAAACTTTTTATGTGTGCTCATAATATCCTTGCAAGTCTCTTCGAATTATTGGTTTGGTTTGGCCTACTAGATCTATAGTTCTTGCAATGGGAGAAGTGCTTGGCTTTGGGTTCAATCTTGCGGTGTCCTTTCCCAGTGACAGTAGGTGCAGCAAGGCACGTATTGTATTGTTGTCATCGAGGATAAAAAGATGGGGTTTATATAATATTGCTTGAGTTTATCCTTCTACATCATGTCATCTTGCTTAAGGCATTACTCTGTTCTTATGAACTCAATACACTAGATGCATGCTGGATAGCGGTCGATGTGTGGAGTAATAGTAGTAGATGCAGAATCGTTTTGGTCTACTTGTCTCGGACGTGATGCCTATATACAATGATCATGCCTAGATAGTCCCATAATTATTCGCTTTTCTATCAGTTGCTCGACAGTAATTTGTTTACTCGCCGTAGAATATCGCTATCATGAGAGAAGCCACTGGAGAAAACTATGGCCCCCGGGTCTATTCTCAACATATCAATCTACATCTACTTTACCTTTACCGCTTTTATTTGCTGTTCTTATAAACCAAAAATACCACAAATATAAACTATCATCTCTATCAGATCTCACTTTCGTAAGTGACCGTAAAGGGATTGACAACCCCTTATTGCATTGGCTGCGAAGTTCTTATTTGTTTGTGCAGGTGCGAGGGACTCGCACGTGGTCTTCTACTGGATTGATACCTTGGTTCTCAAAAACTAAGGGAAATACTTACGCTTCTGTGCTGCATCTCCCTTTCCTCTTCGAGGGAATACAACGCAAGCTCAAGTGGTAGTAAGAAGAATTTCGGGCGCCGTTGCAGGGGAGGCTTACGCGAAAGTCATATACCAAGTACCTATCACCCTTATCCTTCGCATTACATTTATTTGCCTCTCGATTTCTTCTCCCCCACTTCACCCTTGCCGTTTTATTTGCCTTTCTTCCGCTGTGTGTTTATCGTTCTCTTGCTTCTTGTTTGCTTGTGTGTGTTGGATTGCTTGCTTTTCACTATGGCTCAGAACAATACCAAAATGTGTGACTTCTCCAATACCAACAACAATGATTTTATTAGCACTCCGATTGCTCCTATTACCGATGCTGAATCTTGTGAGATCAATGCTGCTTTGTTGAATCTTGTCATGAAAGATCAATTCTCCGGCCTTCCTAGTGAAGATGCCGCTACCCATCTAAACAACTTTGTTGATTTGTGTGATATGCAAAAGAAAAGGGATACGAATAACGATATTTTTAAATTGAAGTTATTTCCATTTTCACTTAGAGATCGTGCTAAAACTTGGTTTTCCTCTTTGCCTAGAAATAGTATTGACTCGTGGAATAAGTGCAAAGATGCTTTTATCTCTAAGTATTTCCCTCTTGCTAAGATCATCTCTCTTCGAAATGATATTATGAATTTTAAGCAACTAGATCATGAGCATGTTGCACAAGCTTGGGAGAGAATGAAATTGATGATACGTAATTGCCCTACACATGGTTTGAATCTATGGATGATTATTCAAAACTTTTATGCTGGCTTGAATTTGCTTCTAGAAATCTTTTAGAATCGGCCGCCGGAGGCACTTTCATGGAAACTACCTTAGTAGAAGCTACCAAACTCCTAGATAATATTATGGTTAATTATTCTCAATGGCACACCGAAAGATCTACTAGTAAACAAGTGCATGCTATCGAAGAAATTAGTGTTTTGAGTGGAAAGATGGATGAACTTATGAAATTGTTTGTTGCTAAGAGTGCTTCTTCTGATCCTAATGATATGCCTTTGTCCACTTTGATTGAGAATAACAATGAATCTTTAGATGTGAATTTTGTTGGTAGGAATAATTTTGGTAACAATGCTTATAGAGGTAATTTTAATCCTAGGCCTTCTCCTAGTAATTCCTCTAATAATTATGATAATTCCTACAACAACTCTTATGGAAAGATGCCTTCTGAATTCGAAACTAGTGTTAAGGAGTTTATGATCTCGCAAAAGAACTTCAATGCTATGCTTGAAGAGAAACTGCTTAAGGTTGATGAATTGGCTAGAAGTGTGGATAGAATTACTCTTGATGTTGATTCTTTGAAACTTAGATCTATCCCAACTAAGCATGATATCAATGAGTCTCTCAAAGCCATGAGAATTTCCATTGATGAATGCAAATAAAGAACCGCTAGGATGCGTGCTAAAAGAGAAGATTATATTAAATCGTGTTCTTCTAGTTATCATGAAAATAAAGATGAAGATCTGAAAGTTATTGATGTGTCTCCTATTAGATCCTTGTTTTCTAGTATTAATCTTGATGAAGATAGGATTGGAGATAATTCTGCTTTAAATGATTCGGAGTTTAGAGATGCTAAAATTGCTAAAAGTGGGAGTGAAGAGATTAAAACTTTGCATAGTGATGAACCCACTACTTTGGATTTCAAGGGATTCAATTATGACAATTGCTCTTTGATTGATTGTATTTCCTTGTTGCAAACCATGCTAAATTCTCCGCATGCTTATACTCAAAATAAAGCTTTCACCAAACACATAGTTGATGCTTTGATGCAATCTTATGAAGAAAAACTTGAGTTGGAAGTTTCTATCCCTAGAAAGCTTTATGATGAATGGGAACCTACTATTAAAATAAAAATAAAAGATCATGAATGCTATGCTTTGTGTGATTTGGGTGCAAGTGTCTCCACTATCCCAAAAACTTTGTGTGATTTGCTAGGGTTCCATGAGCTTGATGATTGTTCTTTAAATTTGCATCTTGCGGATTCCACTATTAGGAAACCTATGGGAAGAATTAATGATGTTCTTATTGTTGCCAATAGCAAATATGTGCCCGTAGATTTCATTATTCTTGATATAGATTGCAATCCTTCATGTCCTATTATTCTTGGTAGACCTTTCCTTAGAACGATTGGTGCAATTATTGATATGAAGGAAGGAAATATTAGATTCCAATTTCCATTAAGGAAAGGCATGGAACACTTTCCTAGGAAGAAAATCAAACTACCATATGAATCTATCATGAGAGCCACTTATGGATTGCCTTCCAAAGATGGCAATACCTAGATTTATCTTGTATCGTGCCTAGCTAGGGGCGTAAAACGATAGCGCTCGTTGGGAGGCAACTCAACTTTATATTTTTTGTTTTTGTTGCTGTTAGGGAATAAATATTGCATCTAGCATCTGATTAGATGTGGTTTCATGTTTTGTTTAGTCTTTGTGCCAGGTAGAACCTTTGGGAAGACTTGTGTGAAGTTTATGTGATCTTACTGTGAAAAACAGAATCGTTAGCGCTCGCTAAAGTGGTCTTGTGATTTTACTGGAGCGTGCTTTTTAGTTGATTCTTTTTGAAGATGATTGGTAGATAAATTCCCCAAATTTGCCAATTTAGTTTTAAGTTTTTCGAGTTCCAGAAGTAGGCGAAACCTGCAGATTACTACAGACTGTTTTGTTTTTGACAGATTCTGTTTTCCGTGTGTTGTTTGCTTATTTCAATGCATCTATGAGTAGTATTGGAGGATATGAACCATAGAGAAGTTGGAATACAGTAGGTTTAACACCAATATAAACAAAGAATGAATTCATTACTGCACTTTTGAGTAGTGGTTTGCTTTCTTATACTAACGGAGCTCACGAGAATTTCTGTCTAAGTTTTGTGTTGTGAAGTTTTCAAGTTTTGAGTGTTGCTTTGATGGACTATGGAACAAGGAGTAGAAAAGTCCTAAGCTTGGGGATTCCCATGCCACCCCAAGTAAATTCAAGATAATCAAAAGTCTAATCTTGGGGATGCCCCGGGAAGGTATCCCCTCTTTCGTCTTCATCCATCGGTAACTATACTTGGAGCTATATTTTTATTCGCAACATGTTATGTGTTTTACTTGGAGCGTCTTGTATAATTTGAGTCTTTGCTTGTTAGTTTGCCACAATCATCCTTTCTGGACACACCTATTTGAGAGAGTTAAATATGGCTTATAAATTATTAGAACACTCTATATGCTTCACTTATATCTTTTGAGTTGAATAGTTTTTGCTCTAGTGCTTCACTTATATCCTTTAGAGCACGGTGGTGGTAATATTTTGTAGAAATTGTTGAACTCTCATGATTTACTTATATCTATTTGAGATTCTATTAAAACAGAATGGTAATGTGTTTAGGCTAAAGAAACTAGTCTTCACATGATAAACATCCAATGTCAATGTAGTAAAAAAATCACACCAAGTGCATTGAATAGAGTGAGATGTTGGATGCTAGATAATTGTTTTGAGATATGAGGATAGTGATATTAGAGTCATACTAGTGGAGTTATTATGAAATTGAGAAATACTTGTGTTAAGGTTAGTGATCCCCGTATCATGCACGTATGGTGAACCTTTGTGTGGAGGTCGGGGGCGCGCGATGGTCAACTCCTACCAACCTCCCCCCTAGGAGCATGCGTTGATTACTTTGTTTTGATGACTCGTAGATTTTCGCAATAAGTATATGAGTTCTTATGACTAATGTTGAGTCCATGGATTATACGCACTCTCACCCTTCCACCATTGCTAGCCTTTCTTGTACCGCGCAACTTTCGCCGGTGCCATAAACTCACTATATATCCTTCCTCAAAACAGCCACCATATTGTTACTCAAAATAGCCACCATACCTACCTATAATGGCATTTCCATAGCCAATCCGAGATATATTGCCATGCAACTTTCCACTGTTTCGTTCATATGACACGCATCATATTGTCATATTGCCATGCATGATCATGTAGTTGTGGCAAAGCCACCATGCATAATTTTTCATATATGTCACTCTTGATTCATTGCATATCCCGGTACACCACCGGAGGCATTCATGTAGAGTCATACTTGTTGTAGTATCGAGTTGTAATTTCGAGTTGCAATAAAAAGTGTGATGATCATCATTATTAGAGCATTGTCCCATGTGAGGAAAGGCCAATAAAAAAAGGGAGATGGCCCAAAAAAATAGAGAGGGGCTAATAAAAAAAGAGAGGAGAAAGCCCCTCCAAAAAATGAGAGAAAACAGAGAAGGGACAATTGCTACTATCTTTTTTCCACACTTGTGCTTCAAAGTAGCGCCATGTTCTTCATTGTAGAGAGTCTCATGCTTAGTCACTTTCATATACTAGTGGGAATTTTCATTATATAACTTGGCTTGTATATTCCAACGATGGGCTTCCTCAAATGCCCTAGGTCTTCGTGAGCAAGGAAGTTGGATGCACACCCACTAGTTTCTTTTGTTGACCTTTCATTCATATTTAGCTCTAGTGCATCTGTTGCATGGCAATCCCTACTCACTCACATTGATATCTATTGATGGGCATCTCCATAGCCCGTTGATACGCCTAGTCGATGTGAGACTATCTCCCTCCTTTTTGTCTTATCCACAACCACCTCTATTCCACCCATAGTGCTATATCCATGGCTCACGCTCATGTATTGCGTGAAATTTGAAAGGTTTGAAAACATAGAGTATGAAAAAAAAATGCTTGGCTGAAATCGGGGTTGTGCATGATATGAATATTTTGTGTGATGAAGAGGGAGCATAGCCAGACTATATGATTTTGTAGGGATAACTTTCTTTAGCCATAGTATTTTGAGAAGACAGGATTGCTTTGTTAGTATGCTTGAAGTATTGTTATTTCTTATGTCAATATAGACTTTTATCTTGAATCTTTCAGATCTGAACATTCATGCCACAACTAAGAGAATTACATTGATAAACTATATTGGTTAGCATTCCACATCAAAAATTCTTTCTTTATCATTTACCTACTCGAGGACGAGCATGAATTAAGCTTGGGGATGCTTGATACGTCTCCAACGTATCTATAATTTTTGATTGTTCCATGCTATTATTTATGAAGTCTTGGATGTTTAATGGGCTTTATCATTCACTTTTATATCATTTTGGGACTAACCTACTAACCCAAAGGCCCAGTCCAGATTGTTGTTTTTTGCTTGTTTGAGGGTTTTGCAGAAAAAGAATATCAGACGGAGTCCAAACGGAATGAAACCTTCGCGAGAGATATTTTTGGAGAAAATCACGCACGCGGAGCTTGAGAACCACATGAGGGGACAGAGGGCTGGCCCACGAGGGTAGGGGGCACGCCCCCCTTCCCAAGGCGCGCCCCCTGCCTCGTGGCCCCCTCGAGCATCCCTCGGTGCCCTCCTTCTTCCTATATAAGTCCACGTACCCCAGAAACTCCGTGAACAGAGAGAAAACCCTAATTCCACCGCCATACCTTCTGTTCCCGTGGAGATCCCATATGGGAGCCTGTTTCGGAGGTCCACCGGAGGGGGATCCATCACGGAGGCCTTCATCATCATCATCATTGCCCTCACCATGAGTTGTGAGTAGTTTACCAATGACCTTCAGGTCCATAGCTAGTATCTAGATGGCTTCTTCTTCTCTCTCTCTCTCTCTGGATCTCAATACAAAGTTCTCCTCGGCCTTCGAGGAGATCTATTCGATGTAATCTCTTTTTGCGGTGTGTTTGTCCAGGTCCGATGAATTGTGAGTTTATGATCAAGGTTATCTATGAAAGATATTTGGTTCCTCTCTGAACTTTTTATGTGTGCTCATAATATCCTTGCAAGTCTCTTTGAATTATTTGTTTGGTTTGGCCTACTAGATCTATTGTTCTTGCAATGGGAGAAGTGCTTGGCTTTGGGTTCAATCTTGCGGTGTCCTTTCCCGGTGACAGTAGGGGCAGCAAGGCACGTATTGTATTGTTGCCATTGAGGATAAAAAGATGGGGTTTATATCATATTGCTTGAGTTTATCCCTCTACATCATGTCATCTTGCTTAAGGCGTTACTCTGTTCTTATGAACTCAATACACTAGATGCATGCTGGATAGCGGTCGATGTGTGGAGTAATAGTAGTAGATGCAGGCAGGAGTCGGTCTACTTGTCTCGGACGTGATGCCTATATACAATGATCATGCCTAGATAGTCTCATAATTATTCGCTTTTCTATCAATTGCTTGACAGTAATTTGTTTACCCGTCGTAGAATATCGCTATCATGAGAGAAGCCACTAGAGAACACTATGGCCCCCGGGTCTATTCTCAATATATCAATCTATATCTACTTTACTTTTTATGTTTTTATTTTCTGTTCTTATAAACCAAAAATACCAAAAATATAAACTATCATCTCTATCAGATCTCACTTTCGTAAGTGACCGTAAAGGGATTGACAACCCCTTATCGCATTGGCTGTGAAGTTCTTATTTGTTTGTGCAGGTGCGAGGGACTCGCGCGTGGTCTCCTACTGGATTCATACCTTGGTTCTCAAAACTGAGGGAAATACTTATGCTACTGTGCTGCATCTCCCTTTCCTCTTCGAGGGAATACAAAGCAAGCTCAAGAGGTAGCAGCGGCGCTGGTTGGCTGGTGGTTTATATCCTACTCATGCTTGCATTCATTGTTGATTAATTTTAATGCATGTTCATGACCGTTGTTGCTCTCTAGCTGGTCGCTTCCCAGTCTCTTTCTAGCCTTCACCTGTACTAAGCGGGAATACAGCTTGTGCATCCACTCCCATAAACCCCAAAGTTATTCCATATGAGTACACCATACCTTCCTATATGCGGTATTTACCTGCCGTTCCAAGTAAATTTGAATGTGCCAAACTCTAAACCTTCAAATGAAATTCTGTTTTGTATGCTCGAATAGCTCATGTATCAACTAGGGCTGTCTATATCTTCCATGCTAGGTGGGTTATTCTCACGATGAGTGGACTCCGCTCATCATTCATGAGAAAATGGCTGGTAATCGGGATGCCCAGTCCCATGCTCAAAATCGTAATAATTAAACAAAACTCCCCCAGGGCTGTTGCTTGTTTGGACGGTAACCCGTGGATTCGGCTGGCCATGGAGTGTGCTTGTTGGTGGTTGGGGGAGTATAAACTTTACCATTCTGTTTGGGAACCGCCTATAATGTGTGTAGCATGGGAGATATCGAGATTCTTGGTTGTTATGTTGACAATGAAAGTATACCGCTCAAAATGTTATTCATCTCTATTTAAAAATCAAGCTCTGGCACCTCTACAAATCCCTGCTTCCCTCTGCGAAGGGCCTATCCATTTACTTTTATGCAGAGTCATCATCCTCTTATCAAAGAGCACCAGTAGGAGAGCACCTCTATCGTTGCATGTATTACTATTAATTTGCATTGAGTATGATCATGACTGGATCTCTTTTACCATGAATTACAATGTCTAGTCAGTCCTTGATCTTTAAAGGTGCTCTGCATTTATGTCTTGCGGTCTTAGAAAGGGCTAGCGAGATACCATCCTGTTATATCATATCATGATTGTTTTGAGAAGTGTTGTCATCCGAGGTTTCTTATTATTGCTCGCTAGTTGATTATGCTATTGATGTGAGTAGTCTTGAGAACTGAAAGTTATTATGAATGTGGTTAGTTCATGATCTTGTTAAAAACCTGAATGCTAGCTTACATATTTACAACAACAAGAGCAAACAGAGTTTGTCAAAGTTTTTCTTTATCACTTTCAGTTTATCAACTGAATTGCTTGAGGACAAGCAAAGGTTTAAGCTTGGGGGAGTTGATACGTCTCCAACGTATCTACTTTTCCAAACACTTTTGCCCTTGTTTTGGACTCTAACTTGCATGATTTGAATGGAACTAACCCGGACTGGCGCTGTTTTCAGCAGAACTGCCATGGTGTTGTTTTTGTGCAGAATAAAAAGTTCTTAGAATCGCCTGAAAATCAACGAAGAATTATTTCAAAAAATATAAAAAATACCTACAAGAAGATCCACACCGGGGGGGCCACGACCTGTCCTCGAGGGTGGGGGGCGGCGCCCCCTGCCTCGAGGGGCCCCTGATGCTGCACCGACGTACCCCCAGGTCCTATATATTCTGTTTCGGGGGGAAAAATATCAGGGAGAAGGAATTATCGCGATTCATGAGACGGAGCCGCCGCCAAGCCCTAATCTCTCTCGGGAGGGCTGATGTGGAGTCCGTTCGGGGCTCCGGAGAGTGGAGATCGTCGCCATCGTCATCATCAACCTTCCTCCATCACCAATTCCATGATGCTCACCGCCTGTAATGCCCAGGATGGAGCTATATCTCCTACGTGTCGAGGCACGACTTAGAGACATAACCCCATGCTGGAATGATCGCAAGTCTGGTATGTTTGCACAACTCATGTAAAAAGGGGGATGGAAAACATAAATATAGCTGGCTTACACTCGCCACGTCACACAAATACAATACATGTCTCAAACATCATACATTTAAAACATCACTGCCCTCTAAGGGTAAAATCCAAATAGCAAGATACCAAACATAATTTAAATCCACAGGCGGATCGAATCCTAGTAGAAGTCACCACTACTGATCATCAGGATAACGAACATAGTATCGACTACGCTCCTCATCGTACTCCCAGTCAAGCTCGGTGCCATCACCTGGATAGCTCACAACTGGACCTGCACCTGATGTAGTGAAGTAACTGTGAGCCACAGAGGATTCAGCAATCCCGTTCCCGGGTAACAAGACTATTTAAGCCTTGGGAGAGGATAAGGCTGAAGAAAAGAATAAGTGTCTGCAGCAGCAACTAGCAACTAGCTTACGTGAGAGAGTGCGAGAAGAGAAAACCTCGGTCGAGAGATGATCACGAAGTGATCCTAGCTAAAGCTCAACAAACATAACCCCACCGTGTTCAACTCCCGAATCCCTATTCGGAAATTGACAGTCACGGTACACACGCTGGTAGTGTATTAGAACAAATGTGTCAAGTTATCTACAACCGGATATTAACAAGCTCCCATCTGCCACATAACCGCGGGCACGGCTTTCGAAAGTTCAAAACCCTGCAGGGGTGTTCCAACTTGACCCATTACAAGCCCACGATCCGCGGAGTCGCAACTCCAAAGTGGGAAGACCCGAGTATTCTCGGAATCCCGTGCTCAAGATACTCCGAACTAAGGTAAGGCTAATCCAGCAAATCCTCCCGGCGTGCCGACACCCTGATAGTAGCCGCGCGTATCTCGTCTCAGGCCACGACCGGATGGGCGATTCTACAGGTTTTTGTTGGAGATATGCCGTAGAGGCAATAATAAAAGCATTATTGTTATATCTCCTTGTTCATGATAATTGTCTGTTATTCATGCTTGAATTGTATTGTACGGAAACAGCGATACATGTGTGAATACACAGATCACAATGAGTCCCTGGTAGGCCTCTAGTAGCCAGCTCGTTGATCAACAGATGGTCACGGTTTCCTGACCATGGACATGAGATGTCAGTGATAACGGGATCACATCATTAGGAGAATGATGTGATGGACAAGACCCAAACTTGAGCATAACACGAGATCGTATAGTTCGTAAGGCATAAGATTTTCGGTGTCAAGTATTTATTCCTTAGACCATGAGGTTGTACAACTCCCGGACACCGTAGGAGTACTTTGGGTGTGCCAACCGTCACAACGTAACTGGGTGGCTATAAAGGTACGCATCGGGTATATCTGAAAGTGTCTGTTGAGTTGATACGAACCGAGACTGGGATGTTGTCACTCCGTATGACGGAGAGGTACCTCTGGGCCCACTCGGTAATACATCATCATAATGAGCTCAATGTGACTAAGCAGTTAGTCACGGGATGATGGATTACGGATCGAGTAAAGAGACTTGCCATAACGAGATTGAACAAGGTATCGGGGATACCGACGATCGAATCTCGGGCAAGTACCGTACCGATGGACAAAGGGAATAACATACGGGATTAAGTGAATCCTTGACACAGTGGTTCATCCGATGAAGATCATCGAGGAACACGTGGGAACCAACATGGGTATCCAGATCCCGCTGTTGGTTATTGACCGGAGAGTGGTCTCGGTCATGTCTACGTGTCTCCGAACCCGTAGGGTCTACACACTTAAGGTTCGGTAACGCTAGGGTCGTAGAGATTAATGCACGTGGAAACTCGAAAGTTGTTCGGAGTCCCGGATGAGATCCCGGACGTCACAAGGAGTTCCGGAATGGTCCGGAGGTAAAGATTGATATATGGGAAGTCCAGTTTCGGCCAACGGGTGATCTCCGGGGGTCACCGGGAGCGTCCCGGGACCACCGGAGGGGCCCCGGGGGTCCACCGGGTGGGGCCACCCATCCCGGTGGGGCCCCTAGGCTGCGAGGGGATGTGTCCAGCCCTCTGGGCTGGCGCACCACTAAGGTAGGCCCACCTCCCCTGCGCCTAGGGTTCAAACCCTAAGGGGGAGGGGGGCTCCACTTGCCTTGGGGGGCAAGGAACCCGCCTTGGCCGCCGCCCCCCTTGCAGATTGGATCTGCAAGGGGTCCAGGCGCCCCCCCTGGCCCCTATATATATGTGGGGGGGAGAGGGCAGCCGCACCTCAGCCCTGGCGCCTCTCCCCCTCCCGTCACACCTCCCAACTCCTTCGCAGGGCGCCCGGCGTAGCCCTGCTGCAATTTCCACTGCATCCGTCATCACGCCGTTGTGTTGCCGGATCTCTGACGACTTCTCCTCCCCCCTTGCTGGATCAAGAAGGAGGTGACGTTGCTGCACCGTACGTGTGTTGAACGCGGAGGTGCCGTCCGTTCGGCGCTAGATCATCGGTGACGAAGAACGTGAAGAGTACGACTACTTCATCCTTGCTTCGTTGAAAGCTTCCGCACGCAATCTTCATAACGGTATGTAGATGCACTCTTAGTTGCTCGTTGCTAGATGTCTCCATAGTTGGATCTTGGTGAAGACGTAGAAAAATTTTGATTTATGCTACGTTACCCAACAGTGGCATCTGAGCCTAGGTTTTATGCGTAGCATCTTGCACGAGTAGAACACAAAGCAGTTGTGGGTGTATGATCTTGTTCAACTTTCTTACCGTTACTAGTCAATCTTGATTCGGCGGTATTGTGGGATGAAGCGGCCCGGACCGACCTTACACGTACGCTTACGTGAGACTGGTTCCACCGACAGACATGCACTAGATGCATAAGGTGGCTGGCGGGTGTCTGTCTCTCCTACTTTAGTCGGATCGGATTCGATGAAAAGGGTCCTTATGAAGGGTAAATAGAAGTTGACAAATCACGTTGTGGTTTTGGCGTAGGTAAGAAACATTCTTGCTAGAAATCCTATAGAAGCCACGTAAAACTTGCAACAACAATTAGAGGACGTCTAACTTGTTTTTGCAGCATGTGCTATGTGACGTGGTATGGCCAAGAACGAAGATGTGATGAATGATATATGTGATGTATGAGATTGATCATGTTTTTGTAATAGGGAATCACGACTTGCATGTCGATGAACTTGACAACCGGCAGGAGCCATAGGAGTTGTCTTAATTATTGTATGACCTGCGTGTCACTGAATAACGCCATGTAATTACTTTACTTCGTTGCTAAACGTTAGCTATAGTAGTAGAAGTAATAGTTGGCGTGACAACTTCTTCAAGACACGATGATGGAGATCATGATGATGAAGATCATGGTGTCGAGCCGGTGACAAGATGATCATGGTGCCCCGAAGATGGAGATCCAAGGAGCAAGATGATATTGGCCATATCATGTCACTTTAATTGATTGCATGTGATGTTTATCATGTTTTTGCATCTTGTTTACTTAGAACGACGGTAGTAAATAAGATAATCTCTCACTAAAATTTTAAGTAATGTGTTTCCCCTAACTGTGCACCGTTGCTAAAGCTCGTTGCTCCGAAGCACCACGTGATGATCGGGTGTGATAGGTTCTAACGTTCGCATACAACGGGTGTAAGACAGATTTACACACGCAATACACTTAGGGTTCACTTGACGAGCCTAGCATGTACAGACATGGCCTCGGAACACGGAAGACCGAAAGGTCGAACACGAGTCGTATAGAAGATACGATCAGCATGAAGATGTTCACCGTTTTTGACTAGTCCGTCTCACGTGATGATCGGACACGGACTACTCAATTCGGATCGTGTATCACTTAAGATGACTAGAGAGATGTCATTCTGAGTGGGAGTTCATTAAAATTTGATTAAGATGAACTTAATTGTCATGAACTTAGTCTAAATTTTTTACAATATCTCTTGTAGATCAAATGGCCCACGCTCCAGTTTCCCTCAACTTCAACGCGTTCCTAGAGAAAACCAAGCTGAAAGACGATGGTAGCAACTATAGGGATTGGGTCCGTAACCTGAGGATTATCCTCATAGCTGCCAAGAGAACCTATGTCCTAGAAGCACCGCTAGGTGATGCACCCGTTCTCCCAGCGAACCAAGACGTTATGAACGCTTGGCAGTCGCGTTGTGATGATTACTCCCTGGTTCAGTGCGGCATGCTTTACAGCTTAGAGTCGGGGCTCCAAAAACGTTTTGAGCACCACGGAGCATATGAGATGTTCGAAGAGCTGAAAATGGTTTTCCAAGCTCATGCCCGAGTCGAGAGATATGATGTCTCCGACGCATTCTATAGCTGTAAGATGGAGGAGAACAGTTCTGTCAGTGAGCACATCCTCAAGATTTCAGGATTGCACAATCGCTTGTCTCAGCTGGGAATGAATCTCCCAGAAGAAGCAATTGTTGACAGAATCCTCCAGTCGCTCCCACCAAGCTTCAAGAGCTTCGTGTTGAACTTCAATATGCAGGGGATGGAGAAGTCCATTCCCGAGGTGTATTCAATGCTGAAATCAGCGGAGGTTGACATCAAGAAAGAACATCAAGTGTTGATGGTCAATAAAACCACTAAGTTCAAGAAAGGCAAGGGTAAGAAGAACTTCAAGAAGGACGGCAAGCAAGTTGCCGCGCCTGGCAAGCCTGTTGCCGGGAAGAAGCCAAAGTATGGACCCAAGCCTTAGATTGAGTGTTTTCATTGCAAGGGAACGGGGCATTGGAAGCGGAACTGCCCCAAATATTTAGCAGACAAGAAGGCCGACAACGTCAAAGGTATATATGATATACATGTTATTGATGTGTACCTTACCAGCACTCGTAGTAGCTCCTGGGTATTCGATACCGGTGCAGTTGCTCACATTTGTAACTCAAAACAGGAGCTGCGGAATAAACGGAGACTGGTGAAGGATGAGGTGACGATGCGCGTCGGGAATGGTTCCAAGGTCGATGTGATCGCCGTCGGCACGCTACCTCTACATCTACCCTCGGGATTAGTTTTAAACCTGAGTAATTGTTATTTAGTACCAGCTTTGAGCATGAACATTGTTTCTGGATCTCGTCTTATGCGAGATGGCTACTCTTTCAAATCGGATAATAATGGTTGTTCTATTTATTTGAGAGATATGTTTTATGGTCATGCCCCGCTGGTCAATGGTTTATTTTTGATGGATCTCGAACGTAGTAATACACATATTCATAGTGTAGATGCCAAAAGATGTAAAGTTGATAATGATAGTCCCACATACTTGTGGCATTGCCGCCTTGGTCATATTGGTGTCAAACGTATGAAGAAGCTCCACTCGGATGGACTTCTAGAGTCTCTTGATTATGAATCATTTGACACGTGCGAACCATGCCTCTTGGGCAAGATGACCAAGACTCCGTTCTCCGGAACAATGGAGCGAGCAACCAACTTGTTGGAAATCATACATACCGATGTGTGCGTTCCAATGAGTGTTGAGGCTCGCGGAGGCTATCGTTATGTTCTCACCCTCACGGATGACTTGAGTAGATACGGGTATATCTATTTGATGAAACACAAGTCTGAGACCTTTGAAAAGTTCAAGGAATTTCAGAATGAGGTTGAGAATCAACGTGACAGAAAAATAAAGTTCTTGCGATCGGATCGTGGGGGTGAATATTTAAGTCATGAATTTGGCACACACCTTAGAAGCAGTGGAATTGTTTCACAATTGAAACCGCCCGGAACACCTCAACGTAACGGTGTGTCCGAACGTCGAAATCGTACTCTGTTGGACATGGTGCGATCTATGATGTCCCTTACCGATTTACCGCTATCTTTTTGGGGTTATGCTTTAGAGACTGCCGCATTCACTTTAAATAGGGCTCCGTCAAAATCCGTTGAGACGACTCCATATGAACTTTGGTTTGGCAAGAAACCGAAGCTGTCGTTTCTGAAAGTTTGGGGTTGCGATGCTTATGTCAAGAAACTTCAACCTGAAAAGCTCGAACCCAAATCGGAAAAATGCATCTTCATAGGATACCCAAAGGAAACTATTGGGTACACCTTCTACCACAGATCCGAAGGCAAAGTCTTTGTTGCCAAGAATGGATACTTTCTGGAGAAAGAGTTTCTCTCGAAAGAAGTGAGTGGGAGGAAAGTAGAACTTGATGAGGTGACAGTCACCCCTCCTGCACCGGAAAGTAGCGCAGCGCAGGAAACTGTTCCTGAGGTGCCTGCACCGACAAGGGAGGAAGATGATGATAATGATCATGAAGAAACAGATCAAGTTACTACTGAACTTCGAAGGTCCACAAGGGCACGTTCCGCACCAGAGTGGTACGGCAACCCTGTACTGGAAATCATGTTGTTAGACAACGGTGAACCTTCGAACTATGAAGAAGCGATGGCGGGCCCAGATTCCAATAAATGGCTTGGAGCCATGAAATCCGAGATAGAATCCATGTATGAAAACAAAGTATGGACTTTGGTGGACTTGCCTGATGATAGGCACGCCATAGAAAATAAATGGATATTTAAGAAGAAGACAGACGCGGATGGTAATGTGACCATCTATAAGGCTCGGCTTGTCGCTAAGGGTTATCGACAAGTTCAAGGGATTGACTACGACGAGACTTTCTCTCCCGTAGCGATGCTGAAGTCAGTCAGAATCATGTTAGCTATTGCCGCATTCTATGATTATGAGATATGGCAAATGGACGTCAAAACAGCATTCCTTAACGGCTTCCTCAAGGAAGAGTTGTATATGATGCAACCGGAAGGTTTTGTCGATCCAGAGAATGCTAACAAGGTATGCAAGCTCCAGCGCTCGATTTACGGGTTGGTGCAAGCATCTCGGAGTTGGAATATTCGCTTTGATGAGGTGATCAAAGCGTTTGGCTTTATACAGACTTATGGAGAAGCCTGTATTTACAAGAAAGTGAGTGGGAGCTCTGTGGCATTTCTCATATTATATGTGGATGACATATTGCTGATGGGAAATGATATAGAATTCTTGGAAAATGTAAAGGCCTACTTGAATAAAAGTTTTTCAATGAAGGACCTTGGAGAAGCTGCTTACACATTAGGCATCAAAATCTATAGAGATAGATCGAGACGCCTCATTGGTCTTTCACAAAGTACATACCTTGACAAAATATTGAAGAAGTTCAATATGGATCAGTCAAAGAAAGGATTCTTGCCTGTTTTGCAGGGTATGAGATTGAGTAAGACTCAGTCGCCGACCACGGCAGAAGATAGAGAAAAGATGAGTGCCATTCCCTATGCCTCGGCCATAGGTTCTATCATGTATGCCATGCTGTGTACCAGACCTGATGTGAACCTTGCCATATGTTTGGTAGGGAGGTACCAAAGTGATCCCGGTACGGAACACTGGACAGCGGTCAAGAACATCCTGAAGTACCTGAAAAGGACTAAGGATATGTTTCTCGTTTATGGAGGTGACAAAGAGCTCGTCGTAAAGGGTTACGTCGATGCTAGCTTCGACACAGATCTGGATGACTCTAAGTCACAAACCGGATACGTGTATATTTTGAATGGAGGGGCAGTCAGCTGGTGCAGTTGCAAGCAAAGCGTGGTGGCAGCATCTACATGTGAAGCGGAGTACATAGCTGCTTCTGAAGCAGCGCAGGAAGGAGTCTGGATGAAGGAGTTCATCACCGACCTAGGAGTCATTCCAAGCGCGTCAAGCCCGATGACTCTCTTCTGTGACAACACTGGTGCTATTGCTATTACCAAGGAGCCCAGGTTTCACAAGAAGACCAAGCACATCAAGCGTCGTTTCAACTCCATCCGGAATTATGTTCAGGATGGAGATATAGATATTTGTAAAGTGCATACGGATCTGAATGTAGCAGACCCGTTGACTAAACCTCTTTCACGAGCAAAACATGATCAACACCAGAACTCTATGGGTGTTCGATTCATCACAACTTAACTAGATTATTGACTCTAGTGCAAGTGGGAGACTGTTGGAGATATGCCCTAGAGGCAATAATAAAAGCATTATTATTATATCTCCTTGTTCATGATAATTGTCTGTTATTCATGCTTGAATTGTATTGTACGGAAACAGCGATACATGTGTGAATACACAGATCACAATGAGTCCCTGGTACGCCTCTAGTAGCCAGCTCGTTGATCAACAGATGGTCACGGTTTCCTGACCATGGACATGAGATGTCAGTGATAACGGGATCACATCATTAGGAGAATGATGTGATGGACAAGACCCAAACTTGAGCATAACACGAGATCGTATAGTTCGTAATGCATAAGCTTTTCGGTGTCAAGTATTTATTCCTTAGACCATGAGGTTGTACAACTCCCGGACACCGTAGGAGTACTTTGGGTGTGCCAACCGTCACAACGTAACTGGGTGGCTATAAAGGTACGCATCGGGTATATCCGAAAGTGTCTGTTGAGTTGATACGAACCGAGACTGGGATGTTGTCACTCCGTATGACGGAGAGGTACCTCTGGGCCCACTCGGTAATACATCATCATAATGAGCTCAATGTGACTAAGCAGTTAGTCACGGGATGATGGATTACGGATCGAGTAAAGAGACTTGCCATAACGAGATTGAACTAGGTATCGGGGATACCGACGATCGAATCTCGGGCAAGTACCGTACCGATGGACAAAGGGAATAACATACGGGATTAAGTGAATCCTTGACACAGTGGTTCATCCGATGAAGATCATCGAGGAACACGTGGGAACCAACATGGGTATCCAGATCCCGCTGTTGGTTATTGACCGGAGAGTGGTCTCGGTCATGTCTACGTGTCTCCCGAACCCGTAGGGTCTACACACTTAAGGTTCGGTAACGCTAGGGTCGTAGAGATTAATGCACGTGGAAACCCGAAAGTTGTTCGGAGTCCCAGATGAGATCCCGGACGTCACAAGGAGTTTTGGAATGGTCCGGAGGTAAAGATTGATATATGGGAAGTCCAGTTTCGGCCAGCGGGTGATCTCCGGGGGTCACCGGGAGCGTCCCGGGACCACCGGAGGGGCCCCGGGGGTCCACCGGGTGGGGCCACCCATCCCGGTGGGGCCCCTAGGCCGCGAGGGGATGTGTCCAGCCCTATGGGCTGGCGCACCACTAAGGGAGGCCCACCTCCCCTGCGCCTAGGGTTCAAACCCTAAGGGGGAGGGGGGCTCCACTTGCCTTGGGGGGGCAAGGAACCCCCCTTGGCCGCCGCCCCCCTTGCAGATTGGATCTACAAGGGGTCCAGGCGCCCCCCCCCTGGCCCCTATATATATGTGGGGGGGAGAGGGCAGCCGCACCTCAGCCCTGGCGCCTCTCCCCCTCCCGTCACACCTCCCAACTCCTTCGCAGGGCGCCCGACGTAGCCCTGCTGCAATTTCCACTGCATCCGTCATCACGCCGTCGTGCTGCCGGATCTCTGACGACTTCTCCTCCCCCCTTGCTGGATCAAGAAGGAGGTGACGTTGCTGCACCGTACGTGTGTTGAACGCGGAGGTGCCGTCCGTTCGGCGCTAGATCATCGGTGACGAAGAACGTGAAGAGTACGACTACTTCATCCTTGCTTCGTTGAAAGCTTCCGCACGCAATCTTCATAACGGTATGTAGATGCACTCTTAGTTGCTCGTTGCTAGATGTCTCCATAGTTGGATCTTGGTGAAGACGTAGAAAAATTTTGATTTATGCTACGTTACCCAACAGTTTTTACCAAACCTCGAGTTTCCTTGAGGTGGCCCCGCAGAACCCCCGTTTCGGACCAACACTCATGTGGAGCACTGGTCCGGGGTTGTTGAATTAAGAAAGAGGGTTAATTACTCCCTATGCAAGTTTATTTATTTATTAGGCAAATAGTACCAATGTTGGGACTTGCTGGAAAAGACTTAGCACTTAGCGGTTTATCGAGGGGGTCCCATACACCCCAACCATGTTAGGAACACATAATCAAGGAACATAACACCGGTTTATACGGTTCCTAACGGCATGAGTGGAACAAATCACCAAGCAAAAGGCTTAGCCTTCCACCCTTGCCAATATATAGATGATTTCATTTTAAGCATTTATATAGTGTGATATAACCCAACAAAACTTCAACATGAAGCAAGCATCTTCGATCTTCACCTGCAACTAGCAATGCTATAAGAAGGGCTGAGCGAAGCGTACTTAGCCAAGCAACGGTTTGCATAGGTAGGGTGGTTAGACATGGACATGGTTACAAGTAGGAGGCTGACAGGAAGAACATGGGAATCGAGGCAAAACTATAGAGCGGAACTACTAGCAATAGGCAAAGATAGTAATGTTATCGGGGTTCGGTCATCTTGCCTGAAGTGTAGTCGTTCGGATCGTAAGAAGGGTCCTCGTGCTCAACCTCGTTGGTAATCTCGTGCTCGTACTCGTACTCGGTCTCAGCTTCTGGCTCTAAGCAATACAATCACACAAGGCACGAATCAACAAGATGCAATGCGCACACCAAAATGATGGATGCATGATGGATGCACTAAGGGAGCACACGGAGCACGGAAAATAGCACTCAAGCAAATCACCTCAAAACATGATAACAATAGGAGATTATGAATCTACACGGAAAATCAATCAAGTTTCATATAAGACTTGCTGAAAATCGGAGCTACGGGCTAAAAGTTATGCCCGAAACAAGAAATGAGCGAAAGCTAAAAATTACAGCAACATAGCAACTTCGGAGCACTAGAAAAATAAGCTACAGCACTCAAACAACATGGCAAAGAGCATGAACATAAACAAGACATATCCTACAACAAATAAGTCCAAAGGTGCACCCCCAAAGGAGCCACGGATCAATAGCAATAAGCTTGGACATATTGAACTTGACAATAAAATTCTGACAGCAGAATTTTATTGAAACTTTGGAGCAAAAGATAAACATGCTACAGCCACTTAAATAAGCATGTGAGAACATGAATGGAAAGCCAACAATATATACTACAAGGAACAATCAAGATCCACTCGAAATCTATCATGGATTGTCCTAGAGCAGCAAGCAAACATGGCATCGGAACGTTACAGATTTCAGACTTAGTGAAAATCCACTAAGTGTTGAAACAGCAGTTTCATCATGGCATCTTAAAGAGCAAGTTTAAGTCACCTCGAAACTAAACATGGCAAGTGGTAAGCACCACATCAAAGTACACATGATGGTGATTCCGAAACACACAAGCATGCATCATGGAGATAAACACAACGATAGCAACGAGCTCAACAAGATGGCATTTCATAACAAGTGAAACAACATCACAGCCACATGGCACTTTGCAACGAGGATATACATGGCAAGAATAAATCTATCATGCAACCTAACACAAACAACATGTAGAGCATGGCAAGACGAACACGTGGACATGTCATTTGCATCAAACGGATAAACGAGCTAAAAGATATCACATAGCAAAGATGGCATAAAAACATCACAAAACAGCAGTTTTTATCACGATGCACTATTGCAACAGAAAAACAAGCATCTAGATGATCTCTAACATGCATGACACAAAAAGATAAAACGTAGTGCTAATCACCACGAACGTCTGGACATGCTATTTGCGCAAAACGGAGTTACACACTAAAAGATATCACAGTTGCAAGATAGCATCAGAGATCACAAAAACTGGACTTAGGGATTTGAATTCAACCTCAAGATCTGAGAAATTGGACTCGGGCCATCAGATCTGGCCCGGGGGAGGCGAAGACGGGCCGGCGCGGCGGCTCGGGGCGGCCCGTCTGGCTGCTGGCGTCTGGAGGCGGGACCTGGGCCTCGAGCCCTTGCGGTGGCGCGGCTGGCCCGGAGTGGAGGCGGCGGCCTGATGGAGGGAGGCGGGCCGCGCGGCGGCTGGAATGGCGACGGCCCAGGCGAAGGATCCGATCGGGGGAGGCGCTGGAGGCCCAGCCTGGCACTGCGGCGGCTGGAGGCGAAACGAGGCGCTGGGCCTAGCGGCGGCGAAGTGGTCCACGCTGGATCGGCGGCCCGGTCGGTCGGCTCGACCTGGCCCGGCGCTGCGGCGATGGCTCGGGAGGCCTGCGTTCGCGGCTGGCGACGGGGAGGCCTCGAAGGAGAAGGCCTGGCGCGGGAGGGAGGCCTTCGGGCGGCGATGTGGGGACTCGGTCGAAGCGTCCAGGCGGGCGTTGACCCGACGCGGCGGCTCCCTGGAGATCCTTCGAAGGAAGCGGCGACGGGATCGATGGGAGAAGCCAAGTGGCAGTGAGGGGGCTGGTTGGATCCAAAAAAATAGGGGAGGAGAAGCTAGAGGTTAGGGATGCCCAAAATGGACCTAGGGGGTCTATAAATATCATATCTGCTAGGGTTAGGGTTTTTAGGTGTTTAGGAGCCCTCCGATCGCGATCCGACGGATCCGATCGCGAGGGGAGTTAGGATGGGCCTAGAGGAGGTAAGTGGGCTGTTGGAGGGGATGTCTTGGGCCTCAAAGTGGAGGCACTTTGGGCCCACACGAATAACTGTTGGGATAGCAAACGAACTCGAAACGCGACGAGATTTGACAGGCGGGGTACACACAACAAAACAACAACACACGACAAGTCTCGCGCCACACCGGTAACGTTACACGGCCAAACAACAAAGTAGGTCTACGGGACGCCACAGACACGTGAGGGAGCTCTGGAACGCGAAACGGACAACGGGAAGGAACGCGTGGAACCGGATGCAACTGACAACACAAATGCAATGCGATGCACATGACTACATGATATGAATGAATGCCACACACGCACACAACAAAACGACGAAAACCCGAAAGACAAAGAACCCGGACTGGAATAGATGAAGCCGGAGATATATTATATGCCCAAAAGGGAAAGTATTACATCCGGGGCATTACAAACTCTCCTCTACTACAAAAAGATCTCGTCCCGAGATCTAGGACTGGAAAAAGGAAGGGTACTCGGAACGAAGATGATCTTCTCGTTCCCACGTAGCTTCTCGGTCGGTGTGATGTGACCACTTGACTTTCAGAAATTTGATGGACTTGTTGCGGGTCTTGCGCTCGATTTCTTCGAGAATAGCAACGGGATGCTCTCGGTAAGACAGGTCTTGTTGAAGATCAATCTCTTCAAATGGAATCATGCGCTCAGGTGCCTTGAAGCATTTGCGGAGTTGAGACACATGGAACACATCATGAACATTGGTGAAGTTGGAAGGGAGCTCAAGTTGATAGGCTAGGTCGCCTCTTTTGCCAAGAATCTTGAAAGGCCCGACGTATCTAGGAGCAAGCTTTCCTTTGATACCGAATCTTTGGGTGCCTTTCATCGGAGAAACACGGAGATAGACATGATCACCAATGTTGAAGGCCAAATCCCGATGCTTGCCGTCATAGTAGCTCTTCTGACGCGACTGAGCATCCTTGAGATTCTCACGTATGAGTTTGCACATTTCTTCGGCTTCTGAGATCAAGTCATTGCCAAGAAGTTGACGGTCGCCTGTTTCAGACCAGTTGAGAGGGGTACGGCACTTTCTGTCATAGAGGATTTCGAACGGAGCTTTGCCTGCACTTGCTTGAAAGTTGTTGTTGTAAGAGAACTCGGCAAATGGAAGGCAGTCTTCCCATTTCATGCCGAAAGATATGACATAGGCTCTGAGCATGTCTTCTAGAATCTGATTCACTCGCTCGACTTGATCACTAGTCTGAGGGTGAAAAGCAGTGCTGAACCTGATCTTAGTGCCCATGGCGGACTGAAAGGAGTCCCAGAACCTGGATGTGAACAAACTTCCACGGTCTGAGGATATAACTTGAGGAATGCCATGTAGGGACACAATTCTGGAAGTGTACAGCTCTGCCAATTGAGCTGCATTGATTGATTCTTTGACTGGAAGAAAGTGAGCGACTTTGGTAAGCTTGTCAATCACCACGAAGATAGAATCATTTCCTCGCTTGGATTTAGGAAAGCCAGTGACGGAGTCCATTTCAATGTGGTCGAACTTCCACTCGGGAATAGGAAGAGGTTGGAGAAGACCGGCTGGACGTTGATGTTCTGCTTTCACTCTTCTGCAAACATCACATTCATTCACGAATTGGGCAATTTCCCTTTTCATGCGTGTCCACCAGTAAGACTGCTTGAGATCTTGGTACATCTTGGAACTGCCAGGATGAATGGAAAGGAGAGAATCATGTGCTTCTTCCATTATGAGCTTCCTGAGATCACCTTTGGGAACAACGAGTCTGTCCTCGAAGAACAAGGTATCTCTCTCATCAACACGAAAGCACTTGTATTTTGGAGTGCCCTTTGCAATACCATGTTTCACCTTCTTCACCATGGTATCCCTAAGTTGGGCCTCACGGACCTGATCTTCCAAGGTAGGAGCAATTTGAAGATTTGCAAGAAAACCCTGCGGAACAACTTGGAGGTTGAGCTTCCTGAATGCTTCACAAAGCTCAGGCTGGTACGGCTTGATAAGAAGGCTGTTGCAATATGCCTTTCTGCTCAAAGCATCTGCAATCACATTCGCCTTGCCAGGAGTGTATTCAATGCTGGGATTATACTCTTGGATCATTTCAACCCAACGAGTCTGGCGGAGGTTCAGATGCGGCTGTGTGAAGATGTACTTCAAGCTCTTGTGATCAGTGAAGATGTCGACCTTTCTGCCCAACAACAGATGTCTCCACGTAATCAAAGCATGTACCACAGCTGCTAGCTCGAGATCATGTGTGGGATAGTTCTTCTCACTTGGCTTGAGCTGCCGAGAAGTGTATGCCACAATTCTCTTATCTTGCATAAGCACACCACCAAGTCCTTGAAGAGAAGCATCGCAGAATACTTCATAGGGCTTGGACTCATCTGGAGGAGTCAGAACTGGAGCAGAGACAAGTTTTTCTTTGAGAGTTTTGAATGCCACTTCACACTCTGGAGACCAAAAGTATTTGACATTCTTCTGAAGCAAGTTGGAAAGAGGCTTGGCAATCTTGGAGAAGTTCTCAACGAACCTTCTACAATAGCTGGCAAGACCCAGAAAACTTCGGAGTTGCTTGACGTTCTGAGGAGCTTCCCAGTTGACAATTGCTTCAACTTTCTCGGGATTAACCGCAATACCGTCAGCTGAGATGATGTGGCCCAGGTACAAAACCTTATCGAGCCAAAACTCGCACTTGGAGAACTTGGCATAGAACTTATGCTCTCGGAGTCGATCAAGAACCAGACGTAAGTGCTTTTCGTGATCTTCTTCATTCTTGGAAAACACCAGAATAGCATCCAGATACACAAGCACAAACTCGCCAGTATAGGGGTTGAAGATGTAATGCATCATCCTCGAAAAGGTAGGAGGAGCATTGGCGAGACCGAAGGACATGACGGTATACTCGTATGAACCGTAGCTCTTTCTAAAGGACGTCTTGGGAATGTCTTCCTCGCGAATGCGAATTTGATGATAGCCCATTCGGAGGTCAAGCTTAGAGAACACTTTAGCTCCTTTGAGCTGCTCGAAGAGTTCGTTGATGTTGGGGAGCGGATATTTGTTCTTTATTGTCTTCTTGTTCAATGGCCGGTAATCCACGCATAGACGCTCCGTGCCGTCTTTCTTCTTGACAAATAAGACACCACAGCCCCAAGGAGACTTACTAGGCCTGATGAGACCCATACTCTCCTGTTTATCAAGCTGCTTCTTCAATTCCTTCAATTCATCTGGAGAGAGCTTGTACGGACGCCGGCATGCTGGCTCGGTACCCGGCTCGACTTCAATTACGAATTCCACCTGACGGTGTGGAGGCATGCCTGGAAGTTCTTCAGGAAAGACGTCTTGATATTCGTTCACCACCGGAATTTGAGATATGGCATTAATTTCGCCCTTATCATTGAGAGAGAAAAGCCTGATAGTGTTATCCCTAGAGGCAAAGATAATCACATCTTCATCAGGATGAGTCATCTTGACTTCCTTCTGAGCACAATCAATGTGAGCATCATGTTGAGAAAGCCAATCCATCCCGAGGATGAGGTCGATGTTAGAATTTCCAAGAACCACCGGATTAGCCAGAAAGCGATAATCACCCATGCGAATGGACACATTCGGAGCATATATACTGGAATGCATCTGCTTTGCCGGAGAAGAAATTGCCAATTGCCTTGGTAAAGCTGTTGTGGTCACACTATGCTTGGATGCAAATGGGTATGACATGAAAGAATGTGAAGCACCCGAATCAAATAACACTTTAGCTGGAAAAGAGTTAACTGGAAGGTTACCCAAAATGACATCAGAAGAATTCTCTGCTTGTGCTGCATTCATTAGATTGACCCTTGCTGCCTTTGGATCATGCTTGACCATAGCGGTACCGACAGGTGGAGGAGGTGGAAGACGCTTCGGGTTCGGACATCTGTTGGCATAGTGACCTTTCTGAGTGCATTTGTTGCAAGTCACTTCTGAGAGAGGACGGAAATGAGAACCACTTGACTTGGAGCCTTGAGACTGAAACTGCTTCTTCGACTGGTTGCTCGGGTTGGGTGGGTGGGAGAAACCACTTCCACCGGAGTTCTTGTTGCTGTTGGAGTTGTTGGAGTTGTTGTAGTTGTTGTAAGGAGCTCGAATCACTGGAGGAGGAGGAAGCCAGAATTTCTGTTGCTTCGAGACCATCTGAGACGATGAGGAAGAGTGAACGGCATCTCGAATTCTCTTTTTAGAAGCCTCCATCTTAAGCTGAGCTGCCTCTTGTTCAAAGCCATGTTATAGAATTTGTCGAATTCATCGGGCTCGAACAAGGTGAGAGCAAGTTGAAGTTCATCTTTCAGGCCTCCACGGAACTGGTAGATTTTGCTCTTGGCATCAGGAATGTCTTGCTTAGCATAGCGGGCGAGGTTTTGGAACTTGACATTATACTGATAGATTGTCATAGAGCCCTACTTCAGGTTGCGGAATTGCTCACGCATACCCTCGATGACACTTGTAGGAATGTGGTGAGAGCGAAAGTCCTTGCAGAAATTCTCCCAAGAGATCACCTGACCTGGCCTGGAGTCTTTGTACTGCTGCCACCAGTCAGCTGCTTGGTCTTTGAGTTGGAAGGCTGCAAACTTCACATAATCCTCTTCTCTTGCGTTACTGCACTCAAAATGCTTCTTTATGTCGGTTAACCAATCTTCAGCATCAAGAGGGTCGACACAGTAACTGAAAGCTTTTGGATTATTGGCCAAGAACTGGTTGAGAGTAGCATGGTGCTGCTGGTTGAAGAAGTTGCCTTGATTCCCTGGAACACCCTGATTAGCTTGATTAGCTTGCATCTGCTGCATCATCTGCATCAACATCTGAGTGTTCTGAGCTGTAGTCTGCATAATCGCTCTCCAAGCCTCAGGCGGAGGAGGAGGGGAAGGAGGACGTTCTGGGACCTCTTCACCCTCTGGGTTAGCGTTGGGAACTTTTTTCGGAGCCATCCTGAAATAGATGACCACGAATCAGCAATTGATTGACAGAAGGTATAAGCTGAATCAATGGAATGAATTGCAACAAGTCTTCACAATAATCATTCGAACAATAGAACGAATGAAATCATTCGAACAAGAGGAACGAATGAAATTCTCAGTTAAATGATAGCATCAATCTTCACGAGAAGCCACATAGGGGACAAAAGGTAAAATAAGAAAAACAACAAGGTACAGACGGGAACAAACACAAGATAGGAGCTTCGTTCTAACATCTTTGTGCTGAAAGCATATGAACGCGTTACGAAAGGGTTTTGCAATCCCCGGATCAGCATAGCCAAGGACCCTTTAAGATGCAACTCCCGATCGGAACATCGGTCATAAACCACTTCACTCAATGTAGAACCCCGAACTCGCTAACCTGCATTCGTTGGAAGAATGCCTACGATCTACTGATAAACCCACCTATTAATTTCCGAAAGATTCCAGTTATGCAATCAGGTGTTGGGGATACACGGGAAGCACCGCGCAATCAACTCTAAACCTACATCCAGGTGTATCCATCCTTCAACACATAACCAGTCTTTCTCGGAAACTGCTTACCTCGGACCTTCGAAAAGCATCCACTATAACAAGCTATGGCAATACTCCCGAACTACCTCCCCAGTACTGGGTGATGTCGCGGTTATCTTGCCACTGGCCGTATAGGAGAGATTTTCGATGTCGGTCGTCTTAAGTATTTAGTACTGCCGTGATATGCTTGTGACGACAATACCCCGAAGCTCAACTCCCCGGGACACTGCCACAACCCCTAATGTCAGGAGGCATCGAGAACAATATTCTCGTCACAAGAACATCGAAACAATCCCAGAATACTCGCGAGATTCCTAAAAAAAATTTGGTGCAATTTTTGAAAGTAGAAGAGGAAAGAGTAGTCGTCAGGAGTCCTCACCAGAGAGAAAGGGGATGAGAAGCAAAGAAATCCTACTCTCCGATATAATATAGGACTCAAAATGTTTTCAGTGTGTGCCTAGACTCGACCGTCAACGATTCGATCAATCAGTGGGGGCTCCTAGGTCGGAGAAGGCTCTGAATACCAACTTGTAATGCCCAGGATGGAGCTATAACTCCTACATGTCAAGGCACGACTTAGAGACATAACCCCATGCTGGAATGATCGCAAGTCTGGTATATTTGCACAACTCATGTAAAAAGGGGGATGGAAAACATAAATATAGCTGGCTTACACTTGCCACGTCACACAAATACAATACATGTCTCAAACATCATACATTTAAAACATCACTGCCCTCTAAGGGTAAAATCCAAATAGCAAGATACCAAACATAATTTAAATCCACAGGCGGATCGAATCCTAGTAGAAGTCACCACTACTTATCATCAGGATAATGAACATAGTATCGACTACGCTCCTCGTCGTACCCCCAGTCAATCTCGGTGCCATCACCTGGATAGCTCACAACTGGACCTGCATCTGGTGTGGTGAAGTAACTGTGAGCCACAGAGGACTCAGCAATCCCGTTCCCGGGTAACAAGACTATTTAAGCCTTGGGAGAGGATAAGGCTGAAGAAAAGAATAAGTGTCTGCAGCAGCAACTAGCAACTAGCTTACGTGAGAGAGTGCGAGAAGAGAAAACCTCGGTCGAGAGATGATCACGAAGTGATCCTAGCTAAAGCTCAACAAACATAACCCCACCGTGTTCAACTCCCGAATCCCTATTCGGAAATTGACAGTCATGGTACACACGCTGGTAGTGTATTAGAACAAATGTGTCAAGTTATCTACAACCGGATATTAACAAGCTCCCATCTGCCACATAACCGCGGGCACGGCTTTCGAAAGTTCAAAACCCTGCAGGGGTGTTCCAACTTGACCCATTACAAGCCCACGATCCGCAGAGTCGCAACTCCAAAGTGGGAAGACCCGAGTATTCTCGGAATCCCGTGCTCAAGATACTCCGAACTAAGGTAAGGCTAATCCAGCAAATCCTCCCGGCGTGCCGACACCCTGATAGTAGCCGCGCGTATCTCGTCTCAGGCCACGACCGGATGGGCGATTCTACAGGTTTTTACCAAACCTCGAGTTTCCTTGAGGTGGCCTCGCAGAACCCCCGTCTCGGACCAACACTCATGTGGAGCACTGGTCCGGGGTTGTTGAATTAAGAAAGAGGGTTAATTACTCCATATGCAAGTTTATTTAGTTATTAGGCAAATAGTACCAATGTTGGGACTTGCTGGAAAAGACTTAGCACTTAGCGGTTTATCGAGGGGGTCCCATACACCCCAACCGTGTTAGGAACGCATAATCAAGGAACATAACACCGGTTTATACGGTTCCTAACGGCATGAGTGGAACAAATCACCAAGAAAAAGGCTTATCCTTCCACCCTTGCCAATATATAGATGATTTCATTTTAAGCATTTATATAGTGTGATATAACCCAACAAAACTTCAACATGAAGCAAGCATCTTCGATCTTCACCTGCAACTAGCAATGCTATAAGAAGGGCTGAGCGAAGTGTACTTAGCCAAGCAACGGTTTGCATAGGTAGGGTGGTTAGACATGGACATGGTTACAAGTAGGAGGCTGACAGGAAGAACATGGGCATCGAGGCAAAACTATAGAGCGGAACTACTAGCAATAGGCAAAGATAGTAATGTTATCGGGGTTCGGTCATCTTGCCTGAAGTGTAGTCGTTCGGATCGTAAGAAGGGTCCTCGTGCTCAACCTCATTGGTAACCTCGTGCTCGTACTCGTACTCGGTCTCAGCTTCCGGCTCTAAGCAATACAATCACACAAGGCACGAATCAACAAGATGCAATGCGCACACCAAAATGATGGATGCATGATGGATGCACTAAGGGAGCACACGGAGCACGGAAAATAGCACTCAAGCAAATCACCTCAAAACATGATAACAATAGGAGATTATGAATCTACACGGAAAATCAATCAAGTTTCATATAAGACTTGCTGAAAATCGGAGCTACGGGCTAAAAGTTATGCCCGAAACAAGAAATGAGCGAAAGCTGAAAATTACAGCAACATAGCAACTTCGGAGCACTAGAAAAATAAGCTACAACACTCAAACAACATGGCAAAGAGCATGAACATAAACTAGACATATCCTACAGCAAATAAGTCCAAAGGTGCACCCCCAAAGGAGCCACGGATCAATAGCAATAAGCTTGGACATATTGAACTTGACAATAAAATTCTAACAGCAGAATTTTATTGAAACTTTGGAGCAAAAGATAAACATGCTACAGCCACTTAAATAAGCATGTGAGAACATGAATGGAAAGCCAACAATATATACTACAAGGAACAATCAAGATCCACTCAAAATCTATCATGGATTGTCCTAGAGCAGCAAGCAAACATGGCATCGGAACGTTACAGATTTCAGACTTAGTGAAAATCCACTAAGTGTTGAAACAGCAGTTTCATCATGGCATCTAAAAGAGCAAGTTTAAGTCACCTCGAAACTAAACATGGCAAGTGGTAAGCACCACATCAAAGTACACATGATGGTGATTCCGAAACACACAAGCATGCATCATGGAGATAAACACAACGATAGCAACGAGCTCAACAAGATGGCATTTCATAACAAGTGAAACAACATCACAGCCACATGGCACTTTGCAACGAGGATATACATGGCAAGAATAAATCTATCATGCAACCTAACACAAACAACATGTAGAGCATGGCAAGACGAACACGTGGACATGTCATTTGCATCAAACGGATAAACGAGCTAAAAGATATCACATAGCAAAGATGGCATAAAAACATCACAAAACAGCAGTTTTTATCACGATGCACTATTGCAACAGAAAAACAAGCATCTAGATGATCTCTAACATGCATGACACAAAAAGATAAAACGTAGTGCTAATCACCACGAACGTCTGGACATGCTATTTGCGCAAAACGGAGTTACACACTAAAAGATATCGCAGTTGCAAGATAGCATCAGAGATCACAAAAACTGGACTTAGGGATTTGAATTCAACCTCAAGATCTGAGAAATTGGACTCGGGCCAACAGATCTGGCCCGGGGGAGGCGAAGACGGGCCGGCGCGGCGGCTCGGGGCGGCCCGTCTGGCTGCTGGCGTCTGGAGGTGGGACCTGGGCCTCGGGCCCTTGCGGTGGCGCGGCTGGCCCGGAGTGGAGGCGGCGGCCTGATGGAGGGAGGCGGGCCGCGCGGCGGCTGGAGTGGCGACGGCCCAGGCGAAGGATCTGATCGGGGGAGGGGTTGGAGGCCCAGCCTGGCACTGCGGCGGCTGGAGGCGAAACGAGGCGCTGGGCCTGGCGGCGGCGAAGTGGTCCACGCTGGATCGGCGGCCCGGTCAGTCGGCTCGACCTGGCCCGGCGCTGCGGCGATGGCTCGGGAGGCCTGCGTTTGCGGCTGGCGACGGGGAGGCCTCGAAGGAGAAGGCCTGGCGCGGGAGGGAGGCCTTCGGGCGGCGATGTGGGGACTCGGTCGAAGCGTCCAGGCGGGCGTTGACCCGACGCGGCGGCTCCCTGGCGATCCTTTGAAGGAAACGGCGACGGGATCGATGGGAGAAGCCAAGTGGCAGTGAGGGGGCTGGTTGGATCCAAAAAAATAGGGGAGGAGAAGCTAGAGGTTAGGGATGCCCAAAATGGACCTAGGGGGTCTGTAAATATCAGATCTGCTAGGGTTAGGGTTTTTAGGTGTTTAGGAGCCCTCCGATCGTGATCCGATGGATCCGATCGCGAGGGGAGTTAGGATGAGCCTAGAGGAGGTAAGTGGGCTGTTGGAGGGGGTGTCTTGGGCCTCAAAGTGGAGGCACTTTGGGCCCACACGAATAACTGTTGGGATAGCAAACGGACTCGAAACGCGACGAGATTTGACAGGCGGGTTACACACAACAAAACAACAACACACGACAAGTCTCGCGCCACACCGGTAACGTTACACGGCCAAACAACAAAGTAGGTCTACGGGACGCCACGGACACGTGAGGGAGCTCCGGAACGCGAAACGGACAACGGGAAGGAACGCGTGGAACCGGATGCAACCGACAACACAAATGCAATGCGATGCACATGACCACATGATATGAATGAATGCCACACACGCACACAACAAAACGACGAAAACCCGAAAGACAAAGAACCCGGACTGGAATAGATGAAGCCGGAGATATATTATATGCCCAAAAGGGAAAGTATTACATCCGGGGCATTACACCGCCGTGCGTGAGTAATTCCATCGTAGGCTTGCTGGACGGCGATGGGTTGGATGGGATCTATCATGTAATCGAGTTAGTTTTGTTAGGGTTTGTTCCCTAGTATCCACTATGTTCTGAGATTGATGTTGCTATGACTTTGCTATGCTTAATGCTTGTCACTAGGGTCCGAGTGCCATGATTTCAGATCTGAACCTATTATGTTTTCATGAATATATGTGTGTTGTTGATCCTATCTTGCAAGTCTATAGTCACCTACTATGTGTTATGATCCGGCAACCCTGAAGCGACAATAATCGGGACCACTCCCGGTGATGACCATAGTTTGAGGCTTTCATGTATTCACTATGTGTTAATGCTTTGGTCTGGTACTCTATTAATAAGAGGCCTTAATATCCCTTAGTTTCCAATAGGACCTCGCTGCCACGGGAGGGTAGGACAAAAGATGTCATGCAAGTTCTTTTCCATAAGCATATATAACTATATTCGGAATACATGCCTACATTGCATTGATGAACTGGAGCTAGTACTGTGTCACCCTAGGTTATAACTTCTACATGATGAATTGCATCCGACGTAATTTCCCATCACCGATCCAATGCCTATGAGCTTTACCTATATTGCTAGTTGCTTATTTACTTCTCCGTTGCAACTATCACAAAAACTACAAAAACACTATCTTCACTTTTATTGCTGCTACCATCACTATCATATTACTTTGCTACTAAACTATCTTGCTGCAGATACTAAGTTTCCAGGTGTGGTTGAATTGACAACTCAGCTGCTAATACTTAAGAGTATTCTTTGGCTCCCCTTGTGTTGAATCAACAAATTTGGGTTTAATACTATACCCTCGAAAACTGTTGCGATCCCCTACACTTGTGGGTTATCAAGACTATTTTCTGGCGCCGTTGCCGGGGAGCATAGCTCTATTCTTTAAGTCACTTGGGATTTATATCTGCTTATCACTATGAAGAATTTGAAGGACTCAAAAACCAAGATCTTACCCTCAACTACGAGGGGAGGTAAGGAACTGCCATCTAGCTCTGCACTTGATTCTCCTTCTGTTATGGGTAAACTTGCGACACCCACTCCTGCTATTGAATCTGATATGTCGTATGTTCTTGTTGATGCTACTTCTGCTATGTATGATGAAACTACCTCTATGCCTGATACTGTGCCACTAGGTGAATTTTTAGATGAACTAATTGCTAAGGTTAGGGAGAGTGCAAATGTTGATGATATTTATGAAAGTGATGATGAAACTACTCCCAATAGATATGAATTGCCTGTTGTGCCCGAGGGTTATGTTATGGATGAAGAAACTGCTAGAGACTTTCTTGCTTGCAATGATAGATATGATCTTAAGAAGTTATTAGCTAAGCTGAAAGAAAAGTCCTTGAATGCTAGAATGAAACATGACCCTACTTTTGCTACTTCACCTATATGTGTCACTTATAAGGATTATGAATTCTCTATTGATCCTGAGTTAATTACTTTGGTTGAATCTGATCCTTTCCATGGCTATGAGTCTGAAACTGTTGTGGCACATCTTACTAAGTTGAATGATATATCCACCCTGTTTACCAACGATGAAAAGATTCGTTACTACTATATCCTTAAGCTATTTCCGTTCTCGTTAAAGGGTGATGCTAAGACTTGGTTTAATTCCCTTGATCCTGGTTGTGTGCGTACTCCCGGGATATGATGTATTACTTCTCTGCTAAATATTTCCTCGCTCATAAGAAACAAGCTGCCTTATGGGAAATATATAACTTTGCTCAAACTGAAGAAGAGAGTCTCCCACAAGCTTGGGGGAGGCTTCTCCAGTTACTTAATGCTTTGTCTGATCATCCTCGTGAGATGCATGATATACTTGATGTCTTTTATAATGGACTAACCGATGCTTCTAGAGACCACCTGGATAGTTGTGTTGGTTGTGTTTTCAGGGAAAGAACAGTTGAATAAGCTGAATTACTATTGAATAATATGCTAGCCAATGAAAATAATTGGACACTTCCTGAACCAGCCCCTAAGCCAACTCCGAAGAAAAGAGGTGTTCTATTGCTCAGTCCTGAAGACATGCAAGAGGCAAAGAAATCTATGAAAGAAAAAGGTATTAAAGCCGAAGATGTTAAGAATTTACCACCTATTGAAAAAATACATGGTCTTGATAACCCGACACAGGTAGTAAAAGTAAATTCTCTTTATAGATTTGATGAAGGTGATATTCCTCGTTATAAGTCTGCTAACCAATGCTTAGATGAGTTTGACAATTTTATTGTGAAACAAGAAAACTTCAATGCTTATGTTGGTAGACAATTACAACACAATGCTCATATGATTGAACGCTTGAGTGATTATCTGTCTAGTGCTAAAAGTGAACTAAAACTTATTAGTCAACATGCTTCTATGGTCACCACTCAAGTAGAACAAGTACTTAAGGCTCAGAATGATTTGCTCAATGAATTAAATAGTAAGAATAATGACTATGATGTTAGAGTTGCTACTAGAGGTGGTAAAATGACTCGGGAACCTCTGTATCCTGAAGGCCACCCTAAGAGAATTGAGCAAGATTCTCAGAGAGCTAATTTAGATGCACCTAGTTCTTCTAAGAAGAAGAAGAAAAATGATAGAACCTTGCATGCTTCTAGTGAACCTGTAGCTCACCCACCTGAGAATCCCAATGATATATCTATTTCTGATGCTGAGACACAATCTGGTAATGAACATGAACCTAGTGATAATATTAATAATGATGTTCATGATGATGCTCAACCTAGCAATGATAATGATGTAGAGATTGAACCTACTATTGATCTTGATAACCCACAATCAAAGAATCAACGTTATGATAAGAGAAACTTTGTTGCTAGGAAGCACGGTAGGGAAAGAGAACCATGGGTTCAGAAACCCATGCCTTTTCCTCCGAAACCATCCAAGAAAAAAAATGATGAGGATTTTGAGCGCTTTGCTGAAATGATTAGACCTATCTTTTTGCGTATGCGTTTGACTGATGTGCTTCAAACAAATCCTTGTGCTAAGTACATGAAAGACATTATTACCAACAAAAGAAAGATACCTGAAGTAGAAATCTCCACCATGCTTGACAATTACACTTTTGAGGGTGGAATGCCTAAGAAATTAGGAGATCCAGGAGTACCTACTATACCTTGCTCCATTAAGAGAAACTATGTTAAAACTGCTTTGTGTGATCTTGGAGCTGGTGTTAGTGTTATGCCTCTCTTTTTATATCGTAGACTTGACTTGAGTAAGTTGACACCTACTGAAATATCTTTGCAAATGGCTGATAAATCAACTACTATGCCTGTCGGTATTTGTGAGGATGTGCCTGTTGTAGTTGCAAATGTTACTATTCTAACGGACTTTGTTATACTTGATATTCCCGAGGACGATAGTATGTCTATTATTCTTGGAAGACCTTTTTTGAATATTGCAGGGGCTATTATTGATTTCAACAAAGGCAATGTCACTTTTCACGTCAATGGTAATGAGCATACGGTACACTTTCCGAGGAAACAACCTCAGGTCCATAGTAATAATTATATTGGAAAAACTTCAACTATTACTATTGGAGGTTTTGAGTTTCCTATTCCTACTATCAAGAAGGCTTATGACATTCTTATTGTTGGGGATATACATATCCCCATTGAGGTAACATAGTGTTATTCAAAAATTCTCCGGTTTCATGTTACTCGGAAAGAGTTTATTAACAAGACCTGATCAACCTTGTTAATGGATTCCTTTTGATGAGCATGGGATAGGTGAATCTAGATGGCACAAACCTTCTGTACCCCCCTTTTACTTTCTGTTAATTAGGTTAAATAAAACTAAAATAGCATTATCTGTCTATTTCCAGACTTATCCGTGCAATAAAAAATATCCCGAAAATAAAAAGTTCTCCAAATGCCATGAAAATGAAATATGTTTTTTTTCTAGAATATTTAAGAAAATATGGCACTGAACACACAGCAAGGGGAGCCAGCACGTGGCCTCGAGGGCACAGGGCGCGCCCCCCTACCTCGAGGGCCCCACGTGGCCCCCCTCCACTTATCCTTTCACCCATATTCCTCTTCTTCCTCCCAAAAAAAATCCCCAACCAGCTCAAACCCGAGCTCTAGCTCATTTTGCTGCCATTTTCAATCTCCTTGCTCAAAGCACCATTCACCAAACTGTTTGGGGAGATTGTTCCTTGGTATGTGACTCCTCCATTGGTCCAATTAGTTTTTGTTCTAGTGCTTTATTTGTTGCAAATTTATGCTGTTGTGGTGACCTTGTTCTTGAGCTTGCATGTCTAATTTTATTGGTCCCAAGTAGTTCTAATGCATGATATAGCCTCTAGGCACTTGTAGGAGTTGTTTCTATTAATCTTGTTGACTTTGGTTAACTTTTATTGTGAGTGACTAAAAATTTCATAAAAATGTCTAGGAGAAACTTCCAAGGTGGTCCTTCAAGGAAGCAAGGACCGAGGCTCGCATTCCGTGAGCTGGACGATGAACCACCGAGGGATGCTGATGTGCGGCCTTGTGAATGGCCGTCAGATGAATTTATGAGTCAAGCGGGCATCAAAGATGAATTTTACGCATATGTGCGCAACGCTGACCTCGAGGACTTCATGCAAGATAAGTGTCTCCAGTACTGTGGCTTAACTGATAGTTTTGTGAGAAGATTTAAATTTTCATCTTCACGTAATTCTCACACTGTCCTGTTTGACCTTTATGATAAATCTTATACCATGGACTTAGAGGATTTTAATGTTGCCTGCAAGCTCCCACAGTGGGGCAGTATGAGTGATCCTCGCAAATCTGAATTTAGAGATTTCCTAGCTAGTATTATAGTGGGGGAATCCAGGGACATCACACAAGCCACCACGAGGATCATACATTTTCCTGCTATTCATTACTTTGCTCTCTTTACCGATAGATGCATAAATGGTAAAGATGAGGCTTGTCACATGTGTGTCCCTGATCTGAGTGTTCTCAGGAGTGCTCTACTAGGTGATAGGCAATATAACCTGGGAGCAATTGTTGCACGTAGACTACACCATAATGGTTTGTATGGAGATTTATTTGGTGGGATCTATGCTACTCGCATAGCCCACTACCTTGGTGTGTCTGTGCACGTGTATGATGATCCTTTACCTCCTGCTTATTTAGACTATCTTGCCATGGCTAGTCATCGGTTTATAGAGTGGGATAATCAAACCCTCAAATATCGACTAATCTTTAACCGGCAGCATGCCATCCCTATTGTTCTTCCTGCCCCTACTTTGTTTAACTTTCAGGAAAAAGGAAGATACACTATAACTATGGAGGAGGCAAATGCCTATCATAACATGACGGAGGCAACCCGCCTTCGAGCTGCAGCTCAGCAGGCAGCATCTGCTGCATCTCAGTACGACCCCAACTACAACTTTGGATATCCGTCAAGCCAATACTGGCCATAGACCAACTTAGGCCAAAGGCCTAAGCTTGGGGGAGTACGTGTTTCTCACCGACTTACATTCATGTTCACACACTTATTCTAGTTGTCGGTGCTCACACTCTTTCACTGTACCATCCATGCTTAGTTTCAATTCCTTTTTCTTAGTCTTTTTCTTGTGCGCTAGAAAAACCCAGAAAAAATATATTAGTTGTAGCTTTTAGCTAGTTTAATTTCTTTGCTTGTAGTAGTAAGTAAAAATGAAAACCCAAAAAGATTTCCCATTCTTCTTTTGCTTGTTGGGAGCTTTCCCGTGTAAATAGTTTATTTTCTTTTCTTTAGGAGTTAAGAGTAGAAGACCATGATGAAAATGCTTAGTGGCTCTCATGTGCTTTGTTGTTGATTTAACATTGAGCCATATTACCTTGTCTTCTCTCTTGTATTAAATGTCTGCAGATCCCAGCTTAGTCCAATGCACGTGCACTATTATTATTTTCCACACCGTTCTGTCGTGCGAGTGAAAGGCAATAAGGATGATATATGATGAACTAATTGAGATGAGAAAAGCTGGTATGAACTCGACCTCTCTTGTTTTTGTAAATATGATTGCTCGCCGTTCTTGATTCAGCTTGTTATGAATGAAACATGTTTGCAATGACAATTAGAGATCATAGCTGCTTATGCCATGCTTAATTAGCTGAGAGTTTATAATAGTCTATCTTGCGTGCCAACGTGATATTAAAATGGTTGTGATGTGGTATGATGGGTGGTATCCTCCTTTTAACGATTTAAGTGACTTGACTTGGCATATGTTCACGCATATAGTTGAAACAAATCAACATAGCCTTCATGATATTTATGTTCACGGTGATTTATATCCTACTCATGCTTGCATTCATTGTTGATTAATTTTAATGCATGTTCATGACTGTTGTTGCTCTCTAGCTGGTCGCTTCCCAGTCTCTTTCTAGCCTTCACCTGTACTAAGCGGGAATACTGCTTGTGCATCCACTCCCATAAACCCCAAAGTTATTTCATATGAGTACACCATACCTTCCTATATGCGGTATTTACCTACCGTTCCAAGTAAATTTGTATGTGCCAAACTCTAAACCTTCAAATGAAATTCTGTTTTGTATGCTCGGCTGTCTATATCTTCCATGCTAGGTGGGTTATTCTCACGATGAGTGGACTCCGCTCATCATTCATGAGAAAATGGCTGGTAATCGGGATGCCCAGTCCCATGCTCAAAATCGTAATAATTAAACAAAACTCCCCCAGGGCTGTTGCTTGTTTGGACGGTAACCCGTGGATTTGACTGGCCGTGGAGTGTGCTTGTTGGTGGTTGGGGGAGTATAAACTTTACCATTCTATTTGGGAACCGCCTATAATGTGCGTAGCATGGGAGATATCGAGATTCTTGGTTGTTATGTTGACAATGAAAGTATACCGCTCAAAATGTTATTCATCTCTATTTAAAAATCGAGCTCTGGCACCTCTACAAATCCTTGCTTCCCTCTGCGAAGGGCCTATCCATTTACTTTTATGCAGAGACATCATCCTCTTATCAAAGAGCACCAGTAGGAGAGCACCTCTGTCATTGCATGTATTACTATTAATTTGCATTGAGTATGATCATGAATGGATCTCTTTTACCATGAATTACAATGTCTAGTCAGTCCTTGATCTTTAAAGGTGCTCTGCATTTATGTTTTGCGGTCTCAGAAAGGGCTAGCGAGATACCATCCTGTTATATCATATCATGATTGTTTTGAGAAGTGTTGTCATCCGAGGTTTATTATTATTGCTCGCTAGTTGATTATGCTATTGATGTGAGTAGTCTTGAGACCTGAAAGTTATTGTGAATGTGGTTAGTTCATGATCTTGTTGAAAACCTGAATGCTAGCTTACATATTTACAACAATAAGAGCAAACAGAGTTTGTCAAAGTTTTTCTTTATTACTTTCAGTTTATCAACTGAATTGCTTGAGGACAAGCAAAGGTTTAAGCTTGGGGGAGTTGATACGTCTCCAACGTATCTACTTTTCCAAACACTTTTGCCCTTGTTTTGGACTCTAAATTGCATGATTTGAATGGAACTAACCCGGACTGACGTTGTTTTCAGCAAAACTGCCATGGTGTTGTTTTTGTGCAGAATAAAAAGTTCTCAGAATCGCCTGAAAATCAATGGAGAATTATTTCAGAAAATATAAAAATACCTGCAAGAAGATCCACACTGGGGGGCCCACGGCCTATCCTCGAGGGTGGGGGCGCGCCCCCTGCCTCGAGGGCCCCCTGATGCTCCACCGACGTACCCCCAGGTCCTATATATTCTGTTTCGAGGAGAGAAAAACCAGGGAGAAGGAATTATCGCGTTTCACGAGACGGAGCCGCCGCCAAGCCCTAATCTCTCTCGGGAGGGCTGATCTGGAGTCCGTTCGGGGCTCCGGAGAGTGGAGATCGTCGCCATCGTCATCATCAACCTTCCTCCATCACCAATTCCATGATGCTCACCGCCGTGCATGAGTAATTCCATAGTAGGCTTGCTGGACGGTGATGGGTTGGATGGGATCTATCATGTAATCGAGTTATTTTTCTTAGGGTTTGATCCCTAGTATCCACTATGTTCTGAGATTGATGTTGCTATGACTTTGCTATGCTTAATGCTTGTCACTAGGACCCGAGTGCCATGATTTCAGATCTGAACCTATTATGTTTTTATGAATATATGTGTGTTGTTGATCCTATCTTGCAAGTCTATAGTCACCTACTATGTGTTATGATCCGGCAACCCCGAAGTGACAATAATCGGGACCACTCCCGGTGATGACCAAAGTTTGAGGAGTTCATGTATTCACTATGTGTTAATGCTTTGGTCCGGTACTCTATTAAAAGGAGGCCTTAATATCCCTTAGTTTCCAATAGTACCCCGCTGCCACGGGAGGGTAGGACAAAAGATGTCATGCAAGTTCTTTTCCATAAGCACATATGACTATATTCGGAATACATGCCTACATTGCATTGATGAACTGGAGCTAGTTCTGTGTCACCCTAGGTTATAACTTCTACATGATGAATTGCATCCGACGTAATTTTCCATCACCGATCCAATGCCTACGAGCTTTACCTATATTTCTAGTTGCTTATATACTTTGCCGTTGCTACTATCACAAAAACTACAAAAACACTATCTTTACTTTTATTGTTGCTACCGCCACTATCATATTACTTTGCTACTAAACTATCTTGCTGCAGATACTAAGTTTCCAGGTGTGGTTGAATTGACAACTCAGCCGCTAATACTTAAGAGTATTCGTTGGCTCCCCTTGTGTCAAATCAATAAATTTGGGTTTAATACTTTACCCTCGAAAACTGTTGTGATCCCCTACACTTGTGGGTTATCAGTGCTAAACTCACAGAAAACATCGGTATCCATAAAAGCTTTAACACAATAAAACTTAGGGGTCATACCTGACTCCTTACCTTCGCCGAGATACCAATCTTCAGAGTTGCGTTAAATTCTTTCCAATAAATCCCATTTGAATTCAATAGTCTTCATCATAAAAGAGCCAGAACAAGAAGTATCGAGCATGGAGCGATTATTAAGAGAAATCCAAGCATAAAAATTTTGGATGATCATTTCTCTTGAGAGCTCATGATTGGGGCATGAATATAACATTGACTTAAGCCTCCCCCAAGCTTGAGCGATGCTTTCTCCTTCGCGAGGCCAGAAATTATAAATATAATTACAAGCACGATGAACCTGGTCCATAGGGTAGAACTTCTGATGAAATTCCAACTTCAGACGATTATAGTTCCATGATCCCATATCATCGCATAGCCTAAACCATGTCAATGCATCTCCCTTCAAAGATAGAGGGAAGACCTTCTTCTTGATAACATCCTCGGGCATACCTACAAGCTTAAATAATCCACAAACTTCATCCACATAGATTAGATGTAAATCGGGATGCGGTGTTCCGTCTCCTGTAAAAAGATTTTGAAGCAGTTTCTCTATCATACCCGAAGGAATCTCAAAGAAAACATTTTGAATAGGTGCAGTAGGTTGAGAAGCAACTCTTTGCTCTTCTGGTCGGGGTGAAGATACCCCAAACAAGCACCTCAAAGGATTTTGAGACATAGTAACAAGTGACAATAAATTTCAGCACACTATATAAATTTTTCCTTACCAAATTCCACTTACCAAAGGCGCTTCACTCCCCGGCAATGGTGCCAGAAAAGAGTCTTGATGACCCACAAGTGTAGGGAATCTATCGTAGTCCTTTCGATAAGTAAGAGTGTCGAACCCAACGAGGAGCAGAAGGAAATGATAGGCAGTTTTCGGTAAGGTATTTTTTGCAAGCACTGAAATTATAGTTAACAGATAGTTTTGTGATAAGGTAATTGGTAGCAAGTGACAAAAGGTAAAAGTAAATAAGGTGCGGCAAGGTGGCCCAATCCTTTTTGTAGCAAAGGACAAGCATGAACAAACTCTTATATAAAGGAAAGCGCCCCCGAGGACACATGGGAATTATCGTCAAGCTAGTTTTCATCACGATCATCTGATTCACGTTCGGTACTTTGATAATTTGGTATGTGGGTGGACCGGTGCTTGGGTGCTGCCCTTACTTGAACAAGCCTCGCACTTATGATTAACCTCTAATTCAAGCATCCGCAACTACAAAAGAAGTATTAAGGTAAACCTAACCATAGCCTGAAACATATGGATCCAAATCAGCCCCTTACGAAGCAACGCATAAACTAGGGTTCAATCTTCTGTCACTCTAGCAACCCATCATCTACTTATTACTTCCCAATGCCTTCCTCTAGGCCCAAATAATAGTGAAGTTTCATGTAGTCGACGTTCACATGACACCACTAGAGGAGAGACAACATACATCTCATCAAAATATCGAACGAACACCAAACTCACATGACTACTAATAGCAAGACTTCTCCCATGTCCTCAGGAACAAAAGTAACTACTCACAAGACATAATATTGTTCATGATCAGAGGGATATTAATATGCATAATGGATCTGAACATATGATCTTCCACCAAATAAACCAACTAGCATCAACTACAAGGAGTAATCAACACTACTAGCAACCCACAGGTACCAATCTGAGGTTTGGGTACAAATATTGGATACAAGAGATGAACTAGGGTTTGAGAGGAGATGGTGCTGGTGAAGATGATGATGAAGATAGCCCTCCCCAAGATGGGAGAGTTGTTGGTGATGATGGCGGTGACGATTTCCCCCTCCCGGAGGGAAGTATCCCCGGCAGAACAGCTCTGCCGGAGCCCTAGATTGGTTTCCGCCTCGGTTCCGCCTCGAGACGGCGGCGTCTGGTCCCAAAAGCCTCCTTATGATTTTTTGCAGGTCAAAACACCTCATATAGGAGAAGATGGGCACCGGGGGCCTACCGGCTGGCCCACGAGGCATGGGGGCGCGCCCTGGGAAGGGGGCGCGCCCCCCACCCTCGTGGACAGCCGGTGGCCCCCCTCATGGATTTCTTTCGCCATATATTTTTTATATTTTTCGAAACGATGTTCTGTTGAGTTTCAGGGCTTTTGGAGTTGTGTAGAATAGGTTTCCAGAGTTTGCTCCTTTTCCAACCCAGAATTCCAGCTGCCGGCATTCTCCCTCTTCATGTAAACCTCGTAAAATAAGAGAGAAAAGGCATAAGTATTGTGACAAAACATGTAAGAACATACCATAATGCAATAAATATCAACATATAAGCATGATGCAAAATGGACGTATCAGCAAGACAAAGGTTTCCCCTTCGGTGCAACAAGACTGAAGACCGCAAGGACGATAGGGAGGATGTCACCACCGAGCCCACCACCGCGTCATCGTCTTATCCCTTTGCAGGCGAAAACCGCTTTTGTCAGGATAGGAGCATCCTTGTGTCCCGCTCAAAATGGCCGTTGTGGGATCCCTTCCCGCCTAAACATTTCGGGGGAAGAGGACCCTGGCCGCCTATATAAGTAGCTAGGATCTCCACTGAGGAGGCTCTCTGATCTGATCTGGATCGACCATGCCTTCACACTAAGGAGCAAGAACACTTGCCTCCTGACCCTCCTGAGCTCCCCTACTGAGCTCAGGAACCACTGTACTTATTCATACTCAGGCCCTCCTGAGGCTAATCCACCAAAGCAGGACGTAGGGTTTTACACCGCAAGGTGCCCTGAACCTGGGTAAACTTGTGTGTGTTTTAGTTGTTGCTTGCTTGAATCTCACCACCGGGCGAGGGCGTGGCACTAGGTAGACGTGAGTGGGAGAGATCTTCGTTCACGCCCCTGTGTTCGAACTTCTTGGGTTTGCGGAGCCCATAATCCGACATTTGGCGTGCTAGGTAGGGGGCGTGTTGAAATCTCGCCTCTCTGACGACCTCGCCTCCCCTCTCCTGCTCCATGCCGCCATGATGGCCGCAGCCTGCCGCATCCGCGTGGAGGCCGGTGCTGTCCCCGTCGTCCGAGCGGCGTCGGCGGACCGCGCCACCCATGGGCGCTCCACCCCCTCCCCCGACGACGTTTTCGCCGGCTGGACCACCAGGGAGCGGCCTGCTTCGCCATTTTCGCTCCCCGTGGCCTCGCCGGCGGCACTCCTAGCGCTGCAGAAGCTGCTCCTTCACCGGCCGCCCACAGAGGAGCTCGACGCTTGGGTGGCCCGTGTCGATGAGCTGCTGGGCGCTGCCGGCGGGGAGTTGCCCTGCCGCGGGGTCGCCTGCATCATCGGAGGATCCCAAGCACCGGCGTCGGCCCGGCACATCAAGTCTGACTTTCGGCGAGTCGGGGCTGCCGCCTAGCCGCAGGAGGCCCCGCGGGGGTGGGACGAGCAGGGGCACGCAATCGCTTTCGGCCCCGGCAACCGCACCATAGCTGCAGCCGGCACGAACCTCCTCCCCACAGTATGTACCCCCACCATCTGCGGGGTGGCTTTCACGAGGACCCTCATCGACGGTGGCACCGGGCTCAACATCCTCTCTCCGGAGGCCTTTGGTCATCTGCCCGTGTCCTACAGGCAGCTGCTCCCCACCAAGCCCTTCTCGGGGGTCGCGGGCTCGGCCGTCCCGCTCGGCCAGATCCGCCTTCCGGTCACCTTCGGCACACCCGTTAACTACCAGACCGAGCTCATCGACTTTGATGTCGCGCCCATCCACCTACCCTACAACGGTGTCCTTGGTTTCCCAGCCTTGGCAAAGTTCATGGCGGCGACTCACCCGGGCTACAATGCCTTCAAGATGCTTGGGAGCAGCGCGCATCACTGTCGAAGGGGACCCCAGGGCCGCCCCTTAGGTCCTCGGGCACGCTTACAGGGCTGCAGCCGCGGCCCATTCAGGTACGGAGGGGGCTCCGGAGACGTCGGTAGCCGCGCCAGCCAAGAAGAAGCAGCTCTTCTCTCAGGACCCAGCGGAGACGAAGCAGGTTCCTGCTGATGAGGAGGGCTCGGGAGCCACCTTCTACATTGGCACAGGCATGGACCAAGAGCAAGAGGCAGCGTTGGTTAGCTTCCTCGGGGCTAACAAGGATGTATTCGCTTGGAGGGCCGCAGACTTGGTCGGGGTGCCTAGGGGCATCATCGCGCACCACCTTACGGTGTGCCCCAACGCGCGCCCTATCAAGCAGAAAGCACGCATGCAGGCCCCGGAGAAACAGGCCTTCATCGTTCAGGAGGTTTGGAAGCTAGAGGAAGCAGGCGTCGTACGGGGAGGTACGACACCCTGAGTGGCTGGCTGATACGTCTCCAACGTATCTACAATTTTTGATTGTTCCATGCTATTATTTATGAAGTCTTGGATGTTTAATGGGCTTTATCATTCACTTTTATATCATTTTTGGGACTAACCTACTAACCCAAAGGCCCAGTCCAGATTGTTGTTTTTTGCCTATTTCAGGGTTTTGTAGAAAAGGAATATCAAACGGAGTCCAAACGGAATGAAACCTTCGCAGGATATATTTTTGGAGAAAATCACGCGAGATAAACTTCGGGGCCAAGCCAGAGAACAGGGGGCCCATCCTCGAGGGTGGGGGGCGCGCCCCCTGCCTCGAGGGCAGGCCCGATGGCCCCTGGTGCCCCTCTTCCTCCTATATATGCCTACGTACCCAGAAACTCCATACGCAGAGAGAAAACCCTAATTGCACCACCGTAGCTGCTGTTCCCGTGGAGATCCCATCTTGGAGCCTGTTCCGGGAGGGGCATCCATCACGGAGGCCTTCTTCATCATCATCATCGCCCTCACCATGAGTTGTGAGTAGTTTACCACAGACCTTCGGGTCCCTAGCTAGTATCTAGATGGCTTCTTCTCTCTCTCCGGATCTCAATACAAAGTTCTCCTCGGTCTTCAAGGAGATCTATTCGATGTAATCTCTTTTTGCAGTGTGTTTGTTGAGATCCGATGAATTGTGAGTTTATGATCAAGGTTATCTATGAAAGATATTTGGTTCTTCTCTGAACTTTTTATGTGTGATCATAATATCCTTGCAAGTCTCTTCGAATTATTGGTTTGGTTTGGCCTACTAGATGTGACGCCCGAAGACCGACATCCCAGAAGATTCCAGAAGATTCCCGAAGATTCCAGATGTTCCGGGTTCTCCCGTGTGTTTCTTTGTGCTTGTGTTATTTTATTTTTGCATTGCATCATGTCATCATGCCATCATGTCTTATTTATCTTTGCATCTCAACCTAAATAAATTGTGTGGACCTTTCGGTCCACTTAAATCGAGGGAAGTGTGACTTCTCTTTAGAACATATCCTCCAATATTTATGGAGCTATATTAAATATTCCATTCTTGGAATTAAGCATAACACACTTGCATATTTCCCCATGCCTTTTCACTTCAAGTTTCATCGTCAAACCTCGCCAATATTTCTTTTCCGTTGTATCGAGGCTCCTCCAAGTCTAGACTCCTTTCAAACTCCTTAAGGCAAGCTAATTATTGTAGTTTGCACTTCCCTATTTTGTTGGAACTATTTTTGTGGGGTTGGTTTTATTCCATAAAGCCTTTAAAAAATGTTCCATCTTTTATTTCTTGTTCGTGGCCTTTTTCTTAATATTTTGAACTATCTCTTTTTTTCTGCTAAAGATTAAATAAAGAGAGAGAAGGAGAGTGCTAGACTAGCTGGGCTCCTTCCCAGTCGTCTCCCCGCGCCCACTTGGGCCTCCACCAGCGGCCAGCCTCCCACTCCTCCCTGGCCCATCTCCTCCACCTTGGCCCGCACCCCGTAACCCTAGCGCTCAGCCGACGCTCCTCACTCGTTTCCCCTCGAGCGCCGCCACCCATCACATGCGAGCGCCCGACCCCGTTTCCCTCTCCCCCTCGCTAACCTCGCAGTCGAGCCCAGTGCCCCGATTCCATCTCGAAGCCCCTCCTCCTTCGATCTCCAGTAAGGCTGTGGCCTCCCTCTCGTCTCCCCCTCCCCTGCGCCCTTCTCCCTCCAGCAGATGCAGCGCCGCCGCGCGCCTTCCTCGCGAGCCCAGCGACCGCGCGATCCCCGCGGCCCCTCCTCTCCCGTGTGCTCGCCCCGCCTCCTGGCCATGGTCGCCGCCCGTGCCTCCTCCTCGCGTCGGCCTCGTCCGACCGAGCAGCAGACCGCAGCCGTGCCATGGGCCGTCCCTCTGCCTCGCCGAGTTTGGGCGCCGCCGTCGCCGACGGGCGTCCGTCCAGGGCGTCGCCCCCTGCTGCCTCCAAGCCGCATCGCCAAGGCCTCGTCCTCGGTTGCCTCATCGCCCCTCTGTTTTCCTCGCTGCACGAGCAGCTTCACATCCCCTGCATCAGTCCAGATCGCGACCCCGACAGCGCCGGCGAGCCCTCGAGCAGCCTCATCGCCAAGGCCGAAGTCGGCCACTTGTCTCGCCTCCTTGCTGCTGCTGTGCTTCTTCTGTTTTGGCCCGGTGTTTTGTTTTAGGCCAGCAGGTATCCCCGGATCGCCAAGCACCAGGACGACGAGGACCGTCAAGTTCCTCTTCAAGAAGTTCGACTACCGGATGTGCAAGTACCACGACGCTCGGAACCCTCGGTTCCATCAAGTCCGACTACTAAATGAACGAGTACCGCGACATCGACGAGGACCGTCAAGCCCGTCAAGTTCCACTACATGTGCCTTGTTCAACTACGTCGCCAAGACCGGACCGACAAGTACCACGATGACAAGTACCCCTTCGGAGAAGTGAACATCTACGAACGAGAACGACTTCTTGAACAAGTACCACTACCGTCGCCTCGGAAAGCGATGGATGCGCCAAGTACATCTACGAACGGAACGAGTACCTCTACAAACGGGAACAACTACACGGCGATATGTCAAGTACCACGACACAATAACGGAACGCCTACTTCCCTCTACGGAATGACTTCTTCCTCTACGATCTCGAACCGCTTCGAGAGAGAACGCTTCGAAGGTATAACCCCGAGACGATGACCCGTGTGATGCTCGTGTTGTATGAGTTGTTACCCTTGTGTGCATCGTGCCCGTTCCATCTTTTGTCATGCTCCTCGGTTGCCTCGTCGCCGACCCGTGGGAACCCGGAAGACGGGACCACCCCACCTTTCATCTTGTTCGACACGATCACGCCATCTTTCTTTTGCCCCGGTCTCTCAACGAGTTACCGGAACCGATATGTTGCCGTGGCATCATTTTCGGAATTGTTGCCGTGGCACCTTTTTCCTTCCACCACGGGGACAATTGCTTCATATCATCTTCTTGTCAACTTTTAATATACTTGCATAAACTTGACCATGTCATCCGCATCATGTTAACAACATTATATGTGTGATTTGTTGTTTGCTTAAAATTACTAAATATGCTCATGGGGATTTTCCGGAATTGTTGTTGTTATCTTCCGGCCTCATTTAAAATGCCTAAATAGTGTAGTTTTTTTATGCTTCACCTCTTGCCATATTAAAAACATTTAACCTTTTCTTGTAAATAACGAGAGTCAATTAAATAATTATAATGTGGTGTTTCGTCAATATGCAACTCGTTGCATATTGAGCTCCACTTAACTTGTAGTTTTGTTTGTGCACTTTGCCATTGCCATGCATAATTAAACTGGACATGCATCATACTTGGATGTGCATCGTATGTCATGTTTATGCTTGTATGTTTACCGTGTTGTTTGCTTCTTTCCGGTTGCTTCTCTTGTTAGCTTCGGTTTCGTTCCAGAGTTGTGAGGCTTCTTCTTCGTCTTCTTCGTGGACCTGTTCTTCTCCCTTGCGGAATCCCAGGCAAGATGATCATACCCTTGGATACCTTTACTACCATTGCCATGCTTAGTTGTCTCGATGCTATCGTTACATGTCGCGCTACCCATCTTTTCTGTCAGCCTCTTCTTGTTGCCATGAAACCTCTAACCTTTGACACCTTCCTAGCAAAACCACTGTTTGGCTATGTTACCCGCTTGCTCGGCCCCTCTTATAGCGTTGTTAGTTGCAGGTGAAGATGAAGATCGTTCCAGGAGGGAACTTGTTGTTGGTTATATCACAATATCTATAATTATTATTAACACACCTATATACTGGGCATGGGAGGAAGGCTTGGCCTTTTGCTCGGTGTTTTGTTCCACTCATGCCACCTTAGGCGTCGATAAACCGGCATTATGTTCCTTGATTTTGCGTTTCTTACACGATGGGTGGATGGGGACCCCTTGACAGTTCGACTTTGAATAAAACTCCTCCAGCAAGGCCCAACATTGGTTTTAATTTGCTCATAATAACAACTTAATTAAATAATTAAATTTGCATAGGGGGTCGCACCCTCGGGTTCTTAATTCTACATAGCAGGGGGGCCAGTGCTGATGGTGTTGGTCCCAAACTAGAGCCACTTGCGGTACCACCCAGTTATCTGGGGTCTTCGGTTACTGTACGTAGCGCTCATCCGGTCGTGGCCTGAGACGAGATGCGCGCGGCTACCATCAGGGTGTCGGCATGCCGAGAGATCTTGCTGGACTTGTTTTACCATTGTCGAAATGTCTTGTGCTACCGGGATGCCGAGCCTGATCGGATTTCCCTAAGATAAGGGGTGATGATATTATATTTATCACTTCAGCTAATCGTGAGAGCTTGTGATGGGCTAAGTTGGAACACCCCTGCAGGGTTATGATCTTTCGAAAGCCGTGCCCGCGGTTATGTGGCAGATTGGAATTTGTTAATGTCCGGTTGTAGAAAACTTGACAGAGGATCCAAAGTAAAACACACAACTGTGTGAGTAACCGTGACTGTCTCTTTTCACTTTGAGAAGAGAACACGGTGGGGTTATGTTTGGCTCGTATGTAGTTAGGATCTTTAGCGATCACTACTTTTGCGACCGTTTGCGTAGATGCTCTTCTTATTTCTGGTACTCGTAAGTTAGCCACCATATTATGCTTAGCCGTTGCTGCAACCTCACCACTTTACCTCTTCCTACCCATAAAGCTTTGCTAGTCTTGATACCCATGGTTATGGGATTGCTGAGTCCTCGTGGCTCACAGATACTACAACACCAGATGCAGGTTCAGCCGAGTTTGATGCAGGAGCTGGTTCAAGTACTTCTCTGGGAGCTCGATGAAGAGAGTAGCCGTATGCTTGTGACGTTTTCGACGATCAGTAGTGGTTTCTACTAGGATTCGATCCTGACCTGTGGCTTTATGTTGTTTTGGTATCTTTCTTTTGGATCTTCGCCCGTAGTCGGGTTGTGATGCTTTGAATGATGTTTTGCTTATGTAATGTATTGTGTGAAGTGGCGAGTGTAAGCCAACTATCTTCTTTTGCAATTTAATCCCTCTTTTACATGAGTCGTGCAAAGATACCAAACTTGCGATCATTCCAGAATGGGCTTATATCTTTAAGTCGTGCCTCGACACGTAGGAGATATAGTCCCATCCTGGGCATTACACTAGATCTATAGTTCTTGCAATGGGAGAAGTGCTTGGCTTTGGGTTCAATCTTGCGGTGTCCTTTCCCAGTGACAGTAGGGGCAGCAAGGCACGTATTGTATTGTTACCATCGAGGTTAAAAAGATGGGGTTTTCATCATATTGCTTGAGTTTATCCCTCTACATCATGTCATCTTGCTTAAGGCGTTACTCTGTTCGTATGAACTGAATACACTAGATGCATGCTGGATAGCGGTCGATGTGTGGAGTAATAGTAGTAGATGTAGGCAGGAGTCGGTCTACTTGTCTCGGATGTGATGCCTATATACAATGTTCATGCCTAGATAGTCTCATAATTATTCGCTTTTCTATCAATTGCTCGACAGTAATTTGTTTACCCGCCGTAGAATATCGCTATCATGAGAGAAGCCACTAGAGAAAACTATGGCCCTCGGGTCTATCTCTATCATATTACTTTCCCGTCAATTTCTATCACCGTTGTTTATTTGCTGTTTTATTAAAATAAAAAATACCAAAAACATTATCTATCATCTCTATCAAATCTCACTATCGTAAGTGACCGTAAAGGGATTGACAACCCCTTATCGCGTTGGCTGCGAAGTTCTTATTTATTTGTGCAGGTGCGAGGGACTGGCGCGTGGTCTCCTACTAGATTAATACCTTGGTTCTCAAAAACTGAGGGAAATACTTACGCTATTGTGTTGTATCTCCCTTTCCTGTTCGAGGGAATACAACGCAAGCTCAAGGGGTAGCGCTGGCCAACCCTGTCATCGTCTCGAAGAAAGGAGGCAAGGAGCGCATGTGCGTCGACTTCACGAGCCTCAACAAGTTCTGCCCTGAGGACCCATTCCCTCTCTCGCGCATCGACCAGATCATGGATTCGGTGGCGGAGTGCGACCTGCTCTGCTTCCTCGACGCCTTCTCGGGCTACCACCAGATCAAGATGGCGGTGGAGGATGTGGAGAAGACGGTGTTCCTGACCTCTTGCGGGGTCTACTGCTACACCTGCATGCCTTTCGAGCTGAGAAACGCGGGCACCACCTTTCAGCGCCTGATGCACATCACCCTCGGCCCTCAGCTCGGGAGGAACGCGGAGTCCTACGTCGACGACATCGTGGTCAAGTCCAGAGATGCCAAGACTCTCATCCAGGACCTAGAAGAAACATTCACGAACCTGCGCAAGGTGAAGTTGTGCCTCAACCCGGAGAAGTGCGTGTTTGGCGTACCCTCCGGCAAGTTGCTAGGGTTCTAGTTTCGCATCGGGGCATTGAAGCTAATCCGGAGAAGATCAAATCCATCGAAAGAATGAAGCCTCCTACGACCCTGAAGGAGATGCAGAAGCTTGCGGGATGCGTGACGTCCCTGGGGCGCTTCATCTCTAAGCTTGGCGAACGCACCCTCCCGTTCTTCAAGCTCATGAAGATGAAGGGGCCCTTCGAGTGAACTCCGGAGGCCGACGCCGCCTTCCGGGGTCTCAAGGAATACCTCACTAGCCCGCCGGTTATGGTGGCGCCAAGACCCCTGAAGCCCATGATTCTCTATCTCGCCGCTACGCCTCACTCCGCCAGTGCGGCGTTGGTGGTGGAGCGCAAGGAGAGGCCCCGAAGCGTGAGGCCGCGGGGCAAGTCGGCATCCTTAGGAGCTCCGTCGCCCCCCGACGCAACTCCGGAGGCAGGTCCGACCACGGTTGCTGATGACCCCGCCATCCAGCAAGAAGCACCCAAGACTCCTGAAGCGCCTGAAGATCATGCGGCGGCGACCCTTGTGGAGCACCCTATGTACTTCGTCAGCACCGTACTACGTGACACGCGCTCACGTTACCCGATGCCTCAAAAGTTGTTTCTAGCGCTCCTTGTTGCCTCTAGGAAGTTGCGCCATTACTTCCAGGGCCACCCCATCAAGGTTGTCTCGTCGTACCCTCTCGAGAAGGTGCTCCGGGGCCCGAACATCGTCGGGAGGGTCGCTGAGTGGAACATCGAGCTAGATGAAGGAAATATGCCCTAGAGGCAATAATAAAGTTATTATTTATTTCCTTATACCATGATAAATGTTTATTATTCATGCTAGAATTGTATTAACCAGAAACTTAGTACATGTGTGAATACATAGACAAAATAGAGTGTCCCTAGTGAGCCGCACTTCAACCCACACTCGGCACCCTCAAGCGAGCCCAAGGGCGCAAGCCCTCGGTAGCCTGCAGCGGCTCACTCGTACTCGGGGGCTTTGCAGGTCAGGACCCCCCGAACTCAACCACCCTCATGACCCGTCAGGGGCTCGTGAAGCTATTGAGTCAAGAGCACTTCGCCTCAAGACGTCACAACACATAAGCTAAGTAATCTCATCCAGACCAAAAACATAATAGCAAGTTCTCGTTTCATACATATGCCATAGTTCATTACACGCCTTCTCGAGGCAACCTGAAATTTCGATGCAGGAAGGAAATGAAGAAAAAGAAGAAGCAGAGGTTGACCCGCTGAGCCGCAGCTCGGCACCATTGCCCCCACTCAATCGGCATCTTCCAGCTCCTCTCGCTTCACCGGGGCGCAACGGCGCGACGACTCTCCCCCCTCGCCGAGCCGAGCTCGGCGGCGCGGTGGCTCAGTGTAGCCGCCGCTGCTGGAGGAGCTGCTGTTGCCACAGAGGGGAGACCCGTGGCGCCCACCAAGGCCAGGCTCGTCTCTAGAGGAAGAGCTACTCCTCTGGACGCCGTCGCCACCGTCCTCATCGTCGTCAGCCTTGGGACAGCACCCAAGGCGTCTCCCTTCCTCCGAGAAGACCCTAACGAACAGCGTTTAGACACCGTCGTACCTGAAGTGGAGCGTGCACCTCCCCTGCAGCCGGCGCGCGCGCAAATTGAAGGAAATATGCCCTAGAGGCAATAATAATAATGTTATTTGTATTTCCTTATGTCATGATAAATGTCTTTTATTCATGCTAGAATTGTATTAACCGGAAACTTAGTACATGTGTGGATACATAGACAAAACAGTATGTCCCTAGTATGCCTCTACTAGACTAGCTCATTGATCAAAGATGGTTATGTTTCCTAGCCATAGACATGAGTTGTCATTTGATCAACGGGATCACATCATTAGGAGAATGGTGTGATGGACTAGACCCATCCGTTAGCATAGCACTATGATCGTTTAGTTTTACTGCTATTGCTTTCTTCATGACTTATACATGTTCCTATGACTATGAGATTATGCAACTCCCGAATACCGTAGGAACACCTTGTGTGCTATCAAACGTCACAACGTAACTGGGTGATCATAAAGATGCTCTACAGGTGTCTCCGAAAGTATTCGTGGTGTTGGCATAGATCAAGATTATGATTTGTCACTCCGAGTGTCGGAGAGGTATCTCTGGGCCCTCTCGGTAATGCACATCATAATAAGCCTTGCAAGCAAATGACTAATGAGTTAGTCACGAGATGATGTATTACGGAACGAGTAAAGAGACTTGCCGGTAACGAGATTGAACTAGGTATTGAGATACCGACGATCGAATCTCGGGCAAGTAACATACCGATGACAAAGGGAACAATGTATGTTGTTATGCGGTTCGACCAATAAAGATCTTCGTAGAATATGTAGGAGCCAATATGGGCATCCAGGTTCCGCTATTGGTTATTGACCGGAGAGGTGTCTCGGTCATGTCTACATAGTTCTCGAACCCGTAGGGTCCGCACGCTTAAACGTTCGTTGACGATATAGTATTTAATGAGTTATGTATGTTGGTGACCGAATGTTATTCGGAGTCCCGGATGTGATCACGGACATGAAGAGGAACTCTGGAATGGTCCGGAGGTAAAGATTAATATATGGGATAATAGTGTTTGACCTCCGGAAGGGTTCCGGAATTCACCGGAAGGGGTTCCGGATGTTTCCCGAAGTGTTTGGGCACGAGAACACTTTATTTGGGCCAAAAGGGAAAGCACACAAGGTTTTTGGAAGGCGCAAAAGGAAGTTTTGCGGAGTCCAGGAGTCCAGACGCCGGGAACCCTGGCGTCTGGCCCTGGAGTCCGAGAAGGACTCTTGCCTTTCGGGTGAAACCGACTTTGTGAAGGCTTTTACTCCAAGTTTCGACCCCAAGGCTCAACATATAAATAGAGGGGTAGGGCTAGCACCCAAGACACATCAAGATACACCAAGCCGTGTGCCGGCTACCCCGACCCTCTAGTTTATCCTCCGTCTAGTTTCTGTAGTGCTTGGCGAAGCCCTGCAGAGATTGTTCTTCATCAACAACCGTCACCACGCCGTCATGCTGCCGGAACTCATCTACTACTTCGCCCGTCTTGCTGGATCAAGAAGGCGAGGACGTCATCGGGTTGAACGTGTGCTGAACGCGGAGGTGCCGTACGTTCGGTACTAGATCGGGACGGATCGTGAAGGTGCACGACTACATCAACCGCGTTGATAAATGCTTCCGCTTTCTGTCTACGAGGGTACGTAGACACACTCTCCCTTCTCGTTGCTATGCATCTAGTAGATAGATCTTGCGTGATCGTAGGAAAATTTTGAAAATACTACGTTCCCCATCAGTGGCATCATGAGCCAGGTCTATGCGTAGATGATATGCACGAGTAGAACACAATGAGTTGTGGGCGATACTAGTCATACTGCTTACCAGCATGTCATAGTTTGCTTCGGCGGTATTGTGAGATGAAGCGGCCCGGACCGACATTACGCGTACGCTTACGCGAGACTGGTTTCACCGTTACGAGCACTCGTTGCTTAAAGGTGACTGGCGGGTGTCTGTCTCTCTCACTTTAGCTGAATCAAGTGTGGCTACGCCCGGTCCTTGTGAAGGTTAAAACAACACATACTTGACGAAACATCGTTGTGGTTTTTATATGCGTAGGTAAGAACGGTTCTTGCTAAGCCTGTAGCAGCCACGTAAAACTTGCAATAACAAAGTAGAGGACGTCTAACTTGTTTTTGCAGGGCATGTTGTGATGTGATATGGTCAAGACATGATGAGTTATACGGTTTTGTATGAGATGATCATGTTTTGTAATGTTATCGGCAACTGGCAGGAGCCATTTGGTTGTCGCTTTATTGTATGAAATGCAATCACCATGTAATTGCTTTACTTTATCACTAAGCGGTAGCAATAGTCGTAGAAGCAATAGTTGGCGAGACGACAACGGTGCTACGATGGAGATCAAGGTGTCGCGCCGGTGACGAAGGTGATCATGACGGTGCTTTAGAGATGGAGATCAAAAGCACAAGATGATGATGGCCATATCATGTCACATATTTTGATTGCATGTGATGTTTATCTTATTATGCTTCTTATTTTGCTTAGAACGACGGTAGCATTATAAGATGATCCCTTACTAAATTTCAAGGTATAAGTGTTCTCCCTGAGTATGCACCGTTGCGAAAGTTCGTCGTGCCGAGACACCACGTGATGATCGGGTGTGATAAGCTCTACGTTCAAATACAACGGGTGTAAGCCAGTTTTGCACACGCAGAATACTCAGGTTAAACTTGACGAGCCTAGCATATGCAGATATGGCCTCGGAACACTGGAGACCGAAAGGTCGAGCGTGAATCATATAGTAGATATGATCAACATAAGATGTTCACCATTGATACTACTCAATATCACGTGATGATCGGACATGGTTTAGTTGATTTGGATCACGTGATCATTTAGATGACCAGAGGGATGTCTATCTAAGTGGGAGTTCTTTAATTAATATGATTAAATTGAACTTTAATTTATCATGAACTTAGTCATGATAGTTTTTGCATATCTATGTTGTTGTAGATCAATGGCCCGTGCTACCGTTCCTTTGAATTTTAATGCATTCCTAGAAAAAGCTAAGTTGAAAGATGATGGTAGCAATTACACGGACTGGGTCCGTAACTTGAGGATTATCCTCATTGCTGCACAGAAGAATTATGTCCTTGAAGCACCGCTAGGTGACAAGCCCCCTCCCGCTAATGTAGACGCTTTGAACGTCTGGTAGTCGCGGTCTGATGACTACACGATAGTTCAGTGTGCCATGCTTTACGGCTTAGAACCGGGACTTCAACGACGTTTTGAACGTCATGGACCATATGAGATGTTCCAGGAGTTGAAGTTAATATTTCAAGCAAATGCCCGGATTGAGAAATATGAGATTTCCAATAAGTTCTATAGCCGCAAGATGGAGGAGAATAGTTCTATCAGTGAACACTTGCTCAGAATGTCTGGGTACTACAATCATATGACTCAACTTGGTTGCAAAGTTGACGAGGATAGTGTTATTGATAGAGTTCTTCAATCACTGCCACCAAGCTATTAAGGCTTCGTGATGAACTATAATATGCAAGGGATGCAAAAGACAATTCCCGAGCTCTTCGCTATGCTCAAGGCTGCGGAGGTAGAAATCAAAAAGGAGCATCAAGTGTTGATGGTTAACAAGACCACTAGTTTCAAGAAAAAGGGCAAGGGAAAGAAGGGGAACTTCAAGAAGAATAGCAAGACAGTTGCTACTCCCCCGAAGAAACCCAAGTCTGGAGCCAAGCCTGAAACTGAGTGCTTCTACTGCAAGGGGACTGGACACTGGAAGTGGAACTGCCCCAAGTATTTGGCGGATAAGAAGGATGGCAAGGTGAACAAAGGTATATGTGATATACATGTTATTGATGTGTACCTTGCTAATGCTCGTAGTAGTACCTGGGTATTTGATACCGGTTCGGTTGCTAATATTTGTAACTCGAAACAGGGACTACGGATTAAACGAAGATTGGCTAAGGACGAGGTGACGATGCGCGTGGGAAATGGTTCCAAAGTCGATGTGATCGCCGTCGGCACGCTACCTCTACATCTACCTTCGGGATTAGTTTTAGACCTAAATAATTGTTATTCGGTGCCAGCGTTGAGCATGAACATTATATCTGGATCTTGTTTGTTGCGAGACGGTTATTCATTTAAATCAGAGAATAATGGTTGTTCTATTTTTATGAATAATATCTTTTATGGTCATGCACCCTTGAAGAGTGGTCTATTCTTATTAGATCTTGATTGTAGTGATACACATATTCATAATATTGAAACCAAAAGATGCAAGGTTAATAATGATAGTGCAACTTATTTGTGGCACTGCCGTTTGGGTCATATTGGTGTAAAGCGCATGAAGAAACTCCATAGTGATGGACTTTTGGAATCACTTGATTATGAATCACTTGGTGCTTGCGAACCATGCCTCATGGGCAAGATGACTAAAACTCCGTTCTCCGGAACTATGGAGCGAGCAACAGATTTGTTGGAAATCATACATACTGACGTATGTGGGCCAATGAGTGTTGAAGCTCGCGGTGGGTATCGTTATTTTCTGACCTTCACTGATGATTTGAGCAGATATGGGTATATCTACTTAATGAAGCACAAGTCTGAAACATTTGAAAAGTTCAAAGAATTTCAGAGTGAAGTAGAGAATCATCGTAACAAGAAAATAAAGTTTCTACGATCTGATCGTGGAGGAGAATATTTGAGTTACGAGTTTGGTCTTCATTTAAAACAATGTGGAATAGTTTCACAGCTCACGCCACCCGGAACACCACAGCGTAATGGTGTGTCCGAACGTCGTAACCTTACTTTATTGGATATGGTGCGATCTATGATGTCTCTTACCGATTTACTGCTATCATTTTGGGGTTATGCTTTAGAGACAGCTGCATTCACGTTAAATAGGGCACCATCTAAATCCGTTGATACGACACCTTATGAACTATGGTTTGGCAAGAAACCAAAGTTGTCGTTTCTTAAAGTTTGGGGCTGCGATGCTTATGTGAAAAAGCTTCAACCTGATAAGCTCGAACCCAAGTCGGAGAAATGTGTCTTCATAGGATACCCAAAAGAGACTGTTGGGTACACCTTCTATCACATATCTGAAGGCAAGATATTCGTTGCTAAGAATGGATCCTTTCTAGAGAAGAAGTTTCTCTCGAAAGAAGTGAGTGGGAGGAAAGTAGAACTTGATGAGGTAATTGTACCTTCTCCCAGATTGGAAAGTAGTACATCACAGAAAATTGTTCCAGTGATTCCTACACCAATCAGTGAGGAAGTTAATGATGATGATCATGAAACTTCGGATCAAGTTTCTGCTGAACGTCGTAGATCAACCAGAGTACGTTCCGCACCAGAGTGGTATGGCAACCCAGTTCTGGAAATCATGTTACTGGACCATGATGAACCTACGAACTATGAGGAAGCGATGATGAGCCCAGATTCCGCAAAATGGCTCGAGGCCATGAAATCTGAGATGGGATCCATGTATGAGAACAAAGTGTGGACTTTGGTTGACTTGCCCGATGATCGGCAAGCCATCGAAAATAAATGGATCTTCAAGAGGAAGACTGACGCTGACGGTAATGTTACTGTTTACAAAGCTCGACTTGTTGCGAAAGGGTTTCGACAAGTTCAAGGAGTTGACTACGATGAGACTTTCTCACCTGTAGCGATGCTTAAGTCTGTCCGAATCATGTTAGCAATTGCCGCATTTTATGATTATGAAATCTGGCAAATGGATGTCAAAACTGCATTCCTGAATGGATATCTCAAAGAAGAGTTGTATATGATGCAACCAGAAGGTTTTGTCGATCCGAAAGGTGCTAACAAAGTATGCAAGCTCCAGCGATCCATCTATGGACTGGTGCAAGCATCTCGGAGTTGGAATATACGCTTTGATGAGGTGATCAAAGCATATGGTTTTATACAGACTTTTGGAGAAGCCTGTATTTACAAGAAAGTGAGTGGGAGCTCTATAGCATTTCTAATATTATATGTGGATGACATATTATTGATTGGAAATGATATAGAATTTCTGGATAGCATAAAAGGATACTTGAATAAGAATTTTTCAATGAAAGACCTCGGTGAAGCTGCTTATATATTAGGCATCAAAATCTATAGAGATAGATCAAGACGCTTAATTGGACTTTCACAAAGCACATACCTTGATAAGATTTTGAAGAAGTTCAAAATGGATCAGTCAAAGAAAGGGTTCTTGCCTGTATTACAAGGTATGAAGTTGAGTAAGACTCAATGCCCGACCACTGCAGAAGATAGAGAGAAAATGAAAGTCATTCCCTATGCCTCACCCATAGGATCTATCATGTATGCAATGCTGCGTACCAGACCTGATGTGTGCCTTGCTATAAGTCTAGCAGGGAGGTACCAAAGTAATCCAGGAGTGGATCACTGGACAGCGGTCAAGAACATCCTGAAATACCTGAAAAGGACTAAGGATATGTTTCTCGTATATGGAGGTGACAAAGAGCTCGTCGTAAACGGTTACGTCGATTCTAGCTTTGACACTGATCTGGATGACTCTAAGTCACAAACCGGATATGTATTTTTATTGAACGGTGGAGCTGTCAGTTGGTGCAGTTCCAAGCAGAGCGTCATGGCGGGATCTACGTGTGAAGCGGAATACATAGCTGCTTCAGAAGCAGCAAATGAAGGAGTCTGGATGAAGGAGTTCATATCCGATCTAGGTGTTATACCTAGTGCATCGGGTCCAATGAAAATCTTTTGTGACAACACTAGAGCAATAGCCTTGGCGAAGGAATCCAGGTTTCACAAGAGAACAAAGCACATCAAAAGACGCTTCAATTCCATCCGCGATCTAGTCAAGGAAGGAGACATAGAGATTTGCAAAATACATACGGATCTGAATGTTGCAGACCCGTTGACTAAGCCTCTTCCACGGGCAAAACATGATCAGCACCAGGACTCCATGGGTGTGAGGATCATCACTTTGTAATCTAGATTATTGACTCTAGTTCAAGTGGGAGACTGAAGGAAATATGCCCTAGAGGCAATAATAATAATGTTATTTGTATTTCCTTATATCATGATAAATGTCTTTTATTCATGCTAGAATTGTATTAACCGGAAACTTAGTACATGTGTGGATACATAGACAAAACAGTATGTCCCTAGTATGCCTCTACTAGACTAGCTCATTGATCAAAGATGGTTATGTTTCCTAGCCATAGACATGAGTTGTCATTTGATCAACGGGATCACATCATTAGGAGAATGGTGTGATGGACTAGACCCATCCCGTTAGCATAGCACTATGATCGTTTAGTTTTACTGCTATTGCTTTCTTCATGACTTATACATGTTCCTATGACTATGAGATTATGCAACTCCCGAATACCATAGGAACACCTTGTGTGCTATCAAACGTCACAATGTAACTGGGTGATCATAAAGATGCTCTACAGGTGTCTCCGAAAGTATTCGTGGTGTTGGCATAGATCAAGATTAGGATTTGTCACTCCGAGTGTCGGAGAGGTATCTCTGGGCCCTCTCGGTAATGCACATCATAATAAGCCTTGCCAGCAAATGACTAATGAGTTAGTCACGAGATGATGTATTACGGAACGAGTAAAGAGACTTGCCGGTAACGAGATTGAACTAGGTATTGAGATACCGACGATCGAATCTCGGGCAAGTAACATACCGATGACAAAGGGAACAATGTATGTTGTTATGCGGTTCGACCGATAAAGATCTTCGTAGAATATGTAGGAGCCAATATGGGCATCCAGGTTTCGCTATTGGTTATTGACCGGAGAGGTGTCTCGGTCATGTCTACATAGTTCTCGAACCCGTAGGGTCCGCACGCTTAAACGTTCGTTGACGATATAGTATTTAATGAGTTATGTATGTTGGTGACCGAATGTTATTCGGAGTCCCGGATGTGATCACGGACATGACGAGGAACTCTGGAATGGTCCGGAGGTAAAGATTAATATATGGGATAATAGTGTTTGACCTTCGGAAGGGTTCCGGAATTCACCAGAAGGGGTTTCGGATGTTTCCCGAAGTGTTTGGGCACGAGAACACTTTATTTGGGCCAAAAGGGAAAGCACACAAGGTTTCTGGAAGGCGCAAAAGGAAGTTTTGCGGAGTCCAGGGGCCAGACGCCAGGACTGGGTCCAGACGCCGGGAACCCTGGCGTCTGGCCCTGGAGTCCGAGAAGGACTCTTGCCTTTCGGGTGAAACCGACTTTGTGAAGGCTTTTACTCCAAGTTTCGACCCCAAGGCTCAACATATAAATAGAGGGGTAGGGCTAGCACCCAAGACACATCAAGATACACCAAGCCGTGTGCCAGCTACCCCGACCCTCTAGTTTATCCTCTGTCTAGTTTCTGTAGTGCTTGGCGAAGCCCTGCAGAGATTGTTCTTCATCAACAACCGTCACCACGCCGTCGTGCTGCCGGAACTCATCTACTACTTCACCCGTCTTGCTGGATCAAGAAGGCGAGGACGTCATCGAGCTGAACGTGTGCTGAACGTGGAGGTGCCGTACGTTCGGTACTAGATCGGGACGGATCGTGAAGGTGCACGACTACAACAACCGCGTTGATAAACGCTTCCGCTTTCAGTCTACGAGGGTACGTAGACACACTCTCCCTTCTCGTTGCTATGCATCTAGTAGATAGATCTTGCGTGATCGTAGGAAAATTTTGAAAATACTACGTTCCCCATCACAAATGACTGCCAGCCACGCTCCAAGAACACGTCGCCTGAGGGGGCAACGTCGACCTCCACCCAGGATGCACCACTGCAGCAGCCATCGGTCTGCAGCCAGAGGCCGCCGGGGCCTCCAGCTGGCAGCACGTTGCTGAACGAGCGGGGGAGCGGGAGCCACAAGCCGCCAGGCTTCTCCGCCCGCACCACGAACTCCGACGACACATCGAAGGAGTGGAGCTGTGGGCGCGGGGGACGCACAACCGCCAGATGCTGTCTCGCGCCTCCTCGCCCACCGCGGCCACAACCACCTCCGCCGCGAGAAGAGGCGCCGCGCCTCTCGCCGACGATCGCGTCGGGACCCGGAAGGTCGCGCCCGCTTCCTCGAGGAGCCGCCACGGGCGTAGCGGCATACTTGCGGGGGCGGCCACGGCCCCTCTTCGGCGGAGGCGAGGCCAGCTCCTTCGAGGCATTCCCCTTCTCCGCGGCGAACGACTTCCTTAGTGGCGCCATGGAGACCTCGCAGCGAGAAGAAGAACAGGGAGCGAACAAAAAAGCAGATGGCGCCGGCTTGAAGATGGCTTGGGGGCTCCCACTAGTCCCATTTAAAGGGCGGAGGATCCCAACCGCCAGTCACTGGCGTCACAGCCATAGTGACCCCGTCATCCACGCCGGGGAGTTGTCAAGTCGCACGGTTGCCAAGGCTGCGTGGGAAGTGGAGTCGCCACGTCCCATCCAACCGTCATGCGCCAGCCTAGCCCACAGTCTTTTGGGGCCTGCGGCGCCTCGTCCTCGACTAAGGCTTCGCCTCGAAGCCAACTCCGCATGCGCCTTGGGCCCGGGGGCTACTGTCGGCGTCCTGGGAACTAGGGTACCCAGACTTGCCTGCCCGCGGGCCGCGACGCGCTCCTACTGCGGCCTGGTACGGCCCAGCTGCTCAAGACCCTCGCGAGGGGGCTAGGCCTCGCGAGGAGAACGATACCAAGACCCCCTCAGGAGCGGCCCCGGCTAGGCTACTCCGGAGGGGCGGAGAACCCAAGGTCAAGCCTGCCTCAGGAGGAGGCAGTGACGCACCGCGCCAGCGGGTGCCAGCGCGTGCCAGCGACGCAGTTGCCGCTTTGGTGCAAAGGAGACAGCGCAGGCGTGGGTTCCCGAGGGGCGAGACAAAGGTTTCCCCTTCAGTGCAACAAGACCGAAGACCGCAAGGACGACAGGGAGGATGTCACCACCGAGCCCACCACCGCGTCATCGTCTGATCCCTTTGCAGGCGAAGACCGCTTTTGTCAGGATATGAGCGTCCTTATGTTCCCGCTCAAAATGGCCGTTGTGGGATCCCTTCCCGTCTAAACATTTAGGGGGAAGAGGACCCTGACCGCCTATATAAGTAGCTAGGATCTCCACTGAGGAGGTTCTCTGATCTGATCTGGATCGACCCCGCCTTCACACTAAGGAGCAAGAACACTTGCCTCCTGACCCTCCTGAGCTCCCCTCCTGAGCTCAGGAACTACTGTACTTGTTCATACTCAGGCCCTCCTGAGGCTAATCCACCAAATCAGGACGTAGGGTTTTACACCGCAAGGTGGCCTGAACCTGGGTAAACTTGTGTGTGCTTTACTTGTTGCTTGCTTGAATCTCACCACCGGGCAAGGGCGTGGCGCTAGGTAGACGTGAGTGGGAGAGATCTTCGTTCACGCCCCTGTGTTCGAACTTCTTGGGTTTGGGGAGCCCGTAATCCGACAACATGAATGACGCCGACAATAGTGTAGTAGGCCGCAAGGGAGGAGTTCGAGAGGAACGGCGCGACGATGGCGTCAGTGTTGTAGGATGTGGCGGAGAAGGCCAAAAAGAATGAGGCCGGCAGCTGCACCAGTGTAGTAAGACGCGGGAGAGGAGGCCAAGATGAACGACGACGACGGCAATGATGCCTGTGCAACAAGGACACGGGAGAGGAGGCCGAGAGGATCGATTAGAAGGGACTTCAAAAGAGATTAAGGACTGCCATTAAAACAACCCACACATATGCACATGTACAGTCATGAGGAAGATGTAGATATACTCATCTACGATCACCGAAACAGAGAACATGCAACAGGAAAGCGATGTGAAACTGCAAGATGAAGCTACTAGTCAAATAAAATTTCAAACGGTCAACCGTGCGCGACGAATTTGACAAAATTTATCCAAAATAGCTCCAAACATGAACACAAAATTGAACATTTACAGTCGACGAAACTACGAACCGATGGGAATGAAACCACATCAGTGTGCATATTTTTCATATAGACTTTATATTAAATCCGAGCACCGTTTTATAGATTAGAAGATGAAAAAGATTAAAAGGAGATTACACTGAAACAGTGTAAACTCACAAACAGGGTACACCCACCCTAGAGGATCACAGGTAATATATTGCACAGCCTAAGCTACCCAGCTGCGCTTTATTGCATCGCTCGGGCCCGATTTTTGAAAAACTGTCAAATCAAGAATTTTCAGGGATGCAGGCAAACATGCAAAAGTCTGCCGGGCTCTGTTCGAGCAACTAAACACGTCCAAACACGTACGTAGCTTCCTAGTTCTATACGTGTAGCAGAACGTTTCCAAGTCCTAGTCCAAGTCCGACTCATGGGTGGATTGTTCTTATTCTGCAAGTTATATATGGAGGTTATACCTTGGCACGGTCGCGGAGCAAACCTATTAGCCTCAGGTTAAATTAAATTTTGTTCGTGACCGGCTGGTGAAAGCCAACATGTCGTCGCCTACCGAGTATGTCTCTCTCGAACATCGCTTCCCCATGAATTTCCTTATATCGAGCCGATCAAGTTTTTCTTCGACACTATTTTTTTTAGAAAAAGTTAATCCTAAACTTTGATGGCTGCATGTTTTTTAATCGCAAAAAAGCTGCACGTTTAGGGCACACATCCCAACGCGGCGCTTAAACGATTTTGATCCTTGTCAACTGGCGGTTGGAAGGTGGTCGAAATTTTCGGCTTGCGGCATGAAATTTTGGTAGCTTCCAAACACGTACGTAGCTTCCTAGTTCTATACGTGTAGCAGAACGTTTCCAAATCTCAGGCTGCCCGTAATGGGAGTATCATAGGTCATACATGTCAACTAAGCAATTTTGGTGATATGGCATGAAATTAAATGAAAAAAAGACTTGAGTATCATATCATGATACCGTATCATATTGAATGATGTGCTACTTTGTATCATGCATGCCAATAAATGTAGTACTCTATAATATCAACATATGATGATTAGAATATGATACTCCCCATTACATCATGAAAAGCCGCGTTCCAGTAGCAACGATGGATGGTCCACTTGAGACGGTCGAGAAACACTCAAAAAAAGAAAAAAAAACTTGAGACCGTCGAGATATTTTCCCCTCGTCTCCCCACGAAGGCTTCTTTCTTTTCCCCTCGCCCATCTTCTTCCCCTTTGCCTCACCAAGTCGCCAGCAAATCTCCAAGATCTCCATGCCGCTCAGACGACTCCTCCCCGGCAACAATTTCATATTTCGTCGTCCTGGCCATTCCACGATTCGTCTTCCCGATGGCCAATACATCGATGTCTACACTGACGACGATGGGACTCTTGTCACCGGCGGATCGGAGGGCCGGCCGCCACGGCCTGTCCAAGAAATCGTCGCCGACATCCGGCGCCGTCAGGCGGCCGCTGAGGACGCCGCCCGTCGCCTCCACCACCCGCAGCGGCGTCCACAACCCCGCCCACCATCAGATGGGGCGTGTAATATACCAATCTTCATTATGGAGTATTATGCATGCATCTCCCCTGATAAATTAAGTTATTCTTCAACTCATTGAGATTGTAACATTGAGCATGTAGCATCTGTTAAAATGTCTATTCCTGACCCCCATTATGATGTGCCAAAGATTAAAAAAAAATGTCTACTAACTTTCTAACCATGTTTCGCTTCAGGTGCGAGTACCCTTCTTATGATGTGCCTGAGCAGTTGGAAACGCCACTGCTAGAGCCAAAGAACACCACCACTTCATCTTCCTCCACACAGCCAGAGGCGCTAACTCATGACATCTTGCCAGTGTCAAGGCAATCGTCTCCGCCTATTTTCGCTCGCAATCCTTCTGGTTGGCATATACAGTTTTTCATCAGAATAGATGTCGAGGGTTCTTTCCACACGTATCCTAGTCTGGGCGGGCCATTTCAGAGCTTGCAGGAAGCTGAGAACGCTATCACTAGCCATCTTGACGAGCTGCGCTCTCCAATGATGTGAGTTTTCTCAACTTTGTTATGGTTTTTCATCATAATGGAAATTACAATGTACTAACACATAGAATACTCTGACCTGAACTAGGTGCACAGATGGGCTTTCGGATGCTGAGATTGGTATATTACACGCCCTTCACTGGCCTGATGGCACAAGGAAGAAATCTTCTAAAGGCAATGCGGAACATAGGAATATCAGCTTATTGGTTCAAGCGTTACTGGACAAATACAATGAAGATCACCATCTTTTGGGGGTTTACTCTCTCTCCCTCTTGCTCGCTCTCGCTCCCGGTCCTCTTACCAGGATTGTCTTATTTGTTCTTATATTCATGTTCTAATTGCTGACACAATCCATGCCTCCTTTTCAGGATTTTGCATATGAACTTGATGATGTTGTTATCTTCCGAGAATTTGTTGAGGGGGAGAAAGTGACTAGGTTCTATCATATCAATCTGGCTACAAAAACCAAAGGAGAAGATGGTTTGCACAGTGGCGTCAACAATCTATTTTTTGCTGAAGTCAGACAAATTAAAGGAGAAAATGTATATATACTCAGTTGTTTATGTATGGTTAAACCTACTGACAGTGGTATATTTTCCACCTTGTATTAAGTTCTGTTCATACAGTTTGGCCTAACATTTATCTGATTGACTGTTGCCCCTTGTTTCATTTTTACCTTCATCTCATCCACTGTTTAATGTCTAATATAGTTCGGGCCCAGCCATAAGTAGCGACTTTCTAGTTCCTACACATGTTTGTTATTTTTCCTGGTTGATTATTTGGTAAGGAAATGACTACTCAATGGTTTTTGTTCCACCTTAGGTAATTTCTGTTCATACAGTTTGGGGTCACATTGTTTCTGGTTGACCTGTTTGGTTGCTCCTTCTGTCATGGTCTCAAGCTTCACTAAAGTTTAAATATGTAAGCTAGATGGGCAACCATATGTACTGAGAGTCTAAACATGTATTTTTTTTTGCCTAGTTGGTTATTTGGTAATTAAATGATAAATCACAGTATTACTTCCACTTTAGATTAAGTTCTGTTATACAGTTTGGGGGTCACATTTATCTGCCCTTCATCTTATTTGTTATCTTTGAGCTTTTAACATCTAAGGTAGTTCATACCCAGCCATATGTACTGACTTTTTGCACACATATTTTTTGTTGCCTAAGGCCAATGCTATGGTTGCTTGAGTTATGGAAATGTTGATTTGAAGCACCCTGTTGATACTGATAAATACAAAGGTGGCCACACTGCCCCGCGCTCACCATGTTGCGGTTTTGATCTACGGTGTGATGTTATCCCTGGCCTAGATGTACCTGCATGCATCGAGGATGAGGAGGCTATGCTGGCGAAGGAGGAGGCTAGGTTAAGATATATATACAAGGTAATTTTATATCTTGTGTGGTTGGTATCTTGTGTGGTTGGTATTTTGTGTGGTTGAAATTATTCTCCTTCAGTGCCCTGCTCCGGCAAAATTGGATGATGCAAGAGTGCGTGCTGGTTTGGCAAAGAGAGAGGATGCTGGTTTGACCAAGGGAGAGTGTGGCCAGGGAAGCGCGAAATACATTGTGCCTGCTAGGCGTCGTCTGTTGGTTTGAGTAACCCCTCAGGTATGTAGATAAATTTGATTTGATTTAGGTAATGCTTGATCTCACTACTCATCAGTGTCCTCGGTGTTTCATTAGGTTCAAGCATTATAGTATTCTTACAATCTGCACGGTTGCATGTTTCTGCATGGTAATGATTCTTTAGTTGATCAACTAGAGTTTGGATCAAGTGTTAGGGCAATCGATTTCAAATTTTGCTAGACATTTAAGCACTAGTGTCATTTATGATCAATCAACTACCAATGTTCTCAAACCGATTTTTTTTTTAAATTTGAAGTATAGTGAAGGAGGATGCATTGTTAGAAATGAAAATATATGCTTCTGACATGTTTTATTTAATAACTTCTGTCATCCTACCATTGTTCCCTTTTGGGAGGTGATGCTCAATTTGTTTTTATCATGTACATGCCAAATTGCCAAAAAAGAAATTCCATTCATGAGTTGTTTTCCTTCGGAACTCCTTGATATTGTTGCACTATTTTCAAAACTTGAACTAGCCGGTTGATGTTGCGTGGCATAACTATTCTTTAGGTTAGTTCATATCCTTTGGCCATTAATCTCATTGCATGTTTTTGTTGCTTTCTGCAGCTTGCAGTGCTGCATCTTATGAGAATTGTCTTTTTTTTCTCATTCAGTTTCTAGTATCTTGGAGAAGGATTAAACTCGCCATGCACCATAATTTGGGATGTTGTTGCAGTAATAGTAGAATGTATGGACCTGCCATTTGCTTTGGACTTGGTTGTAGCTGCTCGGAAGTTGGGTGCTTTGTGGGTCCGTAATGGTGTAATGTTTCGTATTTTAGTTCCATGGAAGGTCTGCAATGGAGCTGCCTTTTGTTTTTTAAATGTTGTCAATATTTATGCTTCAGTCTTTCATCGACACATAAGTTTCCATCTAGTTAGCACACATGCTCCGCATCTAATTTTCATTGACACGTAATTTGCCATGACGTTAGCACACAGGCGGTAATGACTATGGAATGAAAGGAAGCATGCATGATATGGACACATGGAATGAATATTGGAACCATATGTACGCAGGGTGATCAAATGAAGTTTGCGAGGGAACTTTGCAATTATCCTGGAAGCATATTTCTATGGATTTGAAGCAAATTTACCGAAAAAGGCTTTCGCCTCACTTTATATTATAAAGCCACTGCCCAAGCCAAATATCCTGTTGAGATTAATTAACCCATGTGTTAATTATGGAGAATCTCCACTATCCCTAACCGTCATGTACGAGGGACACGATTGTTCGCTCGTGTCTCTCCGGACCATCTGTTAGATGTATCCCCTCGGGGCTATATATACTTGTACTCAATCATCAATAAGGACAACTGTTCACTTTTACATCTCGGTATCTTGTCTCTCGTTCTCTACTTGTAACTACTTGTAACACGTTATCAGCACGCTCAACCACGAGCAATTGGACTCCAGCGCTGAGAATCGAAATAACAGAGGAAGGAGAACAAGAAACGACGGACGACGGTGGACCATCAGCAAGTCGGCGACCCCTCTGCACAGCAAGGTGAGCCCAAAGCCGGTGTCGCTACGGCGAACTGCGACGCCATCTTCATCCTCGCGGTGGTGGCCACTGAGGCTGCCCTCCCATCTCCACCACCACGATGTTCTCGACGCACTCGCGGTGGCCGGTCGTACACGAATCTCCACAACGCTCGTTGCCTCGGTGTTGGCCATACCCGTGGGGATCTTCCCTCACCGGCGCGGGTGCCAGCCCGAGGCAGTGGCCCAACAACGCCGCAGACGCGCAGTGCTTCCTGCCGTGGCCGACTCCAGGCGACCACGACCCCAGAGCACCCTCTGGCTCGGCTCCAAGCGGTGGGCGGCGGACGTCGTCCCCGCTGGCGCTGCTGCTCCCTGCGGAAACGGCGCCCTCAGCGGCTGCCGGCTCCGAGCGACTCCCGCCCCGACGCGGAGCGGTTCCCGCTGCGTGAACGGTGGTGCGGCTGCGTGCGCACGGTGGAGCAGCGGTGTCCGTCGGCGGTGGCCGTTTGGCGCGGTGGAATGGCCTTGTCCGGCCCGGGGCATCAGGAAATGCCATACGTCGCGGCGAGGCGGCGCGGTCCCTAGCCCGGCGGAGGCAGCCCCAACGGCAGACGACGGGAGCGTGCCATGGCGGCCGTGCGGGCGTTGTCCCAGTAGCGGTTGTGGGAGAAATCCCTTTTCAGGAACCGCTCGGGAGAGATGGAGGATAGGGAACCTTATCCTTTGCCATGTTTTGATAAGGTCCCTAATGTTTCACGATTTGCAGAATCAACCAAAACCAGTTTCTAGGGAGATTTTGCATCTGAAACTCGAAAGTTTTAGCATAAACTGAAGCTTGCTCTGACTACTATTGCTATTTATTAGCATTTGTCATGTTTAGGCCAGATCTGCATTTAAATTATTTCTGTTGAATTTAAAATTCCAGAGATACATGGCTGTTAATGCTTGACATGTTCAATTTGTTTGCTAATTTAGCTTCCGGAAACATGTTTTATCGGGTCAACAACATTGTTTTGCGATTGAAGATTAAATTTTCTCGCATAACAATATTGATTTGCGATTGAGGAAAAAAGTTTTTTTCTCGCAAAACAATCTCATAGCAATTGAGATTAATTTTCTCTCGTAAAATATTAATTCACCCTGCTGAATTATCTTGCAACTTGATACAAGATCATCTCATTTAATTTGAGGTCTATACAATTCAAGTTTTTCACTTGAAAATCAAGTTTGCAACATCATTACTATTCATTATAATAGTGGTGTATTTCTGTTGAGTACGACGTATTCCGGAATGTATGTATCTCCATGTTCGCTATATGTCGAGATTAATATGTCTATTTGCAATTGAGATTTTAAATTTCTTGCAAATACATATGCAAAATTCAAGGTGTCATCCTTAGCAATTTGAGATTCACACTAATGATTTCGAGCCATCTTTCTTGAAATCTATTAATTTTGCAACATTAAGATGCATTTATATTACGCAATCTGTAGTATAAATAAATTACCGGTTTTTCACCGGGGATGATATGTTCTATGTGTTTATCACATTGACATTCTTCATGAACATGTCACAGTGGTCGAGATTGATTTCTCCCGCACAATAAACTTGTAAATTTTTGACAATAACATCTCCCTCATTATATTAGGAAAGCACAAGGTAATGAGTTGGATCTACTGCCCATGTGCAGACTATCTCCATTACTGTGAGATCTGTATGATCTTCAATGTGTTATATTCCCACAATTGAGGTTGAGCATTTTCAAGTTATACACTTGAGTCAAATTTTTGCATTCTTATTACAACACCATGATGGTTTTTAATTTACTTCTTGTAAATTAATTATCTCTGGCTTGCCTCTATAAGTAATCGATGGCTAACAATTTGAGGCACTTGCCCTCAATGGCCACAACTTACTTAAGCGGGTCATGGACATCAAGATCAGTCTTGCATCTCATGGGATAGCGCGTGCAATCCAAGTCACGCCACCAGGACGCAAAGGACCTCACGGGTAATGGTTTGAAACTCACTTCAAACCCTCAACCTGACACCATCAAGCTGTCACGAGATCCTATGAGCATGGAGAGCATGATGGTTGAATATACATCAACCGACATGTTTGGAGACTATACATTTAGTCCCTTAGTCTCCTTGGTGATCTATTTATTTATGTCCATTTCTGATGTTCTAATATGAACATGATTATTGTTGTCATCATATATTGTATATCATAATATATTGTATCAGCACTTTGGTACATATTCATTTGTATGTATTCTATATATCTGACAGTGATTTTCTTGAGAATATTCATGTCTATATATAGATTTCTACGGGGGTCAATCTGATGAAAGATGATTTGTGCCATGTGGACATATGCACCACAAACTCTATACTCAGGGAAGTGAAATGTTTCCACTCTCATTGAGAGAAATGAGATATTTTAAAATCGCTAGACGCGATGAGGTATTTGTTGGCTCAACTCGAGTCATATTTACTATCCCTGTGGGTACTCAAGTAACATTGGGATGCTTCATTGCTTCCCAGGTTTAACTCGTACCCTACTAGACTATGGAGGTATCCGTCAAAATAGTTTCCATATCGAAACTTATGATGACAACAAAGAGAAATAACTTCTCTTTACCATATGCAACGGATATGGCAAGCACATTCTTTGTGTATCATCTGGATTGTACTACACATACGACACAACCCGTAGCACATGTTACGTATGAGATAGTTTTCCAGAGTGTCTTGTACATGACAAACTTGGCACTCTCGCCTTGGTCATCAAGACATTGGGTTGAAACTGAAACTATCAGCAATTCCAATAGTTTATAATTATTATGATGCTAAATTCTAACAACATTTGGATTTTATGTGCACTACAAGTGACACAGTGAAGCTAATTTTAAGGCCCGCACACCTTAAAGTCTACGCTGAACCACTCAGACTCCTTGAATGCATCAAGTTGAGGTAAGTGGCTCTTCTCATCCATTGACTAGACTATTTAGGTATTCCATGGTTATAAAAGACATATCTACATGATGGTCTTAAGTGTGTGCTTTATTCACACGAAACCATTGGCTTTATCCTGACATCGATTTCAAGCAAATCGGATGGACAATATTGCAGAATTCTCCTTGAGTGCCTCCTCCATGGCTCTCGTATTGAAGTTTAGAAATTTGTCTTAATGTCTAGACTCAAAATGGTTTGGTAGAATCCCCTCCAGAGAATTGAGCTCATTGCATGATCTTTACTTTGAATTGCAACTTACCAACTTTACGTTGGATTCATGTAGTCTTACACACTCATGACCAAACTGCATGTATTATTCCCCTCTATCTTTGATTCGTGGAAATCTACCAAGTATTTCCCATCTGCAGTACTTCGGTTGCATACCGATATCACCACCCGGCATACATCATTGGCCCCTCAACATATAGTTGGGATCTATGTGAGGAATAAATGTATTACCGTCAATACCTCAAGCCCCTCACATGGGGAGTTTTTCAAGGCCAGTATGCTGATACAATGAGGAACATTTCCAGGCATTAGGGGGAGATTTCAAGTACCATAAAGAATGCCAGAAAATTAGTGGAATGTTCAACACATTTCTGCCTCAAATCCACGTAGTCAAAGATCTGAACCATGCATTCAGAAGATTTGCAACACATTGCAAATAACCTGCCAAATTCATTTACTGACTATAAAGGTGTCACGCAATCCTACAATCCTGCAAAAATATGTCGGAAAGAGTGGAGGTACCAACTAAAACCACTCAACTCCCCGTTCAAAGCAACAGGGGGAGAAGTACGACAATAGTACATCAGGATCCAGCTTCTTGCAAGCAAGGATATCAAGGCCTATGAATCAGTAAATGCATGTCAACTTTACGTTGGCAGACACCTAATGGGTAGTATACACCCAGTGGACGGGAAACCTCCACCAACCCAGGTCATAGTCCACACAATGACCGGGACATCGGAATACCCGACTCAATCGCATTGGGAAATCGCGAGGGTCACCATGGGTAACGATATTTCCATCAACTATATATTGATTCTGGAGAAACATATAACTGGAAGTCTACAATTGTCGACATACATTTCTCAACTAGATTGAAAAAATCTTTCAAGTGATTCAGATCCAAAGACCATGGCCATGGAAAAGTGTGATAAACACTCGGACTGAACTCAAGCAAAGGGTATAATCTAGGTAGAAATGATCTTGCTCAATAATGGGAAGGTATTCATAAACAATACCTACACCGGTTTTCTTTTGGAAACCGAATTGAGAACAACGAGGTGGTGAAACAAAGAGCAAGTACTGTAGCACAAGGGTTCACGCAGATGCCCAACTATTCTCCGGAGGTGGAATCTCATTCCGATAACTTATATCATTGGCAGCTCAAAATCATCTATCTCTGCAGTTGATAGATGTAGTGATCACATATCCATGTGGATCACTAGATTCAGACATATATGGTTGATTCCCAATGGAATCTCACTTCTGAATCGAAATGCAATACGCAACATACATTGTGTAAAATCAGTAAGTCTCCATATGACTTATTATTATCGTCGGTACATTTGGTACAACCGACGTAGTGAGTTCCTTATACACAAGGATTACTCATACAATGATGGTTATCCATGTTTGTGTGTCTGCAATGATGACACATGTAATCATCTAAATGACGGAGTTTAAAATGAAGGATTTGGGTAAACCAAAACACCGCTCGTTACTACAACTTGAGCACCTTCATTCATACATTATGGTATACTATGTTGTCTATATCTAAAATATATTGGAGAAATTCATTGTGGACAAATATTATCCATCCATAACTCTCATGGTAGTTCATTCTCTAGACGTAGAGAAAGATCAGTTTAGACCAAGAGATGATGGAAATGAGATATTGGGACTCAACGTTCCATATGCCATTGGATCGACCAAACACAATTAGTTGGTACTCAAGAATATCTTTCGATATCTCCAAGGCATGAAACATCTTGTCCTGGTTTTTCAGTTTTGGAGAAATCTGAATACCAATATCATTGGATACATCGATCAGATCCCACTATGTCAGATCGTAGACAAGTTTAGTGTTCCTACTAGGTGTGGTAGCCCTCTCATGAAGAGTCTTCGAAACAGACCTCATGGCTACATTCACCAACCATTATCTCAACGATAATGTTTCTTGTGTTGCCCGGATGCAAACAGGTTACATAATAAGCAATATCACTATATTGCATATCTTGCAAGTCAAATCATGCGACTGATTTGTTTAGCGGGTCTCTACCAACTTCCATGTTTTGGTATGTGACGACTTCGAATTTTGCAAGAATCAGGGGGAGTATCTTCCTGAATTGTTCATGTTCAATGCATCATATTATACTCTTTTTCCCTTCATGAGTTTACTTTACAGGTTCTCATAAAGGTTTTTAATGAGGTAATATCAACATGAGATCATATGTCATACTTTCTGTTTTCCCCATCGGGGTTTTTGGGAAAGTATATATGACATATTTATTGTGCTCTAAACTCTATGAGTTTTCTCGTATTGAGTTAAAAAGACAATGACCATTATATGTTGTACCATTTTCTCCTTATTTTTCCCATTGGGTTTGAAGGAGTTTTAGCAACATATTAAACACTATACTCCTCACATTTTTCCCACAGGTTTTTTTTGAGGAGCTTTTATTTAAGATGATGATGTCTACAAGGATAGCGTAGATTAGGGGGAGTGTTGAGATTAATTAACCCATGTGTTAATTATGGAGAATCTCCACTATCCCTAACCGCCATGTACGAGGGACACGACTGTTCGCTCGTGTCTCTCCGGACCATCGCGTCTGTTGGATGTATCCCCTCGGGGCTATATATACTTGTACTCAATCATCAATAAGGACAACTGTTCACTTTTACATCTCGGTATCTTGTCTCTCGTTCTCTACTTGTAACATATCCAACAAGGTTCCACACGCACACAAACACACAGGTCTAGTACACACAAGAAGTCAAAGGGTTAATGCTGAGGGCACAACTCAACAAGCCCAAACAAACAAAAAACACGCACACGCGGGGTGCGGCCGAGCATCTAGTCGGGCTAGGGGGGGGGGAGGAAGCGGAAGGCCATCGATCGGAGGTCGGTGAGGAGGTTGCTGATGACGTCCCGGTCCTGGAGGCGGCTAAGCGGCCGCTAGAGCTGCAAGCATCCCGGCCATCTATTGAAGCAAATTTTAGTTGTGTCGAAGCCAGTGTCGTCGCTTACAACTCATCTGCATGCTAGGTTCGAGCAAATGAGTCAAGATGGATAAATTCAAGAAGAAAAAAGCCAATGTTGTTGAACCAACCTAGCCACTTTCATCCTAGTTTTGAGAAATACTGTAGTATAACAATTTTATACAAAGACCTCTAGGTCCTTATGCGAATGTTAAAAGAACATTTCGGCCTTCAAAAGCGACCTTTCAAGGGGAGACGAATTGGTTACTCAGTTGGTTACAAACACGTACACTTCACATCGGAGGGAAGACGCCAGGTTCCAGCAGCATGCCAAATCAGACCCGCTACACCATGTCCACATCTACTCACTCGGAACGGAACTAGCCGTCCGGATAGCTTCCCTCAGATCGACAACAATGCAAAGAACACATAAACGATAACTACAACCCCATCCGGTCTATGGACTTGATCATCGCTTAGCGTTAGTCTTCTCCAGGTCCAGCCCCAGGTGGTCCTTGTTAGAATTGAGACCGAGAGAGGAATGAGAGACAAACACAGAGAGACGTAAAAGTGAATCGCCATCCTCATTGATGATGGGTTACACATATATATAGCCCCCGAAGGGGTGTCTCCGAAGGGGCACGAGGCAACCGCCTCATTTAGGAAAAGTAGGGATTAATATGATTAATTAAATCCTAACACTCCCTCTAATCCATGCTTGTTAGTATAAGTATCATCATCTTGAGAACCTCCTCCAAAAACCCCGTGGGAAAAATATGAGGAGATAGGTGTTCCATATGTTGCTAAAACTCCTTTAAACCCAGTGGAAAAAATAAGGAGAAAATGATGCAACATATAATGGTTATTATCTCTTTTAACTCAATACGAGAAAACATGTAGAGTTTAGAGGACAATAAATATGTCGTATATACTTTCCTAAAAATCCCGGTGGGGAAAACAGAAAGTACACATATGATCTCATGATGATATTACCTCATTAAAAACCTTTATGAGAACTTGTAAAGTAAACTCATGAAGGGACAAAGAGTATAATGCATTGAACAAGAACAATCCAGGAAGATACTCCCCAATGATTCTTGCAAAAATTCGAAGTCGTCACATACCAAAACATAGAAGTTGGTAGAGACCCGCTGAACAAATCAGTCGCATGATTTGACTTGCAAGATATGCAATATAGTGATATTGCTTATTATGTAACCTGTTTGCATCCGGGCAACACAAGAAATATTATCGTTGAGATAATGGTTGGTGGATGTAGCCATGAGGTCTGTTTCGAAGACTCTTCATGAGGGTGCTACCACACCTAGTAGGAACACTAAGCTTGTATACGATCTGATATAGTCGGGATCTGATCGATGTATCCAATGATATCGATGTTCACATTTCTGTGAAACTGAAAACTAGGATAAGATGTCTGATGCCTTGGAGATATCGAAAGATATTCTTGAGTACCAACCAATTGTGTTTGGTGGATCCAATGGCATTATGGAACGTTGAGTCCCAATATCTCATTTCCATCATCTCTTGGTCTAAATAGATCTTTCTCTACGTCTAGAGAATGACCTACCATGAGAGTTATGGATGGATAATATTTGTCCACAATGAATTTCCCCAATATATTTTGGATATAGACAGCATAGTATACCATAATGTATGAATGAAGATGCTCAAGTTGTAGTAACGAGCAGTGTTTTGGTTTACCCAAATCCTTCATTTCAACTCCGTCATTAGATGATTACATGTGTCGTCATTGCAGACATACAAACATGGATAATCATCTTTGCAGGAGTAATCCTTATGTATAAGGAACTCACTACGTCGGTTGTACCATATGTACCGACCACAATAAGTCATATGGTGACTTACTAGTTTTACACAATGTATGTTGCATTTTGTATTTCGATTCAGAATTGAGATTCCATCGGAAATCAATCATATATGTCTGAATCTAGTGTTCCACATGGATATGTAATCACTACATCTATCAACTGCAGAGATAGATGATTTTGTACTGCCAATGATATAAGTTACCGGAAAGAGATTCCACCTATGGAGAATAGTTGGGTATCTGCGTAAACCCTTGTGCTACAATACTTGCTCTTTGTTTCACCACCTTGTTGTTCTCAGTTCTGTTTCCAAAAGAAAACTGGTGTAGGTATTGCTTATGAATACCTTTCCATTATTGAGCAAGATTACTTCTACCTAGATTATACCCTTTGCTTGAGTTCAGTCCGAGTGTTGTTCACACTTTGCCATGGCCATGGTCTTTGGATCTGAATCACTTGAAAGGTTTTTTCAATCTAGTTGAGAAATGTATGTCGACAACTGTAGACTTCCGGTTATATGTTTCTCCAGAATCTATATATCAATATAGAGTTGATGGAAATATCGTTACCCATAGTGACTCCTCGCGATTTCCCAATGCGATTGAGTCGGGTATTCCGATGTCCCGGTCATTGTGTGCACTATGACCTGGATTGGTGGAGGTTTCCCGTCCACTGGGTGTATACTACCCATTAGGTGTCTGCCAACGTGAAGTTGACTTGCATTTACTGATTCACAGGCCTTGATATCCTTGCTTGCGAGAAGCTGAATCATGATGTACTTCAGCCATACATCTCCCCCTGTTGCTTTGAACAAGGAGTGGAGTGGATTTTGCTGGTACCTCAACTCTTTCAGGCGTACTTTTGTAGGATTATAGGATTGTGTGACACCTTCATAGTCATTAAATGAATCTGGCAGATTATTTGCAATGTGTTGCAAATCTTCTGAACGCATGGTTCAGATATTTGAGTAAGTGGATTTGAGGCAGAAATGTGTTGAACATTCCACTAATTTCCTGGCATTTTTATGGAACTTGAAATCTCCCCCTAATGCCTGGAAATGTTCCTCATTGAATCAGCATACTGGCCTTGAATAACTCCCCATGCGAGGGGCTTGAGGCATTAACGGAAATACAATTATTCCTCACATAGATCCCAACTATATGTTGAGGGGTCAATGATGTATGCCGGGTGATGATATCGGTATGCAACCGAATTACACTAGATAGGAAATACTTGGTAGATTTCCATGTATCAAAGACAGAGGGGAATAATATCATGCAGTTTGGTCATGAGCATGTAAAACTACATGACTCCAACGTATTGTTGGTAAGTTGCAATTCGAAGTAAAGATCATGCAATGAGCTTAATTCTTTGGATGTGATTCTGCCAAACCATTTTGAGTCTAGACATTAGGAAAAATTGCTAAACTTCAATCCGAGAGCCATAGACAAGGAGAATTCTGCAATGCTATCCACCCGGTTTGCTTAAAATCGGTGTCAGAATAATGAGCCAATGGTTTCGTGTGACTAAAGCACACAGTTAAGACCATCATGTAGATATGTCTTTTAGAACCATGGAATACCTGAATATTCCACTCAATGGTTGGGAAGAGCCACTTACCTTGACTTGATGCATTCAAGGAGACTGAGTGGTTCAGCGTTGACTTTAAGGTGTGCGGGCCTTAAAATTTGCCTCCCTGTGCCGCATGTAGTGCACACAAAATTCAAATATTTTTAGAATTTAGCATCATAATAATCATAAATCATTGGAATTGCTGATAGTTTTGGTTTCAACCCAATGTCAATGATGACCAAAACTGGAATGCCAAGTTTGTCATGCAAAAGACACTCTGAAAAACTATCTCGTACGCAACATGTGCTACGGGTTTTGTAGTATGTGTAGTACAACCATGATGATACAAATAGAATGTGCTTGCCATATACGTTGCATATGGTAAAGAGAAGATATTCCTCTTTGTTGTCATCATAAGTTTCACTATGGAAACTATTTTGACGGATACCTCTATAGTTTAGTAGGGTACGAGTTAAACCCGGAAGCAATAAAGCATCCTGACGTTACTCGAGTACCCACAAGGACAGTAAATATGACTCGAGTTGAGCCAACAAATACCTCATCGCGTCTAGTGATTTTAAAATATCTCCTTTCTCTTAACGAGAGTGGAAACATTTCACTTCCCTGAGTATAGAGTTCGTGGTGTTTATGTCCACATGGCACAAATCATCTTTCATCAGATTGACCCCGTAGAAATCTATATATAGACCTGAAGATTTTTAATATGAAAAACATAGTCAGATATATAGAATACATACAAATGTATTTGTACCAAAGTGTTGATACAGTATATTGTGATATACAATATATGATGACAACAATAATCATTTTCTTATTAGAACATCATAAATGGACATAAATAAATAGATCACTGAGGAGACTAAGGGACTAAATATATAGTCTCCAAACATGTCGGTTGATGCATATTCAACCACCATGCTCTTCATACTCATAGGGTCTCGTGACAACTTGATGATGTCAGGTTGAGGGTTTGAATGAGTTTCAAACCATTACCCTTGAGGTCCATTGCGTCCCGATGGCGTAGCTTGGATTGCACGCGCTATCACATGGGATGCAAGACTGATCTTGATGTCCATGGCCCGCTTAAGTAAGTTGTGGCCATTGAGGGCAAAAGCCTCAAATTGTTAGCCACCGATTACTTATAGGGGCAAGCAAGAGATAATTAATTTACAAGAAGTAAATTAAAAACCATCATGGTTTTGTAATAAGAATGCAAAAATTTGACTCAAGTGTATAACTCGAAAATGCTCAACCTCAAATATGGGAACATAACACATTGAAGATCATACAGATCTCACAGTAATAGAGATAGTGTGCACATGGGTAGTAGATCCAACTATTTACCTTGTGTTTTACGAATATAATGAGGGAGATGTTATTGTCAAAAATTTACAAGTTTGTTGTGCGGGAGAAATCAATCTCGACCGTTGTGACATGTTCATGAATTGCAATATGGTAAACACATAGAACATATCATCTTCGGTGAAAAACCGGTAATTTATTTATATTACAGATTGTGTAATATAAATACATCTTAATGTTGCAAAATTAATAGATTTCAAGAAAGGTGGCTCGAAATCATCAGTGTGAAACTCAAAATGCTAAGGATGACACCTTGAATTTTGCATATGTATTTGCAAGAAATTGAAAATCTCAATTGCAAATAGACGTATTAATCTCGACATGTAGTGAACATGGAGATACATACATTCCGGAATACGTTGTACTCAACAGAAATACACTACTATTGTAATGAATAGTAATGATGTTGCAAACTTGATGTTCAAGTGAAAAAAACTTGAATTGTATAGACCTCAAATTAAATAAGATGATCTTGTATCAAGTTGCAAGATAATTCAGTAGGGTGAATTAATATTTTGCGAGAGAAAATTAATCTCAATCACAATGAGATTGTTTTGCAAGAGATCAATTGCAAAATCAATATTGTTATGCGAGAAAGTTTAATCTCAATCGCAAAACAATGTTGTTGTGCCGGTAAAGAACATGTTGTAGGAATTGCTAGAGAGAGCAAATACATTGAACATGTCCTAATCCGTGAATCAGTAAAACCTCGATGGTAGAACTGAAAAACAACGGAGAGATAAGCCTCCATCGGCCTTCTCTATGCGTGGTTACGAATCGAATGATTCGTTTTTGCCTTTGTACACCACAACACCACCGTTGTCTGATGCTACTTCTCGAGCTTGTGTTGTATTCCCTCGAAGAGGAAAGGGTGATGCAACACAGTAGCGTAAGTATTTCCCTCAGTTTTTGAGAACCAATGTATCAATCCAGTAGGAGACCACACGCGAGTCCCTCGCACCTGCACAAACAAATAAGAACTTCACAGCCAATGCGATAAGTGGTTGTCAATCCCTTTACGGTCACTTACGAAAGTGAGATCTGATAGAGATGATAGTTTGATATTTTTGGTATTTTTGATTATAAGAACAGAAAGTAAAAGCGGAAAAGTAAAGTAGATTGTAGATTGATATCTTGAGAATAGATCCGGGGGCTATAGTGTTCTCTAGTGGCTTCTCTCATGATAGCGATATTCTACGGCGGGTAAACAAATTACTGTCGAGCAATTGATAGAAAAGCGAATAATTATGAGACTATCTAGGCATGATCATTATATATAGGCATCACGTCTGAGACAAGTAGACCGAAATGATTCTGCATCTACTACTATTACTCCACACATCGACCGCTATACAACATGCATCTAGTGTATTAAGCTCATAAGAACAGAGTAACGCCTTAAGCAAGATGACATGATGTAAAGGGATAAAATGAAACTCAGTGATATAAACCCCATGTTTTTATCCTCGATGGCAACAATACAATACGTGCCTTGCTGCCCCTACTGTCACTGGGAAAGGACACCGCAAGATTGAACCCAAAGCCAAGCACTTCTCCCATTGCAAGAACTATAGATCTAGTAGGCCAAACCAAACCAATAATTCAAAGAGACTTGCTAGGATATTATAATCATACATAAAGAGTTCACAGAAGAACCAAATATTTCTCATAGATAATCTTGATCATAAACCCACAATACATCGGATCTCGACAAACACACCGCAAAAAGAGATTACATCGAATAGATCTCCTCGAAGACCAAGGAGAACTTTGTATTGAGATCCAAAGAGAGAGAAGAAGCCATCTAGATACTAGCTATGGACCCCGAAGGTCTGCGGTAAACTACTCACAACTCATGGTGAGGCGATGATAATGATGTAGGAGCACTCCGTGAAGATCCCCCCTCCGGCGGAGCTCCGGAACAGGCCCCAAGATGGGATCTCACGGGAACAAAAGGTTGCAGCGGTGGAACTAGGGTTTTCTCTGTTCGTCTGATAGTTTCGGGGTACGTAGGTATATATAGGAGTAAGGAGGGCATCGGGGGCCAAACGTGGGGCCCACGAGGCAGGGGGTGCGCCCCCCACCCTCGTGGGTGCCACGTGTGCCCTACTCCGTGGTTCTCAAGTCTCCCGTGCGTATTTTTCTCCAAAAATATCTCTCCCAAAGGTTTCATTCCGTTTGGACTCCGTTTGATATTCCTTTTCTGTAAAACCCTGAAATAGGCAAAAAACAGAAATCTGGACCGGGCCTTTGGGTTAGTAGGTTAGTCCCAATAATAATATAAAAGTGTGTAACAAAGCCCATTAAACATCAAAAACATCATAAATAATAGCATGGAGCAATCAAAAATTATAGATACGTTGGAGACGTATCAAGCATCCCCAAGCTTAATTCATGCTCGTCCTCGAGTAGGTAAATGATAAAAACAGAATTTTTGATGTGGAATGCTAACCAACATAGTTTTTCAATGTAATTCTCTTAATTGTGGCATGAATGTTCAGATCTGAAAGATTCAAGACAAAAGTCTATATTGACATAAGAAATAATAATACTTCAAGCATACTAACAAAGCAATCATGTCTTCTCAAAATACTATGGCTAAAGAAAGTTATCCCTACAAAATCATATGGTCTGGCTATGCCCCCTCTTCATCACACAAAATATTCATATCATGCACAACCCCGGTTTCAGCCAAGCACTTGTTTTCATACTCTATTCTTTCAAATCTTTCAACTTTCACGCAATACATGAGCGTGAGCCATGGGCATAGCACTATGGGTGGAATAGAGAGGTGGTTGTGGAGAAGACAAAAAGGAGGGAGATAGTCTCACATCAACTAGGCGCATCAATGGGCTATGGAGATGCCCATCAATATATATCAATGTGAGTGAGTAGGGATTGCCATGGAACAGATGAACTAGAGCTAAAAATGTATGAAAGCTCAACAAAAGAAACTAAGTGGGTGTGCATCCAACTTGCTTGCTCATGAAGACCTAGGGCATTTGAGGAAGCCCATCGTTGGAATATACAAGCCAAGTTCTATAACGAAAATTCCCACTAGTATATGAAAGTGACTAAACATGAGACTCTCTATCATGAAGAACATGGTGCTACTTTGAAGCACAAGTGCGGAAAAGGATAGTAGCAATTGTCCCTTCTTTCTTTTCTCTCTTTTTTTTGGAGGGGCTTTCTCCCTTTTTTTTATTTAGCCCCTCTCAATTTTTTTGGGCCATCTCTTTTTTTGGCCTTTCCTCACATGGGACAATGCTCTAATAATGATGATCATCACACTTTTATTGATTTACAACTCGATATTACAACTCGATACTAGAACAAAGTATGACTCTATATGAATGCCTCCGGCGGTGTACCGGGATATGCAATGAATCAAGAGTGACATGTATGAAAAATTATGCATGGTGGCCTAGCCACAAATACAATGTCAACTACATGATCATGCATGGCAATATGACAATATGAAGCGTGTCATATGAACGGAAAGGTGGAAAGTTGCATGGCAATATATCTCGGAATGGCTATGGAAATGCCATGATAGATAGGTATGGTGGCTGTTTTGAGGAATATATATGGTGGCTGTTTTGAGGAAGGATATATAGTGGGTGTATGGTACCGACGAAAGTTGCGCGATACAAGAGAGGCTAGCAATGGTGGAAGGGTGAGAGTGCGTATAATTCATGGACTCAACATTAGTCATAAAGAACTCCTATACTTATTGCAAAAATCTACGATTCATCAAAACAAAGCAATCAACGCATGCTCATAGGGGGAGGTTGGTAGGAGTTAACCATCGCGTGCCCCCGACCTCCACACAAAGGTTGACACTTTACAAATACCTCATGCTCTAACTTCGTCACATAGCGGTTCACCATACGTGCATGCTACGGGAATCACTAACCTTAACACAAGTATTTCTCAATTTCATAATAACTCCACTAGAATGACTCTAATATCACTATCCTCGTATCACAAAACAATTATCAAGCATCCAACTTTTCATCACATTCAATGCACTTAGTGTGAAAGTTTTTACTACATTGATATTGGATGTCTATCATGTGAAGACTAGTTTTATAGCCTAAGCACATTACCATGCTGTTTTAATAGACTCTAAAATGGATATAAGTGAGGCATGAGAGTTCAACAATTTCTTCAAAATATTATCTCCACTATGCTCTAAAAGATATAAGTGAAGGACTAGAGCAAAAACTATTCAACTCAAAAGATATAAGTGAAGCACATAGAGTGTTCTATCAATTCCTAGGCCATATTTAACTCTCTCAAATAGGTGTGTCCAGAAAGGATAATTGTGGCAAACTAACAAGCAAAGACTAAAATTATACAAGACGCTCCAAGTAAAACACATATCATGTGGTGAATAAAAATATAGCTCCGAGTATAGTTACCGATGGATGAAGACGAAAGAGGGGATGCCTTCTCGGGGCATCCCCAAGATTAGGCTTTTGGTTGTCCTTGAATTTTACCTTGGGGTTCCTTGGGCATCCCCAAGCTTAGGATATTGCCACTCTTTGTTCCATAGTCCATCAAAGCAATACTCAAAACTTGAAAACTTCACAACACAAAACTTAGACAAAATCTCGTGAGCTCCGTTAGTATAAGAAAGCAAACCACTACTCAAAGGTAATGCAATGAATTCATTATTTGTTTATATTGGTGTTCAACCTTCTGTATTCCAACTTCTCTATGATTCATACTTCCCAATACTACTCATAGAGGCATTGAAATAAGCAAACAACACACGAAAAACAGAATCTGTCAAAAACAGAACAGTCTGTAGTAATCTGCAGTTTTCGCATACTTCTGTAACTCCAAAAAAATCAAACTAAATTGGTAAACGTGAGGAATTTGTCTATTAATCATCTGCAAAAATAATCAACTAAACAACATGCTCCAATAAAATCTGGTGATCATTCTAGTGAGCGCTAACGATTCTGTTTTTCACAGCAAGATCACATAAACTTCACACAAATCTTCCCAAAGGTTCTACTTGGCACAAACACTAAACAAAACACATAACCACATCTAAACAGAAGCTAGATGCTATATTTATTCCTAAACCGAAACAAAAACAAAAAAATAAATTGGGTTGCCTCCCAACAAGCGCTATCGTTTTACGCCCCTAGCTAGGCACGATACAAGGATAGATCTAGGGAATGCCATAATGATACGATATATCGTGAAAACTCATGTCATATTCCCTACGTTCAGCAGCAAGTTTCATCGAAAGGGCTAAATTTAATGGGACAAAAGTCCCCCATATCAATCTCAGGAGGAATTGGCTCCTCTTTTGGCCCTTTGTAGTGAACAACCAATTCATCATTATAGGCTTTCTTTTGGCAGAAGGTCATAAGCCTTCGCTCAAGGGAGAAGTCTAACCCATTGTTTTGAATAGCAAAATCATCATTCATCTCAGAAATTCTATCAACCAAGACATCTATAGGAACCTTTTTCTAAGGTTTCCATTAAAAGCAACATGATCAGGAGATCGCAACCGCATTATATCTTCTTGATTAAATAAGATAGCCTCTATGGGAGGCCACCCGACATCTACCCCGTAATGAGCAAAGATTTCTTTGGCCTCTTTCATGATAAATCTAAATTCATGAGCCAAAAAGATAGTAGCCGCACGCTTAACAGAAGAATGCTCAATATTGGAAAACTCCAAAAAGATTATCTGAATATAGGGATGTATATGGATAAATTGCCTTTCAATTTCAACTATTAGCATAGATACATCATCCACAAGGCTACAAGTTCTGTGAAGAATAGAGCCACCCATAGTGGGCAAAGCACCGACACAAGTAAATAAGTCTTGAAGAACTCCTTTTCCAATGATATTACCACTACCAACCCGGAACTTCTTAATATGTAAAGTGGTAGTTTCATCTGGGGGGGTCAACATAGACGTTGCCCTCGACATTACTACCCTTCTCGATAAAATTGTCACCCATCTCAGACATGAGGGCAAGCGAACGATAAACACACGGCAGAAGAAGGGCAAATAAAACTGCAAGGGTGAAGTGAGGGAGAGGAAAAAGAGAGGTAAAAAATGTAATGCGAAGGATAAGGGTTTGTGATAGGTACTTGGTATATGACATTTGCGTAAGCCTCCCCGGCAACGGTGCCAGCAATTCTTCTTGCTACTTCTCGAGCTTGTGTTGTATTCCCTCGAAGAGGAAAGGGTGATGCAGCACAGTAGCGTAAGTGTTTCCCTCAGTTTTTGAGAACCAAGGTATCAATCCAGTAGGAGACCACGCGCGAGTCCCTCGCACCTGCACAGACAAATAAGAACTTTGCAGCCAACGCGATAAGGGGTTGTCAATCCCTTTACGGTCACTTACGAAAGCGAGATCTGAAAGAGATGATAGTTCGATATTTTTGGTATTTTTGATTATAAGAACAGAAAGTAAAAGCAAAAAAGTAAAGTAGATTGTAGATTGATATGTTGAGAATAGACCCGGGGGCCATAGTGTCCTCTAGTGGCTTATCTCATGATAGCGATATTCTACGGTGAGTAAACAAATTACTGTCGAGCAATTGATAGAAAAGCGAATAATTATGAGACTATCTAGGCATGATCATTATATATAGGCATCACGTCCGAGACAAGTAGACCGGAACGATTCTGCATATACTACTATTACTCCACACATCAACCGCTATCCAGCATGCATCTAGTGTATTAGGCTCATAAGAACAGAGTAACGCCTTAAGCAAGATGGCATGATGTAGAGGGATAAACTCAAACTTAGTAATATAAACCCCATCTTTTTATCCTCGATGGCAACAATACAATATGTGCCTTGCTGCCCCTACTATCACTGGGAAAGGACACCGCAAGATTGAACCCAAAGCCAAGCACTTCTCCCATTGCAAGAACTATAGATCTAGTAGGCCAAACCAAACCAATAATTCGATGAGACTTGTAAGGATATTATAATCATACATAAAGAGTTCAGAGAAGAACCAAATATTTCTCATAGATAATCTTGATCATAAACCCACAATTCATCGTATCTCGATAAACACACCGCAAAAAGAGATTACATCAAATAGATCTCCTCGAAGACCGAGGGGAACTTTGTATTGAGATCCAAAGGGAGAGAAGAAGCCATCTAGATACTAGCTATGGACCCGAAGGTCTGTGGTAAACTACTCACAACTCATGCTGAGGCGATGATAATGATGTAGAAGCACTCCATGGAAGATCCCCCCTCCGGCGGAGCTCCGGAATAGGCCCCAAGATGGGATCTCACGGGAACAGAAGGTTGCAGCGGTGGAACTAGGGTTTTTTCTGTTCGTATGATAGTTTCGGGGTACGTAGGTATATATAGGAGGAAGGAGGGCACCGGGGGCCAAACGTGGGGCCCACGAGGCAGGGGGCACGCCCTATAGGGGGGGCGCCCCCCTCCCTCGTGGGAGCCACGTGTGCCCTACTCCATGGTTCTCAAGTCTCCCGTGCGTATTCTTCTCCAAAAATATCTCTCCCAAAGGTTTCATTCCGTTTAGACTCTGTTTGATATTCCTTTTCTGTAAAACCCTGAAACAGGCAAAAACAACAATCTAGACTGGGCGTTTGGGTTAGTAGGTTAGTCCCAAGAATAATATAAAAGTGTGTAACCAAGCCCATTAAACATCCAAAACATCATAGATAATAGCATGGAGCAATCAAAAATTATAGATACGTTGGAGACGTATCATGTGGGAACGGCATCGAGTCGTCGGCATGGGAGGGCGAGCCACGCTGCCGCTACGAGAGGGGATCTCCGTGTCGGGTCGTCCTTTGCCGCACTCAGCACCATAGGTGGCACGCTTTGGGTGACCGTGGTGGTGGGCGCCATCACGCCGCCTTGCGCTGCCATGGACGCTGCACTCTCGCCGCATACCGGGGAGTGCCATGCCGTTAGCGAGAGCCGACGATGCAACGCTGCCATGCCATGCGCTGGATGGCACGGTTGTGTGTGCCGCCTATGGCTTAGGTCGCGACACCATTGCACCGCGACTGTTCGTACGTCGGGTTGGCGACTGGCGAGCGATGGCGACGACTGTCCTAATGGAGGAGATGAGGGTGAAGCAATGCAAGAAAACGACGCATAGTACCTTTTCCGTTCTTTTCCTCGATCTTTCCATCGGTTGAAGCGCTGTGCCATGCTCACAACAAGTCATGGGAGCAACTAATTAACGAGCTCTCCTTCGGGGGCCTCGTAGCGATCAGCGCCACTTGGCGCGCTCTCAGCCATTCGCCACGTGTCGCGTTCTGGGCGCTCCCTCCGATTTTTTTTTCGCACGCGTTTTCTACTTATTAAACAATTTTTTTCTAGGTTTTTTCGACGTTTTGGTTTTGCACCGGTCTTCCTTAGCTTTTCGATCGAAAAAAAATTGTGCGAAAAAACACGTTTTTTTCGCGAGAGTTACGGCCGTGCCTCTCAGAAAGGGAAATAATGCGTTTTCTGTTTTTTTCCTTTTGCGAGAGTCACAGTTTTGCTTCCGCGAGAGGCACGGTTGTGCTTTCACGAGAGTCACGGCCGTGCCTCTTGGAAACGAAAAAAACGCTTTCCCTATTTTTTTTTCCTTTCGCAAGAGTCACGGTTTTGGTTTCACGAGAGGTACGGTTGTGCTTTCGCGAGAGTCATGGTTGTGCCTCTCGGAAAGGGAAAAATGCATTTTCTGTTTTTCTCCTTTCGCCAGAGTCACGGTTTAGCTTCCGCGAGAGGCACGGTTGTGCTTTCGCGAGAGTCACGACCATGCCTCCTCGGAAACGAAAAAAGACACGTTTTCTTATTTTTTTCTCTTCCGCGAGAGGCACGGTTTTACTTTCGCCAGAGGCACGGTTGCGATTTCGCGAGAGGCACGGGCGTGCCTCTTTCGGAAAGGGGAAAAACCAGTGCGTCCGATTCAGTTTTTTCGTCTGGTTTTTTCGTGAAAAAAAATGTTCTTCAAAACCTATCAACATGGGATCTAGTTTTGAACTCGACGCAAGGAATTCAACGGTGAAAATGGTTCAAGATTTGGACGCACGGTTTAAGAGATAAAACATTTTGAATAAACGTATTTACGAAAAAGGGAAAACGCCTAGGTTGCGACAAGTGGCGCACATGCAGCACGCCACTTGTCGCAACATGAGGGTTTGGGGTGATCTTTGCAACGAGTACTCCTCAATTAGTGATTTCGACAAGTCGTCGCTATCAAACATCCGGCCGAGAGAAAACCATACATGCATGTAACATGTTCAACGTGACATATATGTATCTGCATACAATTAACTTTTCTATAGTCTCTAGCCTTGTATAGTTGACTTCTACAGATATGGTAGGATTAGAGCTTCTCCAGCCGCGCCCCCAACACGCCCTCCCCTGGCGATATTTTCACTCCGGCGCTAAAAAATCGGCATAGCCGCGCCCCCAGAAGCCCATTTTTCGCCGCCTCAGGCCGAATTTGGCGTCGGCGGACCCAAGCCCAACCCGGCGCGCTGGGGGCGCTCGGGGGTGCCGGGTGAAACGGTTTTGACGCGAACTAACCACGGGCCCCCGAGTCAGTAACACGGTGCTTCTCGTCGCTTCGTCGTCCTCATCGCATCGGTTCCCATGAGGGGAATCAATGCCAAAGCTGCGGCGTGCTGCCGCGCCGGTCAGCATCCATTGATGCCTCACGAGCGGCGCAGTGAAGGCGTGGCGCCACGCGTACACCCGGCGGCCACGCGGACGCCACCCCGCCCGCGGCTATAAAACGCCTACCCCTGCCGGTGGACGCACACTTCCCCTCTCCTCTCCTCTCCTCTCCGCCGCCTCATCTCTTTCTCACCTCCATGTCGATGCGCCGCCTGGGCGCTGCTGATTTCCGCATAGTCCGCGAGTGCCGCTCCAGCGTATTCTCCTCTGAAATCTCGTTCGGCGAGAAACGGCTCAGTCTCGGCACCTTCGACACCGCATAAGAGCCGGCCCACGCGTACGACGCGGCGGCGTGGGGCCTCTGGCAGCCTCGTTGGGATATGAATTTCCCGGCGTGTCGACTAGCCAGCGCACGCAAGATCTCGTGCATCTCCCGTGGCTTTTCACCGACGGGGATTGTCGTGACAACAGGAGACGGCAGCATCGCCTAGCCATCGCGGAGATGGACATGGAAGCCATGGCGGAGTGGCGCGAACTCTTCCCGCAGGACATCGTCAACGAGCGCCAGTTTTACAAGCAACGGAGGACGGAGAGGGAGGCGAGGAGGAAGGAGCGAGCCGCCTATGGGGAGAACAAGCATGCGCGGAAGCAGGCCGCTCAACTGAACATAAAGCTAGGAGAAGCGTCTGAAGGAAATATGCCCTAAAGGCAATAATAAAGTTGTTATTTATATTTCGTTATATCATGATAAATGTTTATTATTCATGCTAGAATTTTATTAACCGGAAACATAATACATGTGTGAATATATAGACAAACAAAGTGTCACTAGTATGCCTCTACTTGACTAGCTCATTGAATCAAAGATGGTTAAGTTTCCTAGCCATAGACATGAGTTGTCATTTGATTAACATGATCACATCATTGGTGAATGATGTGATTGACTTGACCCATTCCGTTAGCCTAGCACTTGATCGTTTAGTTTTACTGCTATTGCTTTCTTCATGACTTATACATGTTCCTATGACTATGAGATCATGCAACTCCCGAATACCGGAGGAACACCTTGTGTGCTATCAAACGTCACAATGTAACTGGGTGATTATAAAGATGCTCTACCGGTGTCTCCGAAGGTGTTTGTGGTGTTTGCTTAGATTGAGAATAGGATTTGTCACTCCGAGTGTCGGAGAGGTATCTCTGGGCCCTCTCGGTAATGCACATCACTATAAGCCTTGCAAGCAATGTGACTAATGAGTTAGTTGCGGGATAATGCATTACGGAACGAGTAAAGAGGCTTGCCGGTAACGATATTGAACTAGGTAAGATGATACCGACGAACAAATCTCGGGCAAGTAACATATCGATGACAAAAGGAACAACGTATGTTGTTATGCGGTTTGACCGATAAAGATCTTCGTAGAATATGTAGGAACCAATATGAGCATCCAGGTTCCGCTATTGGTCATTGATTGGAGATGAGTCTCGGTCATGTCTACATAGTTCTCAAACCCGTTGGGTCCGCACGCTTAACATTCAGTGACGATCGACATTATGAGTTTATATGTTTTGATGTACTGAAGGTAGTTCGGAGCCCTGATGAGATCGGGGACATGACGAGGAGTCTCGAAATTATACAGCCGTAAAGATCGATATATTGGAAGGCTATATTTGGACATCGGAAAGGTTCCAAGTGATCCGGGTATTTTTTGGAGTACCGAGGGAGTTACGGGAGTACATATGGGCCTTAGTGGGCTTTAAGGGAAAAAGAGGAGAAGCCACGAGGGCTTGCCGCACGCCCCCCTTGGGCCTAGTCCGAATTGGACTAGGGGAGGGGCTGCGCCCCCTCTTTCCTTCTCCTCCCCCTCTCCTTCCTTTCCCCTCCTAGCAGGACTAGGAAAGGATGGATCCTACTCCTACTAGGAGGAGGATTCCTCCCCCCTTTGGCGTGCTTAGAGAGGCCGGCCGGCCTCCCCTCCCTCCTTTATATACGCGGGGAGGGGGCACTCTAGAACTCACAAGTTGACATTGTTCTTAGCCGTGTGCGGTGCCCCCCTCCACCATAATCCACCTCGGTCATATCATAGCGGTGCTTAGGCAAAGCCCTGCGTCGGTAGCATCATCATCACCGTCATCACGCCGTCGTGCTGACGAAACTCTCCCATGAAGCTCAACTGTATCAAGAGCTCGTGGGACGTCAACGAACTGAATATGTGCTGAACGCGGAGGTGTCATACGTTCGGTGCTTGATCGGTTAGATCGCGAAGACGTTCGACTACATCAACCGCGTCACTAGACGCTTCCGCTTTCGGTCTACGAGGGTACGTATACACACTCTCCCCTCTCGTTGCTATGCTTCTAGTAGATAGATCTTGCGTGATCGTAGGAAATTTTTGAAATACTACGTTCCCCAACAGTGGCATCATGAGCCAGGTTTATGCGTAGATGATATGCACGAGTAGAACACAATGAGTTGTGCGCGATAATAGTCATACTGCTTACCAGCATGTCATACTTTGATTCGGCGGTATTGTGAGATGAAGCGGCCCGGACCGACATTGCGTGTACGCTTACGCGAGACTGGTTTCACCGTTATGAGCAGTCGTTGCTTAAAGGTGACCGGCGGGTCTCTGTCTCTCTCACTTTAGTTGAATCAAGTGTGACTACGCCCGGTCCTTGTGAAGGTTAAAACAACACATACTTGATGAAAAATCTTTGTGGTTTTTTATATGCGTAGGTAAGAACGGTTCTTGCTAAGCCCATATCAGCCACGTAAAACGTGCAACAACAAAGTAGAGGACGTCTAACTTGTTTTTTCAGGGTATGTTGTGATGTCATATGGTCAAGACGTGATAAGTTATACGTTATTGTATGAGATGCTCATGTTTTGTAAAGTTATCGGCAACCGGCAAGAGCCTTATGGTTGTCTCTTTACTATATGAATTGCAAAGGCCATGTAATTGCTTTACTTTATCACGATGTGCCAGCGATAGTAGTAGTAGCAATAGTTGGCGAGACGACCACGACGCTACGATGAAGATCATGGAGTTTAGCCAGTGACAATGGAGACCATGACGATGCTTTGGAGATGGAGATCAAAAGCACAAGATGATGATGGCCATATCATGTCACATATTTTGATTGCATGTGATGTTTATCTTACTATGCTTCTTATTTTTCTTAGTACCGCGGTAGCATTATAAGATGATGCCTTACAAAATTTGAAGGTACAAGTGTTCTCTCTAAGTATGCACCGTTGCGAAAGTTCGTCGTGCCGAGACACCACGTGATGATCGGGTGTGATAAGCTCTACGTTCAAATACAACGGGTGTAAGACAGTTTTGCACATGCAGAATACTCAGGTTAAACTTGATGAGACTAGCATGTACAGACATGGCCTCGGAACACTGGAGACCGAAAGGTCGAGCGTGAATAATATAGTAGATATGATCAACATAAGATGTTCACCATTGAAAACTACTCCATCTCACGTGTATCGGACATGGTTTAGTTGATTTGGATCACGTGATCATTTAGATAACTAGAGGGATGTCTATCTAAGTGGGAGTTCTTTAGTAATATGATTAATTGAACTTAGTCCTGGTAGTATTAGCATATCTATGTTGTAGATAAATAGCTCGTGATGTAGCTCGCCGTTTATTTTTATATGTTCCTAGAGAAATATAAGTTGAAAGATGATAGTAGCAATGATGCGGACTTGTTCCGTGATCTGAGGATTTTCCTCATTGCTGCACAGAAGAATTATGTCCTTGATGCACCGCTAGGTGACAGACCTATTGCAGGAGCAGATGCAGACGTTATGAACATTTTGACAAAAGCACGGTATGATGACTACTTGATAGTTTAGTGCACCATGCTTTACGGCTTAGAACCGGGACGTCAAAAATGTTTTGAATGCCACGGAGCATATAAGATGTTCCTAAGAGTTGAAACTGGTATTTCATACTCATGCCCGTATCAAGAGGTATGAGACCTCTGACAGTACTTTGCCTTCAAGATGGAGGAGAATAGCTCAACCAGTGAGCATGTGCTCAGATGGTCTGGGTACTACAATTTCTTGAATCAAGTGGAAGTTAATCTTCCAGATAAGATAGTAATTGACAAAGTTCTCTAGTCACTATCTCCAAGTTACTAGAACTTCGTGATGAACTATAATATGCAAGGGATGACGAAAGTAATTCCCGAGCTCTGCGCGATGCTGAAATCGGCGAAGGTAGAAATCAAGAAAGAGCATCAAGTGTTGATGGTTGACAAGACCACTTGTTTCAAGTAAAGGGCAAAGGGGTAGAAGGGAAACTTCAAGAAGAATGACAAGCAAGCTGTCACTCCTGTGAAGAAACCCAAAGCTAAACTCAAGCCTGAAACTAAGTGCTTCTACTGCAAAGGGAATGGTCACTGGAAGTGGAACTGCCCTAGATACTTGGCGGATTAGAAGGATGGCAAAGTGAACAAAGGTATATTCGATATACAGATTATTGATGTGTACTTTACTAGTGTTCATAGCAACCCCTGGGTATTTGATACCGGTTCAGTTGCTAAAATTAGTAACTCAAAACGAGGGTTGCAGAATGAACAGAGACTAGTTAAAGGTGAAGTGACGATGTGTGTTGGAAGTGGTTCCAAGATTGATATGATCATCATCGCACACTCCCTATACTTTCAGGATTAGTGTGTAGATCCTAAATAAATGTTATTTGGCACTTGCGTTGAGCATGAATATGATTTGATCATGTTTATTGCAATACAGTTATTCATTTAAAGTCATAGAATAATTGTTGTTCTGTTTACATGAATAAAACCTTCGATGGTCATACACCCAATGAAAATAGTTTGTTGGATCTCGATCGTAGTAATACACATATTCATAACATTGAAGCCAAAAGATGCAAAGTTGATAATGATAGTGCAACTTATTTGTGGCACTGCCGTTTAGGTCATATTGGTGTAAAGCACATGAAGAAACTCCATGCTGATGGGCTTTTGGAATCACTTGATTATGAATCACTTGGTGCTTGCGAACCATTCTTCATGGGTAAGATGACTAAAACTCCGTTCTTCGAAACAATGGAGCGAGCAACCGAATTGTTGGAAATAATACATACTGATGTATGCGGACCAATGAGTGTTGAGGCTCGTGGCGGGTATTGTTATTTTCTAACCTTCATAGATGGTTTGAGCAGATATGGGTATATCTACTTGATGAAGCACAAGTCTGAAACATTTGAAAAGTTCAAAGAAATTTCAGAGTGAAGTAGAGAATCATCGTAACAAGAAAATAAAGTTTCTCCGATCTGATCGCGGAGACAAATATTTGAGTTACGAGTTTGGTCTTCATTTGAAACAATGTGGAATAGTTTCACAACTCACGCCACCCAGAACACCACAGTGTAATGGTGTGTCTGAACGTCCTAAACCATACTTTATTAGATATGGTGCGATCTATGATGTCTCTTACCGATTTACCACTATTGTTTTGGGTTATGCATTAGAGACAGCTGCATTCACATTAAATAAGGGCACCATCTAAATCCGTTGAGACGACGCCTTATGAACTATGGTTTGGCAAGAAACCAAAGTTGTTGTTTCTTAAAGTTTGGGGCTGCGATGCTTATGTGAAAAAGCTTCAACCTGATAAGCTCGAACCCAAATCATATAAATGTGTCTTCATAGGATACCCAAAGGAAACTGTCCTTCTATCACAGATCGAAAGGCAAGATATTCGTTGCTAAAAATGGATACTTTCTAGAGAAGGAGTTTCTCTTGAAAGAAGTGAGTGGGAGGAAAGTGGAACTTAATGAGGTAACTGTACCTTCTCCCGAATTGGAAAGTAGTACATCACAGAAACTAGTTCTAGTGATTCCCACACCAATTAGTGAGGAAGCTAATGATGATGATCATGAAACTTCAGATCTAGTTACTACTGAACCACATAGGTCAACCAGAGTGCGTTCCGCGCCAGAGTGGTACGGTAACCCGGTTCTGGAAGTCATGTTACTAGACCATGATGAACCTACGAACTATGAGGAAGCGATGATGAGCCCAGATTCCGCAAAATGGCTTGAGGCCATGAAATCTGAGATGTGATCCATGTATGAGAACAAAGTGTGGACATTGGTTGACTTGCCCGATGATCGGCAAGCCATTGAAAATAAATGGATCTTTAAGAGGAAGACTGACGCCGATGGTAATGTTACTGTCTACAAAGCTCGACTTGCCGTGAAAGGTTTTCGACAAGTTCAACGTGATAACTACGATGATATTTTCTCACTCGTAGCGATGCTTAAGTCTGTCCGAATCATGTTAGCAATTGCCGCATTTCATGAAATCTGGCAAATGGATAACAAAACTGCGTTCTTTAATGGATTTATTAAAGAAGAGTTGTATATGATGCAACCAGAAGGTTTTGTCAATCCTAAAGGTGCTAACAAAATGTGCAAGCTCCATTGATCCATCTATGGACTGGTGCAAGCATCTCGGAGTTGGAATATACGCTTTGATAAGTTGATCAAATCATATAGTTTTATACAGACTTGCGGTGAAGCCTGTGTTTACAAGAAAGTGAGTGGGAGCACTACAACCTTCCTGATAAGTATATGTGAATGACATATTGTCGATCAGAAATGATGTAGAATTTTCTAGAAAGCATAAAGGAGTGTTTGAAAGAAGTTTTTCCAAGAAAGACCTCGGTGAATCTGCTTACATATTGAGCATCAAGATCTATAGAGATTGATCAAGATGCTTGATAAGTTTTTTCAATGAGTACATACCTTGGCAAGTTTTTGAAGTAGTTCAAAATGGAACAGTCAAAGAAAGAGTTCTTGCCTGTGTTGCAAGGTATGAAGTTGAGTAAGACTCAAAACCCGACCACGGCAGAAGATAGAGAAAGAATGAAAGTCATTGCCTATGCCTCAGCCATAGGTTCTTTAAAGTATGCCATGATGTGTACCAAACATGTTGTGTACCTTGCCATGATTTTGGCAAGGAGGTACAAAAGTGATTCGGGAATAGATCACTTGACAGCGGTTCAAAATTATTCTTAGTTACTGGATGACTAAGGAAATGTTTCTCGATTATGGAGGTGATGAAGAGTTCGTTGTAAAGAGTTACACTGATGCAAGCTTTGACACTAATCCAGATGACTCTAAATATCAATCTGGATACATATTGAAAGTAGGAGCAATTAGCTAGAGTAGCTTCATGCAGAGCATTGTAGACATAGAAATTTGCGAAATACATACATATCTGAATTTAACAGACCCGCTGAATAAACTTCTCTCACGAAGCAAAACATGATTACACCTTAGTACTCTTTGGGTGTTAATCACATGGCGATGTGAACTAGACTATTCACTCTAGTAAACCCTTTGGGTGTTGATCACATGGCGATGTGAACTTTGGGTGTTATTCACATAACGATGTGAACTATCGATATTAAATCACATAGCGATGTGAACTAGATTATTGAATCTCTTGCAAGTGGGAGACTGAAGGAAATATGCCCTAGAGGCAATAATAAAGTTGTTATTTATATTTCGTTATATCATGATAAATATTTATTATTCATGCTAGAATTGTATTAACCGGAAACATAATACATGTGTGAATATATAGACAAACAAAGTGTCACTAGTATGTCTCTACTTGACTAGCTCGTTGACTCAAAGATGGTTAAGTTTTCTAGCCATAGACATGAGTTGCCATTTGATTAATGGGATCACATCATTGGTGAATGATGTGATTGACTTGACCCATTCCGTTAGCTTAGCACTTGATCATTTAGTTTTACTGCTATTGCTTTCTTCATGACTTATACATGTTCCTATGACTATGAGATTATGCAACTCCCGAATACCAGAGGAACACCTTGTGTGCTATCAAACGTCACAACGTAACAATGTGATTATAAAGATGCTCTACAGGTGTCTCTGAAGGTGTTTTTGGTGTTCGCATAGATCGAGAATAGGATTTGTCATTCCGAGTGTCGAAGAGGTATCTTTGGGCCCTCTCGGTAATGCAGATCACTATAAGCCTTCGAAGCAATGTGACTAATGAGTTAGTTGCGGGATAATGCATTACGGAACGAGTAAAGAGACTTGCCGATAACGAGATTGAACTAGGTATGATGATACCGATGATCGAATCTTGGGCAAGTAACATACCGATGACAAAAGGAACAACGTATGCTGTTATGCGGTTCGACCGATAAAGATGTTCGTATAATATGTAGGAACCAATATGAGCATCCGGGTTCCGCTATTGGTTATTGACCGGAGATGAGTCTCGATCATGTCTACATAGTTCTCGAACCCGTAGGGTCCGCACGCTTAATGTTCAGTGACGATCAGTATTATGAGTTTATGTGTTTTGATGTACCGAAGGTACTTCGGAGTCCTGGATGAGATTGGGGACATGACGAGGAGTCTCGAAATGATCGAGTCGTAAAGATCGATATATTGTAAGGCTATATTTGGACATCGTAAAGGTTCCGAGTGATCCGGGTATTTTTCGGAGTACCGGGGGAGTTAAGGGAATACGGGAGTACATATGGGCCTTAGTGGGCTTTAAGGGAAAAAGAGGAGAAGCCACGAGGGCTGGCCGCGCGCCCCCCATGGGCCTAGTCCGAATTGGACTAGGGAGGGGCTGCGCCCCCTCTTTCCTTCTCCCCCCTCTCCTTCCTTTCCCCAGCTAGTAGGACTAGGAAAGGATGAATCCTACTCCTACTAGGAGGAGGATTCCTCCCCCCTTTGGTGCGCCTAGAGAGGCCGGCCCGCCTCCCCTCCCTCCTTTATATACGTGGGGAGGGGGGCACTCTAGAATGCACAAGTTGACATTGTTCTTAGCCGTGTGCGGTGCCCCCCTCTACCATAATCCACCTCGGTCATATCGTAGCGGTGCTTAGGCGAAGCCCTGCGTCGGTAGCATCATCATCACCATCATCATGCCGTCGTGCTAACAAAACTCTCCAGTGAAGCTCAACTGGATCAAGAGCTCGTGGGACGTCATCAAGCTGAACGTGTGCTGAACGCGGAGGTGCCGTACGTTTGGTGCTTGATCGGTTGGATCGCAAAGACGTTCGACTATATCAACCTCGTCACTAGACGCTTCCGCTTTCGGTCTACGAGGGTACGCAGACACACTCTCCCCTCTCGTTGCTATGCTTCTAGTAGATAGATCTTGCGTGATCGTAGGAATTTTTTGAAATACTACGTTCCCCAACAACGTCGTCCTGGGACTCCGAGGACGAGCGTTCTGCTGACGCCTACTTGCAGACATCGGAGGAGGACATTACCGAGTCGGAGCCGGAATACGACGAGTAGTTGATCTTTTATTTTACCAGGCTTTGCGATGGAGAACCATTTATGTATCATTATCAAGTATCTATGTATCATTCTCAACTTGCCGGCGGCGTCGCTGAGGAAGGAGGCGAGCGAGGGGTGCACTAGGGGCAATGGGACGCCGACCAGCGGGCCTGATAGAGGAGAAGTGCGCGGTGGTTGGGGGTTGAAAAGAAAATC
>LR738715.1:114232269-114247503 GCA_902687465.1 Secale cereale
GGGGGGGGGGGGGGGGGGGGGGGGCTGGGCCCCCCGAGGCTCCCCCGGTGCCCTACTTTGGCATATATTTAAAGGGTCCTCCGTAACCCTCAGAACAAGACTTCTTTTCGCGATCCCATCTCTGTTCCGCCGCCGCCGCCGCTTCCAAGATCGGGAGCACCAGGAGAACTCTTCCCAGCACCCTGCCGGAGGGGACGATCACCACCGGGAGCTTCTCCACCACCATGGACGCCTCCCGGATGACTCGTGAGTAGTCTCCCTTGGACCATGAGTCCATGACCAGTAGCTATGTGATGTTCTCCTCCCGTTCTTGTGCTTCACTAATTAGTCCTCGTGAGCTGCCCTACATGATCGAGGCACCTATGTAATCCTTATGCTGTTGCTATGTTGAGTTTGCTGAGATCCGATGGATTATGAGATTATGTTCAGATTGATCTTGAGTAATATATTTGATTCACCTATTTTATATTTTAGTTCATAAGTAATTCTTGCATGTTCTTCGTTGTTATTTATTGCTTTGGCCGAGTAGTAGGTAGTGACTCCAAGAGGGAACGTTATGCTCGATTGTGGGTTCATGCCCCTCGATGACTAGCTTGAGTGACAGAAACATGAGTCTAGGGGATGTGCTGTTGCCACAAGGGGGAAAACAACGGTGCTTGTGCCCGCGGGTGCAAGGATTGTTTACTTTACGCAAAGTTCTTTTAATGCAGTTGTCTGTTGCATTGGGTTTACACTATGGGTGGGACTCGCAACTTAATACCAGCGAGATGTTCTGGATAGATATCTCAAGGTGGATGATTAGTAGTAGATATTGATGGATTTCGGTCTACTTACTTTGGCGTACCGCCCATGCTTTGAACCTCAACCTTTCTTGCAATGTAATCAGCATTGGTTTGCGTTTGTGGTCCTGTCAATTGCCCAGCTGTAATTTGTTTACCTCACATAGCTGTTTTATTGTCTTTTGGGAGAGAGACATCACTAGTGAACATCATGAGACTCCGGTCCATATTACCATCATTGATCACATCCACTATTTACTTTTCGCTATTTACTTACTATTGCAAAACACTATCTATCACTACTATCATATTGCTTTTAACCCTTTGTGAACTACAAGGCCGGAGAGATTGACAACCTCTCTGTACTCGTTGGGAGCAAAGTTATTTGTATCTGTGTGCAGGTCCACGTTGATTGCTAATTGCGCCGTTAGCAATTGACATCTTCTTGTTGAACCTAGGAGTCTCTGGGGATTCGATCCTTGGCATCTTTGCTAGGGGAAAACACTTCTACTTACTGCATCTTACACCTTCCACTTGGGGTAACCAACGAGGGGTTCGAGGCCCATCAGTGAGGCGCCCTTGACCACCCCTTGCCCTTGGCGGGTTTGGACGCCATGGCGGCTGAGTTGGATGGCTGAGGAAGAGGGATGGAAAGCAACAGCGACAGGCGATGGCGGAGGCTTCGGAAGGAAGGAAGAAAGGGAACAACGACTCTGAGATTGGAAGAGGCGCGAGGAAAATGGAGGAAGTGAGCAGCGCGCCCGCGGTTATTCCTTCTTATGGGGGCATGCGGGCTGCCTCCTTTCGCATTTACTGCGACGTGACGCATGCCTGCGGAAATTACCCCATGCATGCCGCCCACATCACGCACGCCCCTCCACCCCGCGCCATGCGCGCGGGTCATGGAAGGCGCAGCGCACGGAAAATCTTACCACGGTGAGAACCGCCCCGCCTGCCCGCGCACCGTTCTGTGTGGCCCAGGCCCGGGGGCTCCTGTCGGTGTACAAAAAGAGGGGTACACTTTTTGTACCCCTATGACTGTGCACGGGCAGTCTGAGCCACGGGCACCACCACACCAAGCACAGCAGGGGAGGTGAGCCAAGGTAAGACCGAAGCTTGATGGAACTGGAGCAACGCCAAGAACAAGACCACAAAGAGCAAAGAGACGAAGCGGCTTCCCCCGGCAAGATCCTTGCCGGGAACCGGTTTCAACAGCCCTGGCAAGATCCTTGCCAGGGCCGGCTCTGGCAGCCCTGACAAGACCCTTGCCGCGGCAGCTCGCCCCATGCCTACGGAGCGGATCACCCTTGAGTCCACTGCCCCCATGAGGCAAGGATTCGGGAGATATCCCCGTGGTGGCATGCAGATCTTTGTGAAGACATTCAAGGACAGATACACACACTAAGAGGACGACGCCCCTTGGCGGGATCCCAGCCAAGGAGGACCACAAGGCCTCCGGCAAGCACCTTGCCGGGGATGACAGCAGGTGCCACGGCAAGACCCTTGCCGGGGGCACCGGCAAGGCCCTTGCCGAGGACACCCGCAGGGCCACCGTCAGGCCCGCACCAACTGAGTTTCCACTGCCCCATGCAGCTGCCAACCCAACCAGTTGGGCAGGCTCCTGCATGGCAACATGCAGATCTTCGTGGAGACCCGCCGTTGCGCCACCTTAGCTGCCTGCCTGCCTACATGGCACCTCAGGCACCGCTGGCCAGGGCGCGTGTCAACACAAGGAGGAGCGGCGACGGACAAGACGGACGTCTCCCCTCGTCCCCGATAAAGCAAGGACACCTAAGCCAAGCGCATTAAATGCGCCTTGTCCTGTAACGCGAGGGATAACCTCGCATCACTGTACCCTTTCCACCTCCTGTGTGCCACTGTGGCAACCCCTTTTTCCTATAAAAGGAAGCCCGAGGCGACCAGGAGAAGGATTCGGCTTTTTAGAACTCCCCACGACTCGACTTTCGGAGCTCCTCACTAGCTGAAGAACACAAACATATAATCCACCAAAGTAGGAGTAGGGTTTTACGCATCTTTGCGGCCCGAACCTGGATAAAGGAACCGTGTGCTAACTGTTAGATCCGCTCTTCTCTCAACCCCGCGCCCCGCAACCGTAGTAGGGATTCTTGTGATCCCATAGGTGTCGATCCAAATACCCTGACAGACGTCTTTCGGCCCATATGAGGCCCTTAGTAACCCTCGGCACATTAACGACCCATGGTAAAACTGGCCTGTAATGAACAGTGCCCAACAGAGGCCCATTCCTGTGAAAAGGCCGGCCTGTTTGACTTGGTCAAAAGGTGACGGGCCGGCCCACGGCAAGCGTGTTAACGGCATGTTCGCATATAGCCCATTTACAGCCCGCTAACCCAGGGCCCGTTTATGGTCTATCCGAATTAGGCCCAGTAGCGTCATCTGGGCCGTCCAATATAATTCCAGCCCGTTTTAACTTCCGGCCCATGTATGGCCCATGACGTCTTTTGGCCCATATGAGGTCCTTAGTAACCCTCGGCCCACCAACGGCCCGTGGTAAAACTGGCCCATATTGAACAGTGTTTCACTTTATACCCATTAACGGCCCATTATTCCGTTGGGCCGTTTCCAGCCCATGTTATCTTTCGGCCTTCTCAGGGCCCATTTATTCTTGGACTCATTTCCAGCATTCATTTACTTTCGGCCCGTTAATCTCATTTTCTGCTTGTGGGCCAAATTCAACCCGTGGTTATAGTCGGCCCATTTGTGGCCCGTTAATACGTTGGCCCGTTTTCATAGCGTCATCCAATACGGTCGATTAACGACGGCCCGTTTTGGTCGGCCCGTTATGGTCGGCCCATGAACGGACGATTTCAACTCTAGCCCATTTACGACCATGATATGGTCTGTTATCGGCCCATGTTTTGCCAACCGATCATACGGCCCGTAGAAGGCCCATTGTGTCTACGACCCGTATAAGGCAGTATAAGGCCCATTGTTTCTACGCCCCGTAGAAGGCCCGTTGTTTCTACGGCCCTTAGAAGGCCCATTGTTTCTATGGCCCGTAAGAGGCCCATGTGAACTACAGTAAATATGTAGCCCATGGTTAATGTGGCCTAGTTTTAAAAAATAGGCTATTGCGGCCACTAGCAAACTGTGGAAAAAGAACTGCACTGACTACAACAAAACAAATAAACAAGACAATAAGGAAATAAATAGGCAAGCAACTTACGCTAGGCTATCACGGCTATTACACATATTACATCCACTGGGCATCAAAGTTCGCCACCGGTGCAAATATAGGGAACAAAGCAGCATATAAACGCCGCAGTAAAACAAGTCCAGAACAGAAACCACTTTAGAAGAGCTCAACAAACAATATCCTAGGCACCCATAATGCTGGCAAGATGCTTAGCAAGCTTATTAACTTTCTCTTGTTTGGCGCTTAAATCCTCCAGCACTTGATGTTGCACCAGAAAGTATGCATCTGAATTTTGCAGGGACTTCCTCAGTCCTATGGCTTCCTGATGTCTACTACGCACCCTTCTTCTTGTAGACGTTCTTGGGCCTCCAAGTGCAGAGGTTTGTAGGACAATAGCAAATTTCCCTCAATTGGATGACCTAAGGTTTATCAATCCGTGGGAGGCGTAGGATGAAGATGGTCTCTCTCAAGCAACCCTGCAACCAAATAACAAAGAGTCTCTTGTGTCCCCAACACACCCAATACAATGGTAAATTGTATAGGTGCACTAGTTCAGCAAAGAGATGGTGATACAAGTGCAATATGGATGGTAGATATAGGTTTTTGTAGTAAGAAAATATAAAAACAGCAAGGTAGCTAAAGGTAAACGTGAGCATAAACGGTGTTGCAATGATAGTAGGCAAGGCCTAGGGTTCATACGTTCACTAGTGGAAGTTCTCTCAACAAGGATAACATAATTGGATCATATTACTAGCCCTCAACATTCAACAAAGAGTCACTCCATAGTCACTAATAGCGGAGAACAAACGAAGAGATTATGGTAGGGTACGAAACCACCTCAAAGCATTTCTTTTTGATCGATCTATTCAAGAGTCCGTAGTAACATTCAATCTATCATAGAGTTCGTACTAGAATAACACCTTAAGCACAAATCAGTCAAAACCCTAATGTCACCTAGATACTCCATTGTCACCTCAAGTATCCGTGGGCATGATTATACGATATGCATCTCACAATCTCAGAAACATCTATTCAACCAACACGTAGAACTTCAAAGTGTGCCCCAAAGTTTCTACCAGAGAGTCAAGACGAAAACGTGTGCCAACCGCTATGCATAGATTCCCAAGGTCACGGAACCCGCAAGTTGATCACCAAAACATACATCAAGTGGATCACATGATATCCCATTGTCACCACAGATAAACACGTGCAAGACATACATCAAGTGTTCTCAAATCCTTAAAGACTCAATCCGATAAGATAACTTCAAAGGGAAAACTCAATCCATTATAAGAGAGTAGAAGGGGAGAAGAAGATCCAACTAAAATATCAATGCTCGCGATACATCAAGATCATGCCATCTCAAGAACATGAGAGAGAGAGAGATCAAACACATAGCTACTGATACATACCCTCAGCCCCGAGGGTGGACTACTCCCCCCTCATCATGGAGAGCGCCGGGATGATGAAGATAGCCACCGGAGAGGGATTCCCACCTCCGGCAGGGTGCCAGAACGGGTCTAGATTGGTTTTCGGTGGCTACAGAGGCTTTCGATGGCGGAACTCCCGATCTAGGTTAATTTCTGAAGGTTTAAGTATTTATAGGATTTTTTGGCGTGGGGCACACGTCAGGAGGGCTTCTGGGCTGTCCTCGAGATAGGAGGGTGCGCCCCCCCTGCCCAGGGCGCGCCCTCCACCCTCGAGGGCAGCCCGTGGCTCTCCTGGCCCAACTCTTTTGCTTCGGGGGCTTCTTTTGGTCCAGAAAAAATCATAAAAAATTGGCTCGTCAATTGGACTCCGTTTGATATCCCTTTTCTGTAAAACCCTAAAACAGGAGAAAAACAGAAACTGGCACTGGGCTCTGGGTTAATAGGTTAGTCACAAAAATCATATAAAAGTGTATAATAAAGCCAATGAGACATCCTAGAAGGATAATATAATAGCATGGAACAATCAAAAATTATAGATACGTTGGAGACGTATCAGCATCCCCAAGCTTAATTCCTGCTCGTCCTTGAGTAGGTAAATGATAAAGAAAGAATTTTTGATGTGGAATGTTAACGAATATAGTTTTTCAACGTAATTCTCTTAGTTGTGGCATGAATGTTCAGATCTGAAAGATTCAAGACAAAAGTCTATATTGACATAAGAAATAATAATACTTCAAGCATACTAACAAAGCAATCATGTCTTCTCAAAATACTATGGCTAAAGAAAGTTATCCTAACAAAATCATATAGTGTTGGCTATGCTCCCTCGTTATCACACAAAAATACTCATATCATGCACAACCCCGATTTCAGCAAAGAATTTATTTACATACTCTATCTTTTCAAACCTTTCAACTTTCACGCAATACATGAGCGTGAATCATGGACATAGCACTATGGGTGGAATAGAGGTGGTTGTGGAGAAGACAAAAAGAGAGGAAGATAGTCTCACATCAACTAGGTGTATCAACGGGCTATGGAGATGCCCATCAATAGATATCAATGTGAGTGAGTAGGGATTGCCATGCAACGGATGCACCAGAGCTAAATATGTATGAAAGCTCAACAAAAGAAACTAGTGGGTGTGCATCCAACTTGCTTGCTCACGAAGACCTAGGGCATTTGAGGAAGCCCATCGTTGGAATATACAAGCCAAGTTCTATAACGAAAAATTCCCACTAGTATATGAAAGTGACTAAACATGAGACTCTCTAGAATGAAGAACATGGTGCTACTTTGAAGCACAAGTGTGGAAAAAGATAGTAGCAATTGTCCCTTTTTCCTTTTCCTTTTTGGGCCTTTTTTTTCTTTGGCCTTTTTTCCTTTTTTTTGCTGAGGGGCTTTATGGATTTAGCCTTTCCTCCCATGGGACAATGCTCTAATAATGATGATCATCACACTTTCATTACAACTCAATATTACAACTTGATACTACAACAACAAAGTATGACTCTATATGAATGCCTCCGGCGGTATACCGGTATGTGCAATGAAACAAGAGTGACATGTATAAAAATTATGCATGGTGGCCTTGCCACAAATACGATGTCAACTACATGATCATGCAATGGCAATATGACAATATGATGCATGTCATATGAACGGAATGGTGGAAAGTTGTATGGCAATATATCTGGCTATGGAAATGCCATGATAGGTAGGTATGGTGGCTGTTATGAGGAATAATATGGTGGCTGTTTTGAGGAAGGATATAAAGTGGGTTTATAGTACCGGCGAAAGTTGCGCGGTACAAGAGAGGCTAGCAATGGTGAAAGGGTGAGAGTGCGTATAATCCATGGACTCAACATTAGTCATAAGAACTCATATACTTATTGCAAAAATCTACGAGTCATCAAAACAAAGCAATCAACGCATGCTCCTAGGGGGGAGGTTGGTAGGAGTTAACCATCGCGTGCCCCCGACCTCCACACAAAGGTTGGCACTCTACAAATACCTCATGCCCTAACTTCGTCACATAGCGGTTCACCATACGTGCATGATACGGGAATCACTAACCTTAACACAAGTATTTCTCAATTTCATAATAACTCCACTAGCATGACTCTAATAGCACTACCCTCATGTCTCAAAACAATTATCAAGCATCCAACATCTCATTCTATTCAATGCACTTGGTGTGATTTTTTTTACTACATTGACATTGGATGTCTATCATGTGAAGACTAGTTTCTTTAGCCTAAACACATTACCATGATATTTTAATAGACTCTCAAAAGGATATAAGTGAAGCATGAGAGATCAACAATTTCTTCAAAATAAAACCACCGCGGTGCTCTAAAAGATATAAGTGAAGCACTAGAGCAATATCAAACTACTCCGAAAGATATAAGTGAAGATCAATGAGTAGTTGAATAATTATGTAACTATGTGAAGACTCTCTAATATTTAAGAACTTCAGATCTTGGGATATTATTCAAACAGCAAGCAAAAAAAAATAAACTAAATTGATGCTCCAAGCAAAACACATATCATGTGGTGAATAAATATATAGCTCCAGGTATAGTTATCGATGGATGAAGACGAAAGAGGGGATACCTTCCCGGGGCATCCCCAAGCTTAGGCGTTTGATTATCTTGAATTTGCTTGGGGTGCCATGGGCATCCCCAAGCTTAGGCCTTTGCTACTCCTTGTTCCATAGTCCATCAAAGCAATACTCAAAACTTGAAAACTTCACAACACAAAACTTAGACAAAAATTCTCGTGAGCTCCGTTAGTATAAGAAAGCAAACCACTACTCAAAAGTGCAGCAATTAATTCATTTTTGTTTATATTGGTGATAAACCTACTGTATTCCAACTTCTCTATGGTTCATACCCTCTAATACTACTCATAGATGCATCAGAATAAGCAAACAACACACGAAAAACAGAATCTGTCAAAGACAGAACAGTCTATAGTAATCTGTAGGGTTCACCTACTTCTGGAACTGAAAAAAAAATTCAAACTAAACTGGTAAATTTGCGCAATTTGTCTACCAACCATCTGCAAAAAGAATCAACTAAAAAGCACACTCCAGTAAAATCCCATGTCTATTTTAGCGAGTGCTAACGATTCTATTTTTCACAGCAAGATCATATAAACTTCACACAAGTCTTCCCAAAGGTTCTACTTGGCACAAACACTAAAAAAACATGAAACCACATCTAATAAGAGGCCAGATTCAATATTTATTCCCTAACAGCAACAAAAACAAAAAACGTAAAATTGGGTTGCCTTCCAAACAAGCGCTATCATTTAACGCCCCTAGCTAGGCATGATGATTTCAATGATGCTCGCATAAAAGATATGAATTGAAACATAAAGAGAGCATCATGAATCATATGACTAGCACATTTAAGCCTAACCCACTTCATATGCATAGGAATTTCGTAAGCAAACAACTTATGGGAACGATAATCAACTATCATAGGAAGGCAAAACAAGCATAACTTCAAAACTTTAAGCACATAGAGAGGAAACTTGATATTATTGCAATTCCTACAAGCATATGTTCCTCCCTCATAATAATTTTTAGTAGCATCATGAATGAATTCAACAATATAACCAACACATAAAGCATTGTTTTCATGATCTACTTGCATAGAAATTTTACTACTCTCCACATAAGCAAAATTCTTCTCATTCATAGTAGTGGGAGCAAACTCAACAAAATAACTATCATGTGATACATAATCCAATTGAAAACTAAAATCATGATGACAAGTTTCATGGTTATCATTATTCTTAATAGCATACAAGTAATCACAATAATCATCATAGATAACAACTTTGTTCTCATAATCAATTGGAACCTCTTCCAAAATAGTGGATTCATCACTAAATAAAGTCATGACCTCTCCAAGTCCACTTTCATCAATATAATCATCATAAATAGGAGGCATGCTTTCATCATAATAAATTTGCTCATCAAGACTTGGGGGACTAAACATATCATCTTCATCAAACATAGCATCCCCAAGCTTGTGGCTTTGCATATCATTAGCATCATGGATATTTAAAGGATTCACACTAACAACATTGCAATCATGCTCATCATGCACATATTCTATGCCAAGCATTCTATGTAATTCTTCTTCTAGTACTTGAGCACAATTTTCCTTTCCATCATTTTCATGAAAGATATTAAAAAGATGAAGTATATGAGGTAACCTTAATTCCATTTTTTTGTAGTTTTCTTTTATAAACGAAACTAATGATAAAACAAGAATCTAAAAGATTCGATTACAAGATCTAAAGATATACCTTCAAGAACTCACCTCCCCGGCAACGACGCCAGAAAAGAGCTTGATGTCTACTACCCACCCTTCTTCTTGTAGACGTTGTTGGGCTTCCAAGTGCAGAGGTTTGTAGGACAGTAGCAAATTTCCCTCAAGTGGATGACCTAAGGTTTATCAATCCGTGGGAGGCATAGGATGAAGATGGTCTCTCTCAAGCAACCCTGCAACCAAATAACAAAGAGTATCTTGTGTCCCCAACACACCCAATACAATGGTAAATTGTATAGGTGCACTAGTTCGGCGAAGAGATGGTGATACAAGTGCAATATGGATGGTAGATATTTGTTTTTGTAGTAAGAAAATATATAAACAACAAGGTAGCTAAAGATAAGCGTGAGCATAAACGGTGTTGCAATGATAGTAGGCAGGGCCTAGGGTTCATACTTTCACTAGTGGAAGTTCTCTCAACAAGGAAAACATAATTGGATCATATTACTAGCCCTCAACATGCAACAAAGAGTCACTCCATAGTCACTAATAGCGGAGAACAAACGAAGAGATTATGGTAGGGTAAGAAACCACCTCAAAGCTATTCTTTCTGATCGATCTATTCAAGAGTCCGTAGTAACATTCAATCTATCATAGAGTTCGTACTAGAATAACACCTTAAGACACAAATCAATCAAAACCCTAATGTCACCTAGATACTCCATTGTCACCTCAAGTATCCGTGGGCATGATTATACGATAGGCATCACACAATCTCAGAAACATCTATTTAACCAACACATAGAACTTCAAAGAGTGCCCCAAAGTTTGTACCTGAGAGTTAAGACGAAAACATGTGCCAACCCCTATGCATAGATTCCCAATGTCACGGAACCCGCAAGTTGATCACCAAAACATACATCAAATAGATCACATGGTATCCCATTGTCACCACAGATAAACACGTGCAAGACATACATCAAGTGTTCTCAAATTCTTAAAGACTCAATACGATAAGATAACTTCAAAGGGAAAACTCAATCCATTACAAGAGAGTAGAAGGGGAGAAGAAGATCCAACTAAAATAGCAAAGCTCGCGATACATCAAGATCGTGCCATCTCAAGAACACGAGAGAGAGAGAGATCAAACACATAGCTACTGATACATACCCTCAGCCCTGAGGGTGGACTACTCTCTCCTCATCATGGAGAGCGTCGGGATGATGAAGATAGCCATCGAAGAGGGATTCCCCCCTCCGGCAGGGTGCCAGAATGGGTCTAGATTGGTTTTCGGTGGCTACAGAGGCTTTCGGCGGCGGAACTCCCGATCTAGGTTAATTTCCGAAGGTTTAAGTATTTATAGGAATTTTTGGCGTAGGGCACACGTCAGGGGGGCTTTTGGGCTGTCCTCGAGATAGGAGGGCGCGCTCCCCGCCCAGGGCGTGCCCTCCACCCTCGAGGGTAGCCCGTGGCTCTCCTCGCCCAACTCTTTTGCTTCGAGGGCTTCTTTTGGTCCCGAAAAAATCATAAAAAATTGGCTCGTCAATTGGACTCCATTTGATATTCCTTTTCTGTAAAACCCTAAAACAGGAGAAAAATAGAAACTGGCACTGGGCTTTGGGTTAATAGGTTAGTCCCAAAAATCATATAAAAGTGTATAATAAAGCCCATTAGACATCCTAGAAGGATAACATAATAGCATGGAACAATAAAAAATTATAGATATGTTGGAGACGTATCACTTCCTGTCGGATAACATCTGATCGATATCTTTCAACTTGAAGTTGAGACTCAAGAAGCCGAACTGATTCAGGCAGCGAGTTCGAAGATATGGTGCCAGCAGTAGTAGCCAGTAACTCAAACACTACATCACGACAGGACTTTGGGGTTGTCTCACACTACTAGGAAAAAGGCTATAGATGGGATGAGCACTAATGGCGCACCAGACATGCGGTGTGCCATTAGTATATACTAATGGCGCACCATGTGTTGGTGCGCCATTAGTGTCCAAATACTAATGGCGCACCACATCCACGGTGCGCCATGAGTGAATTTTTTTTCATTTTTTCTTCAAAACTACTAATGGTGCACCAGTGGATAGTGCACTATTAGTAGTTAAACTAGTAATGGCGCACCACATCCACGGTGCGCCACTAGTAATTTTTTTTAAATTTTTGTATTCAAAACTACTAATGGCGCACCAGCGGATAGTGCGCCATTACTAATTCAACTAGTAATGGCGCACCACATCCACGGTGCGCCATTAGTATTATTTTTTTCAAATTATGTTTTTTTTTTTGCAAAACTAGTAATGGCGCACCATGGGAGTGGTGCGCCATTACTAGTTGAACTAGTCGGTGCGCCATTACTAACTTGGCCCAAAATTTCACCAACTGCACCCCCCTTGTGGACCGCCTTTTCCAGTTAAAAAAAAAAAGGAAATGATGGAAATGTCAAAAAAAAGTTTCCCATGTGATATGTGGTGTACTTGTTGGGAAAATTTACAAATATGAATTTTGACTTTATTTGCAAAATATCTCTGGAATTTAGTAAAACGGGCATAACTTTTGCATACGAACTCGGATTAAAAAGTTTTTTATATGAAAAATCATCTACTCGAAAAGTTACATCCGAATTTAACTGGGGGGACCCCGTTAATCATTTTCAAAATCCCCAAAAACCAAACAGAAAAAAAAGTTACGGGGCTTTTAAGATCTAGAGGCAAAAAAATTCAAAAAAATTCAAACTTACTAGTGGCGCACCGTTTGCTAGGTGCGCCATTAGTAACAGAAAAAAATTGGTTTCGAAAAAAATATATTTGTTTTTCTTTTTCAAATTATGATACGTAATATGACCGGGAAGTTTGAAATATATTTTCAAAATTTCATCATACTCATGAACATGAACAAACTCCTAGACATCAAGAAGGTTTAATAGGATTGATATGACAGATATATCAACAAGTGCTTGTGAAGTGAGCTGGTGCTGGGGTTGGATAGAACTACGAAGTTAAGCGTGCTCGGGCTGGAGTAGTGTGAGGATGGGTGACCTTCCGGGAAGTTTGACCACAGAGTGCGATTTGACTTGAGATTAAGCAAATTGACCCGAGATTAAGCCATAATGACCTGAGATTAAGAAAAAAAAGAAAAACAAAATTTAAAAAAATTGAAAAAAAAATTCTGAAAAAAAATAAAAATAAAAGTTACTAATGGCACACTTCTATGTGGTGCGCCATTAGTATACCAGATACTAATGGCGCACCGTGGCCTATACTAATGGCCACAAGTGCGCCATTAGTATACCAGATACTAATGGCGCACCAGTGGTGCGCCGTTAGTAAAAAATACTAGTGGCGTGGTACTAATGGCGCACCAGTAGTGCGCCATTAGTAGGCAAAACTGGTGCGCCATTAGTAGGCCTTTTCCTAGTAGTGTCAGTGTCTTCAATATAGTTTTTATCAGCTTTCTTGGAGAACAATAGGGATGTCTCACTATCTTGAACCTGATCTGCATTACTTCCTTTACCATTGCATAACGGGGAACTCTTCTCCAATATTTTATCCGCGTTCTAAAGGAGAAACAAACAAACACATCACATATTTACAATGTAGTATATGAAACTCATTTTGGTAAACCAGTTCAGTAGTAAGGTGGACAGGATAACAGCATGAAACAAACATATATCTATGTAGTATGGTCACTGTATGGTCTATATCATTCTAGTTTATGTTGCCAAATAAAGATAGATACAGTTCGAATCATATCTATTTAAGACAATGCAGCATAGACATAATATAAGTGTGGGAAACTACACAACAATAACAACACTTGTAATGTGCATGGAATGAGAACATAACTGTTTATTCAATGAAACTGAAATCAAAATAGAGAAAGTTACAACAGCAAACACGTTAAAGAAACAGGTTTAAAACATACCTGTTGCGCCATTGGAGTTTCATTTGCATCCTTCAAATTTGAAATTAGTTGGTATGAGTAAATACAGTGATGCAAGAGCAAAGTAGTATGAACCATAGCTACAGAACCTGACCAGAGAACAATTCTTCTTCTGCTTTAAGCGTTGACTTGGGGTTCGGAGTGGTGGTCCCCGTGCTTTGGGCACTGCAGTTGCCTTACTAACTGCTCGTGTTTGGGTGCTCTATAGTGGAGACGGTGCTGTGTCAACGGGAACTGGGTTACTATCTGTCGGGATTGGGGTTAGAAGGGGTGTAGCTGGTTCTCTGTCCAACTGGGTAGGGGTAAAATCTGCGTGAATCTGGGTTATGCGTTGTGGGGCTGGTTCTTGGGCAAGTACAACCGTGGTTCTATCTCCATCGACAGGTAGCACGATCTTTTCTGAAGACCGTGTTTTTACTCCCACAGCCCCCTCCAATTGAAATGGCTGATAAACAAGAAAAGTAATTGAATGTACAGACATTGTAAGATAGACAGGTGCAATGGATAGTAGGGAAGAAAACAAGGCATGAAATAATTCCCATTTATGTTGCCTAACCAAACAGAATAGCAGGACATAATTTCAAATATATGATGGCTAATTAAACAGGATAGCATGACACAATTTCACAGTATGATGGCTAACTAAGCATGATAGAATGACATACTTCAAAATATGATGACTATGTAAACAGGATGACATGATATAACTATACGATGTGTCTATTAAATTGGTTGGCATGCCATAAATCACAAACATTGCCGTCGATGGAAACATGATGGCATGATAATTCAGGATAGAATGACATAATTCAAAATATGATGACTATGTGAACAGGATGAGATGATATAACTATATTATGTCTTTAGATAATAGGTTGGCATGCCATAATTCAGATACATGCTGTCTATGTAAACATCATGGCATGATATAATTCAAATATATGATTTATATACTAAGGAAGTGAGCAGAGGGCAATCGCATATATGATGTGTCAACTAAGGAGATGGCATTCAATATCGTGTATATGATGTAAAAACTAAGCATTGCAATACAACATATGCATGATATGAGTAATATAACCCTGCCAAGTTTGAGCATACACCTCAGGAGGATAATATGACTGGTCATCTGCCTCTGAGTCCTCCTCTGAAGAGCTATCTGTAACCAGCAACATATCTGCTTCACCAGGTAGCATTGTCTGCTCTGAAGACCTTGTTTTCACTCCAGATTTCTCCATCACCAATTCAAATGGCTGATGCACAGGAAGAGCAGTTGAATATACAAACATTGTCCACAAAAGCAATGAGAAATACAAAAAAAAGGACGGCATGATATAATTCACAAATATGACGCTTGGCTAAACAACATGGCATTGCATAATTCAAATATATAATGCCTTGCAACAAGATAGCATTGCATAATTCACATATATAATGTCTTGCAAAAAGATGGCATTGCATAATTCACATATATGGTAATTAGACACTAAACAGGTGGCATTAACACAAATCATGTCTAAACTAAGTAAACGACATAGCAATGCAAGATACCATACGCACGATATGAGCAACCTAACCCTGACAAGTTAGAGCATGCACCTCGGGGGGGGG
>LR738715.1:114247594-114262245 GCA_902687465.1 Secale cereale
GGGGATAGGACTGGTCATCTGTCTCTGAATCCTCCTCTAAGGAGTTATCTTCCTCTTGATTACAGTCCGAAATGGGTGGAGGGGGGCTGCTTTTGCGCCCACCATGGAGCGACGTCTGCATGAAATTTTATTGCCAAGCAAGGCTCGTCTCTTTTGCTCTACAAGTTCAGTTCCATTGTGTACAATAATTAACATGCATAGGAATAAAACATAGTGAGATTATGTAAGGAGTGCATGCACAAATCCAGAGTGAAGGTAACAAACTGTGGATAGACCCAAAACCAATGATAGCAGGCAGATAATAGCTTTAGTTAAAAAAATACAGATAATGCCTCCTTTAATGTTTGTTTGCACCCAACATGAAACTCATATTAGACACCCGAGATTAACCATATAGTAGACAAATAGTACTGACTGCTGGCCCAATATGTACCCCACAACCATTTAGAAACTCAAGTTTCAGCATAAGTTTGGACCTGAGTCGGAGTCTAATAGGTGAACACGACGATAAAGTAGCATGTCATCATATTAAGCGACGCATAACGTAAGAATACACAGAAGAGTGTGACCTCTCTTGCGGACCCGTGTAGTCCTCAAGGTCATCTGTTTAGTTGATGATGGTAATGAAGTTGTCGTGGCGGCCGGCGGCGGGGAAGAAGATCTAAGGCGGGGAAAGACAGTCTGGAGAGCGGATCCCTGCTGTGGTGAACCCTTTCGTCGTTGGAGCAGCTGATGACCCACAAGTGTAGGGGATCTATCGTAGTCCTTTTGATAAGTAAGAGTGTCGAACCCAACGAGGAGCAGAAGGAAATGATAGGCAGTTTTCAGTAAGGTATTTTCTGCAAGCGCTAAAATTATAGGTAACATATATTTTTGTGATAAGGTAATTGGTAGCAAGTAACAAAAGGTAAAAGTAAATAAGGCGCAGCAAGGTGGCCCAATCCTTTTCGTAGCAAAGGACAAGCCTGTACAAACTCTTATATAAAGGGAAGCGCTCCCGATGACACAAGGGAATTATCGTCAAGCTAGTTTTCATCACGATCATCTGATTCACGTTCGGTACTTTGATAATTTGGTATGTGGGTGGACCGGTGCTTGGGTGCTGTCCTTAATTGGACAAGCCTCCCACTTATGATTAACCTCTAATGCAAGCATCCGCAACTACAAAAGAATCATTAAGGTAAACCTAACCATAGCATGAAACATATGGATCCAAATCAGCCCCTTACGAAGCAACACATAAACTAGGGTTTAAGCTTCTGTCACTCTAGCAACCCATCATCTACTTATTACTTCCCAATGCCTTCCTCTAGGCCCAAATAATGGTGAAGTGTCATGTAGCCGACATTCACATGACACCACTAGAGGAGAGACAACATACATCTCATCAAAATATCGAACGAAGACCAAATTCACATGACTACTAATAGCAAGACTTCTCCCATGTCCTTAGGAACAAAAGTAACTACTCACAAGACATAATATTGTTCATGATCAGAGGGGTATTAATATGCATAATGGATCTGAACATATGATCTTCCACCAAATAAACCAACTAGCATCAACTACAAGGAGTAATCAACACTACTAGCAACCCACATGTACCAATCTAAGGTTTGGGTACAAAGATTGGATACAAGAGATGAACTAGGGTTTGAGAGGAGATGGTGCTGGTGAAGATGTTGATGAAGATAGCCCTCCCCAAGATGGGAGAGTTGTTGGTGATGACGGCGGTGCCGATTTCCCCCTCCCGGAGGGAAGTATCCTCGGCAGAACAGCTCTGCCGGAGCCCTAGATTGGTTTCCGCCTCGGTTCCACCTCGAGATGGCGGCGTCTGGTCCCGAAAGCCTCCTTATGATTTTTTTTCCAGGTCAAAACACCTCATATAGGAGAAGATGGGCATCGGGGGGCCTTCGGGGGGGCCACGAGATAGGGGGCGCGCCCTGAGAGGGGGAGCGCACCCCCACCCTTGTGGACAGCCGGTGGCCCCCCTCGTGATCTTCTTTCGCCAGATATTTTTTATATTTTCTGAAATGGAGTTCTGTGGAGTTTCGAGGCTTTTGGAGTTGTGTAGAATAGGTTTCCAGAGTTTGCTCCTTTTCCAGCCCAAAATTCCAGCTGCCGGCATTCTCCCTCTTCTTGTAAACCTTGTAAAATAAGAGAGAAAAGGCATAAGTATTGTGACAAAACATGTAATAACAGCCCATAATGCAATAAATATCAACATATAAGCATGATGCAAAATGGACGTATCAACTCCCCCAAGCTTAGACCTCGCTTGTCCTCAAGCGAAAGCCGATATCGAGAAATATGTCCACATGTTCAGAGATAGAGGTGTCGATAAAAACAAAATACGGACATGAGGGCATCATGATCATTCTTATAACAGCAACATATATATAATGTCATATGATTCTTATGCTAAAGTAACAATTCATTCACCATATCAAGCATGAATCATAAACTTCATTGAAAACTAACAAACTTTGATCTCGGTCATTGAAGCAATTGCAATTTATCGTAACATCGGAAAGAGTCAATATAAGAGCTTTTTAGCAAGCCTACATACTCAACTATCATATAATCTTTCACAATTGCTCACACTCACACAATACTTATGTTTATGGAGTTTTAATCGGACACACAGAAAGATAGGGGCTTATGGTGTTGCCTCCCAAGCTTTTACCTCAAGGGTAATGTCAACAGTAATAGACCATGAAAACTTACATCCAAGTGGGTATATATTTCTGGATCTTTCCAACATAATGTGCTTGCCAAAGGATAAAATGTAAAAGGGAAAGGTGAATTTCACCTTGACTCTTATAAGGCAAGAATAATAGATAGGCACTTCACAGAGGGAAGTAGAGGTTGTCATGCGTTTTTTATGGTTGGATGCACAAAGTCTTAGCACAAAAGAACGTCACTTTATATTGCCACTTGTGATAAGGACCTTTATTATGCAATCCATCGCTTTTATTACTTCCATATCACAAGATCGTATAAAGCTAATTTCCTTCATACTAATAAATCATACATATTTTAACGAGTTTGCAACATGACAACTTACTTGGAAGTATCTTTCTCAATCCGTAGGTAGGTATGGTGGACTCTCATGGCAAAACTGGGTTAAGGATGTTTGGAAGCACAAGTGGTATCTTTACTTGGTGTGAGGAGTTTTGGCTAGCATGAGGGGGAAAGGCAAGCTCAACATGTTGGATGATCCATGACAATATACTTTATTTCGGATATAAGAAGACATAACCCATTATGTTGTCTTCCTTATCCAACATCAACTCTTTAGCATATCATATTTTAATGAGTGCTCACAATCATAAAAGATGTCCAAGGTAGTATATTTGTATGTGAAGCCTCTCTTCTTTTATTACTTCCTATTAATTGCAACGATGACCAAAACTATGTTTGTCAACTCTCAACAACTTTTATTCATCATACTCTTCATATGTGAAGTCATTACTTCACATAAGATCAATATGATCTCTTGGATACTCTTTATGTTTTCTTTCCTTTTATCATGACCAAAGTGAAAAATCAAGCCCTTGAATCAACACTAATCTTTATTATATAGCTCACAGACTCGATTAAAAAGATAAAGATCATAAAGCAAAAGCTCACAACTAGATCATGCTAACTTTATTCTACTAGATCAAGATACTACCAAAAGGATCGAACTAAGAAAAATGGTAAAGATAGGAGTGATGGTGATACGATACCGGGGTCACTCCCCCAAGCTTGGCATTTGCCAAGGGGAGTGCCCATACCCATATGATTATGTCTCCTTCTTCGGGGGTGGTGATGATGAAGTTGAAAATAGTGAGGCCGGATCATCATATATATTCATTCAACAAAATATTTTCACTTGTGGATAATACCTTTGAGTGCAGCTATATATTCGTTCAACAAAATATTTTCACTTGTGAGATGCTTGTTTAGAATTTGAGCTAACTCAATCATCTTGAAAGCTTCAATCTCAGTTGAGGTAAAGAGGTTGGGAAGAGGTTGATGGATGTCTTCTTCTCCCGATGCCGGAGCCGGATCTTCCACCTCCTTCTTGATCTTCTTCTCCTTGTGGGTCTCCTCGAGTCCTTCCCTCTTCAGATCTATCTTCATTAGCCAAGCATCATTGCCTTCGTTGTTGGAGGAGGGAGACGACATGCTGCCTGCCTTCGCAAACCCTAGCAGAAAACGGCTCGAAACAAGAACAGAGGATTTTTGCGTGATATAGAGATAAAAAACTTCGGGAGTATATATAATGAATTTTTACCGACCAAAAGGAGTAACCCACAAGAAAACGGAGTCCGGGAGGCACACGGGGTGCCCACGAGGCAGGGGGCACGCTGCTACTTCTCGAGCTTGCGTTGTATTCTATCGAAGAGGAAAGGGAGATGTAGCACAGTAGCGTAAGTATTTCCCTCAGTTTTTGAGAACCAAGGTATCAATCCAGTAGGAGACCACGCGCGAGTCCCTCGCACTTGCACAAACAAATAAGAACTTCGCAGCCAACGCGATAAGGGGTTGTCAATCCCTTTACGGTCACTTACGGAAGTGAGATCTGATAGAGATGATAGTTTATATTTTTGGTATTTTTTTTTATAAGAACAGAAAGTAAAAGCAGAAAAAGTAAAGTAGATGTAGACTGATATGTTGAGAATACACCCGGGGGTAAACAAATTACTGTCGAGCAATTGATAGAAAAGTGAATAATTATGAGACTATCTAGGCATGATCATTGTATATAGGCATCACGTCCGAGACAGGTAGACCGACTCCTGCTTGCATCTACTACTATTACTCCACACATTGACCACTATCCAGCATGCATCTAGTGTATTGAGTTCATAAGAACAGAGTAACGCCTTAAGCAAGATGACATGATGTAGAGGGATAAACTCAAGCAATATGATATAAACCCCATCTTTTTATCCTCGATGGCAACAATACAATACATGCCTTGCTGCCCCTACTGTCACTGGGAAAGGACACCGCAAGATTGAACCCAAAGCCAAGCACTTCTCCCATTGCAAGAACTATAGATTTAGTAGGCCAAACCAAATCGATAATTCGAAGAGACTTGCAAGGATATTATGAGCACACATAAAGAGTTCAGAAAAGAACCAAATATTTCTCATAGATAATCTTGATCATAAACTCATAATTCATCGGATCTCGACAAACACACCGCAAAAAGAGATTACATCAAATAGATCTCCTCGAAGACCGAGGAGAACTTTGTATTGAGATCCAGAGAGAGAGAAGAAGCCATCTAGATACTAGCTATGGACCCGAAGGTCTGTGGTAAACTACTCACAACTCATGGTGAGGGCGATGATGATGATGTAGAAGCACTCTGTGATGGACCCCCCCTCCGGCGGAGCTCCAGAACAGGCTCCAAGATGGGATCTCAAGGGAACAGAAGGTTATGGCGGTGGAATTAGGGTTTTCTCTCTGTTGCTAATGGTTTCGGTGTACATAGACTTAGATAGGAGGAAGGAGGACACCGGGGGATGCTCGAGGGGCCCATGAGGCAAGGGGCGTGCCCCCACCCTCATGGGCACCTCGTGGCTGCCCTGACGTGGTTCTCAAGTCTCCCGTGCGTGATTTTCTCCCAAAATATATCTCTCGAAGGTTTCATTCCGTTTGGACTCCGTTTGATATTCCTTTTCTGCAAAACCCTGAAACAGGCAAAGAACATCAATCTAGACTGGGCCTTTGGGTTAGTAGGTTAGTCCCAAAAATGTTATAAAAGTGTATGACAAAGCCCATTAAACATCCAAGACATCATAAATAATAGCATGGAACAATCAAAAATTATAGATACGTTGGAGACGTATCAAGCATAGCATTCATGATCTTTTATTTTTATTTTAATAGTAGGTTCCCAATCATCATAAAGCTTTCTAGGGATAGAGACTTCTAACTCAAGTTTTTCTTTGTAAGATTGCATCAAAGCATCAACTATGTGTCTGGTGAAAGCTTTATTTTGACTATAAGCATGCGGAGAATTTAGTACGGATTGCAACAAGCAAATAAAATCAATTAAAGAGCAATTGTCATAATTGAATCCCTTGAAATCCAGAGTAGTGGGTTCATCACTACGCAAAGTTTTAATCTCTTCACTCCCACTTTTAACAGTTTTAGCATCAAGATCTAAAAACTCCGAATCATTGGGACACCTTAAAGCAGAATCATCTCCAATCCTATCTTCATCAAGATTTATACTAGAAAACAAGGATCTAATAGGAGACACATCAATAAGTTTCATATCTTCATTTTTATTTTCATGCTCTTCTCATTTAGCAGCCATCTTATTGATCAAGGTGGACTATTTATCCGAAATTTGGGCAATTAAGTTCTCAAGATGAGCAAACTGGGATTTCAAGCCATAAAATTCTTTAGACATATCATCAAGATCTTTATTCATATACTCCATAAACTTTTTCTGTTCTTTAAGCTCACTTCTGAAAAAGTCATTATGCTCAAATTGTATAGTCATAAAATGTCTAACATTATTTTTAATCTCCTCCAGCCTCTTGAGGTGAGGGTCAACACTAATAGGGAGAGCCATAGTGACAAGCAAGCAATCCAACACACAAGCAAACAAGAAGCAAGCGAACGATAAACACACGGCAGAAGAAAGGCAAATAAAACGGCAAGGGTGAAGTGGGGGAGAGAAAAACGAGAGGCAAAAATGTAATGCGAAGGATAAGGGTTTGTGATAGGTACTTGGTATATGACTTTTGCGTAAGCCTCCCCGGCAACGGCGCCAGAAATTCTTCTTGCTACTTCTCGAGCTTGCGTTGTATTCCCTCGAAGACGAAAGGGAGATGCAGCACCGTAGCGTAAGTATTTCCCTCAGTTTTTGAGAACCAAGGTATCAATCCAGTAGGAGACCACGCGCGAGTCCCTCGCACCTGCACAAACAAATAAGAACTTCGCAGCCAACGCGATAAGGGGTTGTCAATCCCTTTACGGTCACTTACGGAAGTGAGATCTGATAGAGATGATAGTTTATATTTTTGGTATTTTTGTTTATAAGAACAGAAAGTAAAAGCGGAAAAAGTAAAGTAGATGTAGATTGATATGTTCAGAATAGACCCGGGGACCATAGTGTTCTCTAGTGGCTTCTCCTATGATAGCGATATTCTACGGCGGGTAAACAAATTACTGTCGAGCAATTGATAGAAAAGCGAATAATTATGAGACTATCTAGGCATGATCATTGTATATAGGCATCCCGTCCGAGACAAGTAGACCGACTCCTGCCTGCATCTACTACTATTACTCCACGCATCGATCGCTATCCAGCATGCACCTAGTGTATTGAGTTCATAAGAACAGAGTAACGCCTTAAGCAAGATGACATGATGTAGAGGGATAAACTCAAGCAATATGATATAGACCCCATATTTTTATCCTCGATGGCAACAATACAATACGTGCCTTGCTGCCCCTACTGTCACTGGGAAAGGACACCGCAAGATTGAACCCAAAGCCTAGCACATCTCCCATTGCAAGAACTATAGATCTAGTAGGCCAAACCAAACCAATAATTCGAAGAGACTTGCAAGGATATTATGAGTACACATAAAGAGTTCAGAAAAGAACCAAATATTTCTCATAGATAATCTTGATCATAAACTCATAATTCATCGGATCTCGACAAACACACCGCAAAAAGAGATTACATCGAATAGATCTCCTCGAAGACTGAGTAGAACTTTGTATTGAGATCCAGAGAGAGAAGAAGCCATCTAGATACTAGCTATGGACCCAAAGGTCTGTGGTAAACTACTCACAACTCATGGTGAGGGTAATGATGATGATGTAGAAGCACTCCGTGATGGACCCCCCCTCCGGCGGAGCTCCGGAACAGGCTCCAAGATGGGATCTCACGGGAACAGAAGGTTACAGCGGTGGAATTAGGGTTTTCTATCTGTTTTTTGACAGAAAGACTATAAGGGAACCCCATACAGTATAATCGGTGCAACAAACCCAAATTGCAAATACCATGCCTTGAACCTGGGTGGGTGGGTGGGTTTTCTCTCTGTTGCTGATGGTTTCGGGGTACGTAGACTTATATAGGAGGAAGGAGGACACCGGGGGACGCTCGAGGGGCCCATGAGGCAGGGGGCGCGCCCCGCACCCTCGTGGGAACCTTGTGGCTCCCCGGACGTGGTTCTCAAGTCTCCCGTGCGTGATTTTCTCCAAAAATATCTCTCCCGAAGGTTTCATTCCGTTTGGACTCCGTTTGATATTCCTTTTCAGCAAAACCTGAAACGGGCAAAAACAGCTATCTGGACTGGGCCTTTGGGTTAGTAGGTTAGCCCCAAAAATGATATAAAAGTGTATGACAAAGCCCGTTAAACATCCAAGACATCATAAATAATAGCATGGAACAATCAAAAATTATAGATACGTTGGAGACGTATCACGCGTCCAGTGAAGGGGGGCACGCCCTCCACCCTCGTGGACGCCTCATGTCTCTTCCGTACTGATACTTATTTTTCTATTTTTCTAAATATTCCAAAACGGAGAAAAATTGCCTTTAGAACTGTTTTGGAGTTGGTTTACTTACCGTACCACATACCTCTTCCTTTTCGGAGGCTGAATCATTCTGGAAAGTGTCCCTTATGTATTCTTCGGGGTTACAGTTTCAATAACATTGGTTTCAACATTTATAGGATTACCTGAGATATAATGTTTGATTCTTTGGCCGTTCACCACCTTCGGATTTGTGCCTTCGAAGTTGTTGATTTTTATGGCACCGAAACGATAGACCTCCTCGATAACGTAAGGTCCTTCCCACTTAGAGAGAAGTTTTCTTTCAAAAAATCTTAAACGAGAGTTGTATAGCAAGACATAATCACCTACGTTAAACTCACGCTTTTGTATCATTTTGTCATGCCATCTTTTAACTTTTTCTTTAAACAGCTTGACATTCTCATAGGCCTGGGTTCTCCATTCATCAAGACAGCTAATGTCAAGTAACCTTTTCTCACCGGCAAGTTTGAAATCATAATTGAGCTCTTTAATAGCCCAATATGCCTTATGTTCTAGCTCAAGAGGTAAGTGACAAGCTTTTCCGTATACCATCTTATATGGAGACATACTCATAGGATTTTTGTATGCAGTTCTATAGGCCCATAATGCATCATCAAGTTTCTTGAACCAATTCTTCCAAGACCTATTAAATGTCTTTTGCAGAATTAATTTCAACTCCCTATTACTTAGTTCTACTTGACCACTAGTCTGAGGGTGATAAGGGAATGCAATTCTATGATTCACATCATATTTTGCAAGCATCTTACGGAAAGCACCATGAATAAAGTGTGAACCACCATCCGTCATTTTATTTCTAGGGACTCCAAACCTCGGGAAAATAACTTCTTTAAGCATCTTAATAGAGGTGTTATGATCAGCACTACTAGTTGGAATAGCTTCTACCCACTTACTAACATAATCAACAGCAACTAAAATATGTGTGTACCCATTAGAGACAGGAAACAGTCCCATATAATCAAAGCCCCAAACATCAAATGGTTCAATAACAAGTGAATAATTCATAGGCATTTCTTGACGTCTGCTGATATTACCAATTCTTTGACATTCATCACAAGATAAGACAAACTTACGAGCATCCTTGAAGAGAGTAGGCCAATAAAAACCGGATTGCAATACCTTGTGTGTAGTTCTATCTCCCGCATGGTGTCCTCCATAAGCTTCGGAGTGGCACTTGCGTAGGATCTGTTCTTGTTCATGCTCAGGTACACAACGTCTAATAATACCATCTACTCCTTCTTTATAAAGATGTGGGTCATCCCAGAAGTAATGTCTCAAATCATAGAAGAACTTTTTCTTTTGCTGGTATGTGAAGCTTGGAGGTATAAACTTAGCAACAATATAATTAGCATAATCAGCATACCATGGAGCAGTACGAGAGGTATTTATGACAGCTAATTGTTCATCAGGAAAGCTATCATCAATAGGTTGTGGGTCATCAAGTATATTCTCTAACCTAGACAAATTATCTGCAACGGGGTTCTCAGCTCCCTTTCTACCAATAATATGCAAGTCAAATTCTTGCAGCAAGAGAACCCATCTAATAAGTCTAGGTTTAGCATCTTTCTTTTCCATAAGGTATTTGATAGCAGCATGATCAGTGTGAATAGTTACTTTAGAATCAACAATATAGGGTCTAAACTTATCACAAGCAAATACAACTGCTAAAAATTCTTTCTCAGTAGTAGCATATTTTTTCTGAGCACTATCTAGAGTTTTACTCGCATACTGGATAACATTCAATTTCTTATCAACTCTTTGCCCTAGAACAGCACCTACAGCATAGTCACTAGCATCGCACATAATCTCAAAAGGTAATTTCCAGTCAGGAGGCTGGACAATAGGTGCAGAGATCAATTCTTTCTTAAGTATTTCAAATGCTTCTAGACAATCATCATCAAAGACAAAAGGAATATCTTTTGGTAAGAGATTAGTCAGAGGCCTAGAGATTTTGGAGAAGTCCTTTATGAACCTCCTATAAAACCCGGCATAACCAAGGAAACTTCGTATACCTTTGATGTCCTTGGGGCACGGGATCTTTTCAATAGCATCAACTTTAGCCTTGTCAACTTCAATACCTCTTTCAGAAATTTTATGTCCCAAGACAATGCTTTCTTTAACCATAAAGTGGCACTTCTCCCAATTCAAAACAAGATTAGTGTCTTCACATCAAAACTCGATCAAGGTTGCTTAAGCAATCATCAAAAGATGTTCCGTAAACGGAGAAATCATCCATGAACACCTCAACAATCTTTTCACAAAAATCAGAGAATATAGCCATCATGCATCTTTGAAAGGTAGCAGGTGCATTACATAAACCAAAAGGCATACATCTATAAGCAAAGGTACCGAAAGGACAAGTAAAAGTGGTCTTTTCTTGATCCCCTTTTGACACAGGTATTTGAGAGAAACTAGAATAACCACCTAGAAAGCAAAAATGAGTATGTTTGGATAACCTTACTAGCATTTGATCAATAAATGGCAAGGGGTAATGATCTTTCTTAGTAGCTTTATTTAACTTACGGAAATCAATTACCATCCTATAACCTGTAACTATTCTTTGCGGGATCAATTCATCTTTATCATTAGGAACAACAATCGTACCTCCTTTCTTAGGGACACAATGGACATGACTTACCCACTGGCTATCAGCAACTGGATAGATAATACCCGCCTCTAGAAGCTTTAGTATTTCCTTCCTTACCACTTCTTTCATCTTAGGATTCAACCATCGCTGATGATCAATAACTGGCTTAGTATTTTCTTCCAATTTTATCTTGTGTTGGCATAAGGTGGGACTAATGCCCTTAAGATCATCCAGAGTATATCCAATAGCAGCATGGTGCTTCTTCAGAGTTTTCAATAGTTTTTCTTCTTCCTGCTCTGAAAGGTTAGCACTAATAATAACAGGATATATCTTCTTTTCATCAAGATAAACATACTTAAGATTATCAGGTAAAGGTTTAAGTTCAAACACGGGATCACCCTTAGGTGGAGGAGGATCCCCTAGGATTTCAACAGGCAAGTTGTTTTTCAATACGGGTCCCTGATTAAAGAATGTTTCATCTATTTCCCTTCTCTCATTCATATGCATATCATTTTCATGGTCTAGCAAGTATTGTTCTGAAGGATCATTAGGAGGCACAACAATAGAATAAAGACCAATAATTTCATCCTTACTAGGTAGTTCTTTATCAAGGGGATGTCTACGAAATTTAGCAAAGTTAAAATCATGAGACATATCCCCTAATCCAATAGTAACAATATCTTTCACGCAGTCTATCTTAGCATTAACAGTATTCAAGAAGGGTCTACCAAATATAATGGGACAAAATTCATCTTGTGGGGAACTAAGAACAAGAAAATCTGCAGGGTAGTTAACCTTCCCACACAAAACTTCAACATCTCTAACAATCCCAACTGGTGAAATAGTGTCTCTATTAGCTAGCCTAATAGTAACATCAATCCCTTCTAGCTCAACAGGTGCAATGTCATGCATAATTTCTTGATATAAGGTATGAGGGATAATACTCGCACTAGCACCCACATCACATAAACCATGATAACAATGATCTCCTATCTTAACAGAGATGACAGGCAAGCCTACAATAGGTCTATGTTTATTCCTAGCATTGGGTTTGGTTATTCTAGTAGACTCTTCTTGGAGGTAAATAACATGTCCATCTAAATCTTCTACCAAGAGATCTTTAACCATGGCAACACTAGGTTCAAATTTAATTTGCTCAGAGGGTGTAGGTGTTCTAGTATTACTCTTACGAACTACAGTTGAAGCTTTAGCATGATCCTTTATCCTAACAGGGAAAGGTGGTTTCTCAATATAAGGAGTAGGAACAATAGGATCAACATTATAAGTGATAGTCTTTTCTTCAACTTTAACTTGTTCAACTACTTTTACTTCAATAGGGGGGTGGTATTTAAACCACTTCTCCTTGGGGAGATCAACATGAGTAGCAAAAGATTCACAGAAATAAGCTCAACATGAGTAGCAAAAGATTCACAGAAATAAGCTATCTCAGAGTCAAGTCCATATTTAGTGCTAAACTCACGGAAAACATTGGTATCCATAAAAGCTTTAACACAATCAAACTTATGGGTCATACCTGTCTCCTTACCTTCGTCGAGATCCCAATCTTCAGAGTTGCGTTTAATTCTTTCCAATAAAATCCCATTTGAATTCAACAGTCTTTATCATAAAAGAGCCAGAACAAGAAGTATCGAGCATGGACCCATTATTGAGAGAAAGCCGAGCATACAATTTTTGAATGATCCTTTTTCTTGAGAGATCACGATTGGGGCATGAATATAACATTGAATTAAGCCTCCCCAAGCTTGAGCGATGCTTTCTCCTTTGCGTGGCCAAAAATTATAAATATAATTACGATCACGATGAACCTGGTGCATAGGGTAGAACTTCTGATGAAATTCCAACTTCAGACGATTATAGTTCCATGATCCAATATCATCACACAGCCTAAACCATGTCAATGCATCTCCCTTCAAAGATAAAGGAAAGACCTTCTTCTTGATAACATCCTCGGGCATACCTGCAAGCTTAAATAATCCACAAACTTCATCCACATAGATTAGGTGTAAATCGGGATGCAATGTTCCATCTCCTGTAAAAGAATTTTCAAGCAGTTTCTCTATCATACCCGAAGGAATTTCAAAGCAAGCATTTTCAGTAGGTGCAGTATGTTGAGGAGAAACTCTTTGCCCTTCTTATCGGGGTGAAGATACCCCAAACAAGCCCCTCAAAGGATTATGAGCCATAGTAACAAGTGATAATAAATTTCAGCGCACTATATAAATTTTATCCTTACCAAATTCCACTTACCAAAGGCGCTTCACTCCCTGGCAACGGCCCCAGAAAAGAGTCTTGATGACCCACAAGTGTAGGGGATCTATCGTAGATCTTTCGATAAGTAAGAGTGTCGAACCCAACGAGGAGCAGAAGGAAATGATAGGCAGTTTTCAATAAGGTATTTTCTGCAAGCATTGAAATTATAGGTAACAGATAGTTTCGTGATAAGGTAATTGGTAGAAAGTAGCAAAAGGTAAAAGTAAATAAGGTGCAGCAAGGTGGCCCAATCCTTTTTGTAGCAAAGGACAAGCCTGGACAAACTCTTATATAAAGGGAAGCGCTCCTGAGGACACATGGGAATTATCGTCAAGCTAGTTTTCATCATGATCATCTGATTCGTGTTCGGTACTTTGATAATCTGGTATGTGTGTGGACCGGTGCTTGGGTGCTGTCCTTACTTGGACAAGCCTCGCACTTATGATTAACCTCTAATGCAAGCATCCGCAACTACAAAAGAAGTATTAAGGTAAACCTAACCATAGCATGAAACATATGGATCCAAATCAGCCCCTTACGAAGCAACGCATAAACTAGGGTTTAAGCTTCTGTCACTATAGCAACCCATCATCTACTTATTACTTCCCAATGCCTTCCTCTAGGCCCAAATAATGGTGAAGTGTCATGTAGTCAACGATCACATGACACCACTAGAGGAGAGACAACATACATCTCATCAAAATATCGAACAAAGACCAAATTCACATGACTACTAATAGCAAGACTTCTCCCATGTCCTCAGAAACAAAAGTAACTACTCACAAGACATAATATTGTTCATGATCAGAGGGGTATTAATATGCATAATGGATCTGAACATATGATCTTCCACCAAATAAACCAACTAGCATCAACTACAAGGAGTAATCAACACTACTAGCAACCCACACGTACCAATCTGATTTTTGGGTACAAATATTGGATACAAGAGATGAACTAGGGTTTGAGAGGAGATGGTGCTGGTGAAGATGTTGATGAAGATAGCTCTCCCCAAGATGGGAGAGTTGTTGGTGATGACGACGGTGACGATTTCCCCCTCCCGGAGGGAAGTATCCCCGGCAGAACAGCTCTGCCGGAGCCCTAGATTGGTTTCCGCCTCGGTTCCGCCTTGAGATGGCGGCGTCTAGTCCCGAAAGCATCTTTATGATTTTTTCCAGGTCAAAACACCTCATATAGGATAAGATGGGTATCGGGG
>LR738715.1:114263742-114277227 GCA_902687465.1 Secale cereale
GGTGGTGCGCAGCCCTGCCTGCCCCGAAAACACTCCCCACCGTTGGTCCGCCGCTGCCCCGTCCATCCCTGTAAGCCCCCCCATGCCGAGCTTTTTCTCCGGCAATCCCCACGCCACCGCCCCACCACCGCCCCACCCTGAACCCTAATATAGATAGTGGGGTACCTCTCCAGCGAGCCCCCTCCCCGCTGCGGCTGGTTCTTCCTTAACTCCGGTGAGCCCCCCCACCCCCTGAAAATCGACTGACCCAAAAGTGGATTCAGTCGACTGAAGTGTAGCTAAATCGGAGCAGCATCGCAAGCAAGAGCAAGAGCGAGAGCAGCAACGTGAGCAAGAGCAAGAACAAGAGCAGACCAGGCAGGGGACCGAGAGAAAGAGCAGAGCAGCACCGCGAGCGAGAGCTAAAGCAGCATCAGCTCCTACTGATGTGGACGCTGCCGCAGAGGGAGCGACGCCGTGGAGGAAGTGGCCGGCGACGCCGCCGTGGATGGAGCCGCGCCGTGTCGGCTCGGGACCGAGCGCCGACAGCACCATGAGATCGAATCAAGAAGAAAATACGGCAATTAATGTACAACCTCTTTGGTGGCGCCGATTAGTCCGCAGCTTCATCCGAGGAAATGGTGATGATGATGTTCTTCTGGTGATGCAGGTGAAGACGGCGGTGTGGGAATGGAGGTGGCACGAAAGATGAGGGGAACATCGGGGCAGCTCCTTGGAGGTGGAGGACGGGGTGGCTGAACCGGCGGGACGACCAGATCGACGATAGATCCTCATCCGGTACGGTGGATGAGGGACGTCGAGGTGTTGTTGTGGACGACGTCGTCGGGGAAGAGGCTCCGGCTGGGTGGCGGACGGAGGTGGGTGTGGGGCTTCGCGGGTTTTGCCGGCCTCGGTGTACGAAAGGGTGGGCGGATTGGATGGGTGGAACCATGGCTTAGGGACACGCTTGTCCGAAATGTGGGGTAAGTTACGAAAGTACCCCCACCGATTTGAGGTGGTTCTTTCGGTCCAGGGGTATCACGGGCATTTCGCGTGTCGGGATTTCAAAGGAGGTGGGAGTTTCCGCGCGCGTTGAAATTTTGGAATAGAAAGGCGCGGGTTGAGATGGAGGGAGTTGTCGGAGCACAACGAGACAAAGATATATCTTAAATATTTTGGGTTAACAAGGCGCGGGTTGAAGAGGCGGGAGTTTCGCAGCACGATAGACACATACGCTAGCTTGAAATTTTGGCATAACAAGGTGCGGCTTGAAATTTCTGGAGAACAAGCTTAACGTGTACCAAAAAAACGACAATTTAGACTAGTATGATATACTACGTACAATGTGTTTAACATGCACAACACACACATACACCATTTAGACTAGTAAGGTACACGTGCATTGCACGCATGAGATTTGTCAACCAAATTATGAATAAATACCACATTATAGCATGTAAGCTTTGAGTCATATATGCATGATGTAGATGTTCGTTTAATTCTTATAGTTCATTTCATTCAAAATCATCTAGTTTTTATAAGAAAGCTACTCTATTTTAAGATTCATGGAATTGTGCGTTGTAAGGCATAAAGTAAAAACAAATCATGTAGAAAAACATTTGGGCAATTCTGATACGGAAGATTCTAGAACAAAGAAGTAGTGCTTGTGTTTTGAGGTTTGTGCATTATGCTTAAGTTCAACCATAGAGTCTTCTAGATTGTACATGTGGCAAAATCTGGTGGAATCTAGATGATATCCAACGGCCAGTAGTGCTCAAATTTGCCAGCTCTGCACCATTGGATTGGCCTCATCCAACGACCATCTTTCAAAGTTAAAGTTATCCGCACACTGTATACAAAATATAAAATTCAATATATATATATATATATATATATATATATATATATATATATATATATATATATATATATATATATATATATATAGGGGTATAGATATAGATATGTGATGTGAAAGCCACCCATCATCTCCAATTAGAATAGTGTATCCATGCATGGATGCAATGTGGCCAAACGATGTCTGCCATCGGTATATGAGATCCAAACCAATCCGACCATGTTCAATGTGTATACATTGCAACATGCTTGTTTCCAAACCACACCGCACAGATCTCCGTTATATTCATGCATGCATGGGTTTCAAACATCATGATCTCTTATTCAAATATTTGAATTCAACTTTACGTTGATTATGACCTCACCTAGTCTTTTAGACCCGCACATTGGTCTTCTCTTTATAATTGTACCACTAACTTTCTCTCGTTCATGCATGCACACACACTACCAGTCGGCATTATCCATCGCACACATGCAATCTTTTTCTTCACGTCGGTCTCCCATGAAGGCACACACACACACACATCCCCCTCTCCATCATATCGGGCATTCTTTATCTCTCACGTGCATGTGCAACGATCGATGTTCCTCTATGTGTGTGTGTGTGTATGTGTATAGCTAGGTCTTTCATATTTTCCCACATAAACCGATCAATCTATATATCTAGTGAGGTCTCACCCACTTTCCCACGTCCAAATCGATCAATCTATACCTCTCTATATAGGATTGCATATATAGCTAATACACCCACATTAATTATATATCCAACGCTCCCCTATCATCATCCATGCCTTCCGCTTCATCTCTCAGACGCGCGCACAATGGCGAAGACAGGGGGCAGCAAGGGCCCTGCCCCCCTAACTTTCACTATATATCGAGGCTAATATGAATGTGATCATTAGACAATTGCTGGTAAAAATGGTTTAAGTTGATGAATTGGCCCTCCTCGTAAAGGATTAGCAATGCTTGGCCCCCTAGCTCATGGGACATTTTTCATGGCTCCGCCATTGCGCGCAACAGCGCACGTTCTCGCCCCTCTCTCTAAATATCGATCTCACAGTTGTGCACTCTTTCATAGTCTCCCTCCACTCAGCCCCTCGCACCATCTTCTAGCCCCCCATCGGATTTTGCCACATGTACAATCTAGCAGACTCCATGGTTGAACTTAAGCATAATGCTCAAATCTCAAAACAACAGTTGTTCTCCTTTGTTCTAGAATCTTCCATATCATAACTGCCCAAAAAAAATTTCTAGTCGAACTGCCATTATTTGTTTTTACTTTATGCTTTACAACGCACAATTCCATGAATCATAAGGCCTCCTTTGGTTTAGAGGAATCTTATAGGAATTTCATAGGATAGGATTTCTATATGAAAAAATCCTTTAGAGCCCTTTGGTTTGTAGGAATGGAAACCTATCCCTGTGGAGGAATTCTTCCTATCCTCCACATTTCATAGGAAAATAAACATTAGCCTAGACTCAATGGAAAAAATCCTATGATATGAATCAAAGGGCATCTTCTTCCTATTTCTACTCATAGGATTTGAGATACATGTCATCTCATTTCCTATGACTTCCCTATTCCTACAAGTTTCCTACCATGTGAACCAAAGGAGGCCTAAAATAGATTAAGGACTTCTTTGATTCAAAGGATTCTCGAAGGAATTTTGGAGGATTCTAATCCTTAGGAATTTTTCCTATCTTGGTTGTTTGATTTGTAGGATTGTAAACCATAGGAATTTTTCCATATGATTCGTTTGCACGAGATTTCATAGGAAACATCCCATCCACTCAAACCTCTTTGAAAGAATTCTGCGTTTTTTCTATGCACAATCAAACACTCGTACCATCCTCTAGGATTCAAGACGACATTCCACTCTAATCCCATGTTCTTCCTATTCCCGCGTTTTGAAAATCCTACGAATCAAAGAGGCCCTAGTTTTTTTATAAAAACTAATTGATTTTGAATGATATGAACTATAAGAATTAAATGAAGGTCTACATCAGACATATATGACTCAGAGCTTACATGCTACAGCGTGGCATTTATTCGTAATTTGGTTGCAAAATCTGACGCGTGCAATGCACGTGTACCTTACTAGTACTTCGAGTATGTGCAAAACACAATGGCACGCTACACGGTGTCTCTCTTACAATTCATGAAGCCATGTGGCACATGTGGAGGTGTTGTCGCGACATCCTTGTGTGGATTGATCACAGTGACGTGCTACTGGTTCCAAAAGAATGTACTCGTCCTCCCTGAGCCGCACTGGCGGTACATGCACGAAGCGAAGATGTGCACGCACACCACGCACGCGCTCATTCCCTCGCACGCACACGCGGGTACACGGGCGGACGCAATTTTGTACCAAGGTCCACCCCATGTGATAATTTGATGCGTGTAAAGTCCTTCACTTCGTTGATGGTCAATTAATACAGCACATGCAAATTGAGTGGACGCGAGGGCGGAAGAAAGACATTACTACTCCACTGCGCGCATGCGAGTAGTTAAATCATGGGTTGCTAGTAGTACCTCCATTGGTCTTCTTCGTATTTTGTGCCAATTTTTGACAGTAACATAATATTTACGCATCTGAGCAGTGTAGTCTACTTGAAATTTATGTTCCACTAAACTCATGGGGAGCCATTTCGGGCCTCGAAACCAAAAGCCATCAATTAATCTTTACCTTGTTCCCATCGCATTCGAAAGTACTAGTGCTACAATTAAGTGCAAGACTGCTCACACCTACCAGTACGTACCAAACCTGAACGTGTTCCATGCAGGTTTTAGTACTAGTGCTAGTACTTAGGTTATAAAAAGAGGAACTACCTAACCGAAAATTACTCTACCTTCCTCCTCATAAGTCCTCCTTCTTCGTCCGTCCTTGCCATGGCCAGTGTGCATAGTTCTAGGTCGAGAACTACTCGTAACAAGGGAGCGGCAACCATGGCTGCGGAAAAAAAGAGGGCTCGCCGCCATGCAGAGACCTCGAAAGATCTCTCATGGGCAGGCGATGGCTCCCAGGAGCGCCCTAGACGCGGAGGCGAATATGCCGAGCTGGCGGCGCTGGAGTCTTTATCCCTCGACGGCATGCCCGGCCAGCTCAATAAGCACCTCAATAAGCAAAAGGAGTTCATCCACAGCTTGGTGGAGCTGCTGAAGGAGAGCCTCGACGACATGCCCGCTGAGCTCAATGAGCAGGGGGAGTTGACCGACGGCTTGGTGATGCTGCTGAAGAAGAGCATTGCCTCGGAGAAGAAGGCGACCGGCGAAATCCTGCAACTTCAGGAGGACAAGGCGAAGCTCTGCCAAGAGCTCGACCTGCTGAAGGAGGAGAACGCCAGCTGGAAGAAGCTGCATGAGAATAGTAGTTCCTCGATGAATATGTTGCAGGCCCTCATCATGGAACAAAATGAGGAGTTGGCGAAGCTCCGCATCGAGCACCCGGCTGCTGTCAAGGTACGTAATGCGGCCATGGAACAGATGATGAAGGCTCGCGTCGAGAAATCCCGCGTCATGGACACAAAGATGAATATGGCGGAGGAGACGCGCAAGGAGATGGAGGTCGTGGAGGCGATGAAGAAGCAGTTATGACTCCACGGCCAACAACCCTTCATGTAATGAGAGCAGCGCCCCAGACTTGTGTGTGCATCTTCCTTCTTTTTGGGCGGTGATAATCCTCCTTCTTCTTTTGCTCATGTGTTTCTTATTTTTCTTCGGGTGTTTCGCCGCACGTGTCACCTTCTCTGCGAGGCATGAATAGAACAATGCTAAAAATGAGATGACTAGAAAATTAGATCATTCTTTATCGCCAATAGAACAATGCCTCTTGCTAGTAATATATAATAAGAGTAGAGAGTAGAGGACATGGCACTCGGCTGCCGTGTTTCGTGCTCCTCTGTCGTACTCCAGTGGAAAACTTGAGTACACCGCATGGTTCTTTGCTCCTCCTCAGGTCGTCGGCACATTTATACGAGCAGTCAAATTACAAGGCCCCGCCTTCCAGCAGTAATGAGCCGTCAAATCACAAAGGCCCTCGCCTCTCATGAATTGGACCAAACTAGACTACCCTGCCCTCTAGCCTTTTAATAAATTTTGAGTGTGTCTCGTCACATTCCAAATTACTACTACTACCACGCTATATTTAATTGCAAACCTGTTCACACCGATCACAGCCTAAACGGTTACCCACTTAGGACCGTATTAGTAGTACTCGGTTATAAGATGACTGCACATTCCTCCTCAACTCCTCATCCACAAAAAACAATCAAGTCAATCAAGCCATAGCCAGCGTGAGCTCTGGGTCGAGAGATTTCCACCAGGGAGAGGTGAGCATGGAAGAGGAAGCACGAGAGATGTCCCGCCTCGCCGCGAAAGCAGCCGACATGTCCAGCCGCACAACAGTAGCAGCACAGAGGTCCCACCGCGCTGCTGGAGCAGCACAGAGGTCCTGCCACGCCGTCGATGTAGCAGACTGGTCCGGCCACGCCACGGAAGCAGCAGAGATGTCCCGCCGTGCCGCCAAAGCAGCAGGAACGTCCCGCCGCGCCGCGGCGGCCTGGGAAAATTTCTCGCAGGCAGGCGAGGACTCTTACAGGCGCATGCATGCGATAGTCCATAGCCAGATGGATCAGATCTCCGGCTGGGCGAGGATGCAGGAAGAGGCGGGGCGAGCGCGACCTGCTGAGGGCGAAGATCGCCGGAAGGGCGAAGCAGGAGGAGGAGACCGCTGCCGTGTTGCAGAGGACGGGCGTCATCATCAAGAAACTTATGGACGAGAATGCCATGCTCCGCATCAAGCGCAACAGGCTGGTGAAGGAATCCATGGATGCTGCCAAGCAGCGTATTAAGGACATGAAACTGATGAAAGAGATCATCGCCCGCCGCGAGAACTAGTCTCCGCGACCTGCAGCGCATAAAATAGGTAGAGATCAGTGAGCGAGATCGTTGTATGCGTCTTCCTTCTTCTTTTGCCCTTGTGTATTTCGGACATAGCCGCATGTGGCTTTTCTAATTATCTTCCTAATTATGTAAGATAATTATTATCCACTCTCGTCGTCCTTATATATATTCACCAGTCTTGCTATAAGTCGCAGTAGATGCTGCATAGGTCCATCGGATCTTACATCAAGATACGTGCAAAATTTTCTTTTCAGATTTTCTTTTCTCTCTCTTAAATCTCAGTCGAGTGAGACATTGCCACGCCATTAAACAGAGGCTCGGGCGCCATTAATGGAGACCTTGGGAGAGAGGTGGACGGCAGATGGAGGTCAAAGGGCTCTCCTCCCGATAAGCACGCACAAGGGTCTGATCGCACGCCTCCCGTACTCAAATAGCTACCCTGCACGGCGCCTCCTAGCTAATAAAAAAAGGGGACGCGTGGCGGCACGTAAATGGTAAATAGAACACCCACGGTTTCAATAATACTTGTGTTTCCGATTGTAACGTGACAGCACTTGTTCCAAAAAGACTTTGTTGATTGTTAATGTGTGCGCCTTCGCAAATCGGACAGCAAAATTACCACAGCATGTTGGTGCCATGTCATGGTACCAAGCCAAGTTTCATGATTTTCATGCGTGTTTCAGATTTACCGGAATTAAAAAAGCAGGTTTCTCAATGTTTCCAGCCGAGCCATAACGCCTAGATGTTTGAATTTCATTCCCATTTCTGGCATGGGACCTCGAAATTTACCCGAGGACACACATGTGATTTTTCAACCAGCTTTGGTGCACAGGAGCATGTGCTTGTATTTAAAGTTTGAATTATGCACACAAAGGTGACACGTTCCCTCTCAGAACCACAATCCTTCTTGAGAGAAGCTCCGGTTTCCAATAACTTATACCAAAACTTGTTCCTATTCTGCAATTTTTTACCACAACATGGTAGTACCATGACATGACACCATGCCAAGTTTCATGATTTTCACGCGTGTTTTGGATTTACAAGAATTTTAAAACCAAGCTTCTCAATGTTCTTGGCCGAACCACGATACCCAGATGTTTGAATTTCATTCTCATTTCTTGCATGGGACCTAGAAATTCACCCGAGGAGACACATGTGATTTTTCAGTCAACTTTGGTGCACGGGAGCATGTGCTTGTAGTTCAAATTTGAATTATGCACATTAAATGACCAGAAACTCAATTAATGTATAAAAAAAGGCCAAACGAACCCGGAATAATTCCAAAATTTAACAGGTCACTCATATAGTTCTATGTTGCCTCTGTAAAGAAAATCTGGCGGGAGGCAGCGTATATTGTTTCGCACATAAAGGTATAAAGAAATAAAGAAATTAGCCCTACTTAGTTCTTGGGTTCTTATTATTTATGCCACTAGTTGTGTATCACTACTCAGTTTTGCTATTAGAAGTTACAACTACTCAAAAAATGCCATCGATCCATGAGATGCCTGCTCAAAAATGCAATTAGATATCTAAAAATGCCATCGTTAAGTTAGATGTTTGATCAAAAATGCCATTAGACATTGTTATTTTCACGTCAAACCCGTTGACCATGTTACATGACAAAAATAAGCCGATTCTCACAATGATAAGTTAATGGTGTCCAGCACAACACACCCCTCAAATAAAACTAAGCACCCTAGATTCTTTGACAAAACTAAGCACCCTGAAATTCTTTGACAACTAAACTGCTGGCTATATGATGTTGGCCACATATATTGTACGTATATAATGTTAAGAAACGAGTGGTAGTACTATACCAACTAAAAGATGAAATGTATGAAATATAATGAGAAGAAACATAACATAGTTCTGCTGGGGGCTCAGCACAACACACCCCTCAAATAAAACTAAGCACACCATAAATTAAACTAAGCAACTAATCCGGTAGACACTGCATTAGAACCACCATGAGCAACGAAACTGTCACTTTACTCGGAGTTCTCATCCACGTCCTCGACTTCGTCCTTTTCCCTCTTCCTCTTCGGTGATACTTCTTTGCTTGAACCGCACACTTGGCTCTTGCTCTTCATCCAACCCTTGGAGATATTGAAACAAAGGTAGCCATCCATTGCGGCGCAGTGGATGTGGTCTATATCTAGTACAGTCCACTGCCATGCACGATGAAACGTGTGCGGAGGTTTCTTCAGTTCACCGTACATAGGATGAACCATGGCTCCTGCCAGGGTCAGAATTGAAGGCTAAGAGGAGGACACCAGGCTCTTCTTCTGGAGATTGAAGGGCTGGCCTACAACGAGGCCTATCTGACCCAGGATTTCCTTGTCGTTCCTAAAGTCTACAGTAACGAATTTGACTCGGCTGCCCTTGAGTAAGTTCTTAAATTCCTCGCACTCAACGTCCACATGGCATATGTGGTAGACCAAGCATAAGTCATGCACGCAAACCTGGATCACGGCGGGCTTCTTCTTCTTTGCCTCCTTTAGTTTCTTCTCGCTTCCCAGGACTATGGTGTACTCAACATCTAGCCCAGCGACCCACTCATCATTTGAGTTTCCGAACATGCGTTTGAAGCGAGCAAGGCATTCTTTCACCGTTGCGGAATAACGGGTGTAGATGACGTCGAACTCATCGTCGGTGATGGTTCTAACCTTGTACTCACCACCGATCATGGAGATTTGGGACGCCATGGATTTGGGAGGAGGGTTAGGATTAGTGGAACTGCCGTAATGTGAAAGGACGGGACGACTAGGAGCGGTTTATCGATTGTAAAAATGTCGAGTGGTGGGCGCGTGCGAATGGCAGGGTAGTGGCTTGCCCGGTGGATAAATGGATTCATGCAAAGTACTATGGGGGTCCAATTAGATGTCATGTCTACTCGACGCCCAATTAAATGGCTTTCGATGTCATGTCAATCGTCGGGAAAATTACAGGTGATACGAAGCTTTCCATTCTCCCATGATACGGGCTTCTGAGAGCCCTTGGATCTGAGATCGAACGGTTGCACGACGTGATTCTAGACCTATGGGTGAATATCCTATCCTGGAGGGTTATTCTGCAAATTTTTAGCAACTTAGCATGTGACCATTCGATCTGAGATCCAAGGGCTGACAGCAGCCCGTATCATGGTCGCGCCTACCACGACCGTCGCGTCGCTCACGCGGTCACGCCCTTGGAGATTTAACACGGTGCGTTAGGCTATCTGATGTTGGCATGTCATACATAGTCATAACTTAGGCTGGTCGTAGTGGGGAGTATCATATACTAGTATCATGCATATCATACTAGTGTTTGATACTACATCCATAGTGCATAGTATCATATTTGGTATCATAGATTGGTTCATTTATTGCCATGCATGACACATAGTAGCACATCATTTAATATGATACGGTATCATGATATGATACTCAACCCTCTCTTACTTCATTAAATACTATGCCACCTCATCAAAACTACCTAGTGGGCATGCATGATACTACGTATGGTACTACCATTACGGGTAGCCTTAGTCACTCATACAACAAGGTTAGCTATAAGGTTGGCTATAAGAGTATTTTTTGTTTACTTCTCTCTATCTCTTTCTTCGTAGTATTTATTGCATCTGCCAAGGAGTGACCTCTTCCAATGAAATGGTGCTTAGATGAGGTGCTATGGGCATTAAATGGCTTAGCAACTCAAGTCCCCAATGCATAGGTGCTTAGTTTTTTGTTGCTAAGTTTGCTTCATCTAGGTACACGCGCTTATCACCGTTTCTTCCTGGGGTCACCAAGCTAGTTTCTCTCTTCTTAATTAACTTGGCACATCAGACTTTATGCCTATGTGGCAGGCTTAGCACCTGTAGTATCAATTACAATAGAGGGCTATAAGCCCGCTTTACATTGCATTTTTGCATATGTGGGGGAAAGAGGCAAGGAAAAAGTGGAGGAGTGGGCTCTCAAGCAAGAGCCAGCCTCTACATGGTGGAGCATCGGGAGAGGCACCTATATGGAGGTGGTGAGGAATCCGACTTGGCAGTTAAAATGATAATGGAAAGTCAAATCACCGGGCCCCACCTGTCCAGCAGTAACTCACTGTCAAATCACACAGCCTTACATTTGCAGCAGCCTACTCCCTCACCTTCTCGCGTCTCTGTCAAACCGACTAGGCGGAACTGCCCCACCTACTGCTACCTCTTGAGCTTGCGTTGTATTCCCTCAAAGAGGAAAGGGAGATGCAGCACAGCAGTGTAAGTATTTCCCTCAATTTTTGAGAACCAAGGTATCAATCCAGTAGGAGACCACACGCGAGTTACTCGCACCTGCACAAACAAATAAGAACTTTGCAGCCAACGCGATAAGGGGTTGTCAATCCCTTTACGATCACTTACGAGAGTGAGATCTGATAGAGATGATAGTTCATATTTTTGGTATTTTTGGTTTAATAAAACAGCAAATAAAAGCGGTAAAAATAAAGTAGATGTAGATTGATATGTTGAGAATAGACCCGGGGGGCATAGTTTTCTCTAGTGGCTTCTCTCATGATAGCGATATTCTACGGCGGGTAAACAAATTACTGTCGAGCAATTGATAGAAAAACGAATAATTATGAGATTATCTAGGCATGATCATTGTATATAGGCATCATATCCGAGACAAGTAGACCGACTCCTGCCTGCATCTACTACTATTACTCCACACATCGACCGCTATCCAGCATGCATCTAGTGTATTGAGTTCATAAGAACAGAGTAACGCCTTAAGCAAGATGAAATGATGTAGAGGGATAAACTCAAGCAATATGATGTAAACCCCATCTTTTTATCCTCGATGGCAATAATACAATACGTGCCTTGCTGCCCCTACTGTCACTGGGAAAGGACACCGCAAGATTGAACCCAAAGCCAAGCACTTCTCCCATTGCAAGAACTATAGAGCTAGTAGGCCAAACCAAACCAATAATTCGAAGAGACTTGCAAGGATATTATGAGCACACATAAAAAGTTCAGAGAAGAACCAAATATCTTTCATAGATAACCTTGATCATAAACTCACAATTCATCGGATCTCGACAAACACACCGCAAAAAGAGATTACATTGAATAGATCTCCTCGAAGACCGAGGAGAACTTTGTATTGAGATCCAGAGAGAGAGAGAAGAAGCCATCTAGATACTAGCTATGGACCCGAAGGTCTGTGGTAAACTACTCACAACTCATGGTGAAGGCGATGATGATGATGATGAAGGCCTCCGTGATGGATCCCCCTCCGGTGGAGCTCCGGAATAGGCTCCAAGCTGGGATCTCCGCGGGAGCAGAAGCTACGGCGATGGAATTAGGGTTTTCTCTCTGCGTATGGAGTTTCTAGGGTACGTGGACTTATATAGGAAGAAGGAGGGCACCGGGAGACGCTGTAGGATCGAAAGTATGTCTAGAGGGGGGGGGGGGTGATTAGACTACTTGTTAAAATAAAAATTCTGCCTTTTGATCATGAACAGTTTTTGGCAGTTTCACAATTATGATCGAGTCAAGTATCACCCTACACATGCAATTCTAGAGTATAAGCAGCGGAAAGTAAATTGCACATGCAGTAAAGAGAGGTGGAGAAGATCAAACGCAATTTGGATACGCGGAGATTTTTCTCGTGGTTCCGATAGGTGGTGCTATCGTACATCCACGTTGATGGAGACTTCAACCCACGGAGGGTAACGGCTGCGCGAGTCCACGGAGGGCTCCACCCACGAAGGGTCCACGAAGAAGCAACCTTGTCTATTCCATCATGGCCTACGCCCACGGAGGACTAGCCTTACTCGGGGTAGATCTTCACGAAGTAGGCGATCTCCTTGCCCTTACAAACTTCTTGGTTCAACTCCACATCTCAATGACGGAGGCTCCCAAGCGACACCTAACCAATCTAGGAGGCACCACCCTCCAAAAGGTAATAGATGTTGTAGATGATGATGAACTCCTTGCTCTTGTGCTTCAAATGATAATCTCCCCAACACTCAACTCTCCTCACTGATTTGGCTTTGGTGGAAGAAGGGATTGAGTGGAAAGCAACTTGGGAAGGTTAGAAATCAAGTTTCATATGGTAGGAATGGAGCAACTTGATCTCAACACAAGGGTAGGTAGTTCTCTTCTCAGAAAGTGTAAGGTAGGAGTGGTAGTACTTTCTGATGGCTCTCTCCACGAGTGAAGAGGGGGTGGAGGGGTATATATAGCCTCCACACAAAATCCAACCGTTACACACATAATTGAGCAATCTCGGTGAGACCGAAGTGAAAACTCGGTCAGACCGAAAGTTCAAATATAGTGAATGTTGGGGTTTTCGGTGGGACCGAAAATACCATCTCGGTTTGTCCGATATGAGTCAAAGATAGGAACTTGCCAGTTTCGGTGGGACCGAAATTATCAACTCGGATATTCCGAAATGATGTCAAACGGTTACAGAAGGTTGGCAGTCCAGTTTCGGTGAGACCGAACTCAAAATCGGATTGACCGATTTTTCTAGGGTTTGGCTTATGGCTGAGGTGGTTCATCTCGGTGGGACTGAGTTGGAAGAATCGGTTTGTCCGAGATTACTTATGAGTGTGTATAGTAGTGAAAGTTGCTGATAGTTGAAGGAGCTAAATCACTAAGCACTTGAGCAACCAGATCATCAACACAACCTCATCCCCTTTTAATAGTATTGGCTTTTCCTATGGACTCAATGTGATCTTTGATCACTAAACCAAAAATGGAGTCTTGAGCTTTT